>CAXKVY010000280.1:0-61065 GCA_964058915.1 Tetropium fuscum | reverse complement strand
TCCTAGAAAAAGTATCTCCTCCCGGAACTCTGCCATCAATACTTATAATTTTAATTTATAGGTGAAAATAGGGCTAAAGACGGGTGATGTGAGATCCGCGCGCACCGACCGATTTGGACACTTTACAATAAAAAATATTTAAACCCATTAAACATCGATATTAAGAAATAAAAAATTCACATACCTTTTGGTAACTTGAATAAACGATAGTCCATTTGAAAAAAATGTTTCCTGAATTTTTTTAATTATAGATGCTTTTAACACTCGGAATAATTTCCACAAACACCAACACATTTGGAAGTGGAAACTACTCCGAGTGTTATAGTTACATCAAAGGTTCCAGCCCTATCCAGTAATATATGCTTTTGTTAACTAACTTATTTTCTAAAGTTTTAAATTAACATAAAATCCTTGATAATTATTGTTAAACTAAAAACCTTAGAATTTTTCACTTCTTAGCTATTCTTGAAAGGCTTTAGAAAAGGGCCCCGTTGAAAAAATAAAAAAAATATTGATTTTCCAATTTGTTATTGACAATAAAAAAAATTTAATGAAAGTGACACAGAAATACAAAAATACTTAAAATTATATAAAAAATAGAGAATTTTTTGTTCACATAACCACATATGGTTGCTTTTATTATTTTTTGTAGAATGGAAAAAATTATAACACGAAAATTAATTTGTTTATAACAAATTCTTAATATATAATATTAAATAAAATATTAAATAAACAAATCAAATATAAACAATTTTTTTAAAATTTTTTCAGAATATGGGACAGTAAAGGAAATTTAGATTTAAAAAATTGGGTCCTTAATATTTAGCAACAAAAAAATATTATTTAACAAATAAATGCGCTTTTAGCGAAAAAGCTTTAGCTTTAAAAAAATTTTTTAAAGAAAAAAACCGATATTTTCTCAAAAATTATTATATTTATTGATGACTAGAATATATAAAAAATATTTGGTATATCTTATAAACAAAGCATTTGTTTATAACAATTATTTATACAATAGGAGTAAAATATTATAAAATATTATTTTTATGTAGCTTTTAATATATAATAAGAAAATAATCTAATCGGGATATTTGAAAAAAAAAAAATTTTCATTGCTTTATTTACGTTTTCCGTTGTTTAATGCCGTAGATTGTTAATATTTAATTTAATTGATTGTTTAAGTTAATTGATTGTAATACTTCCAACGGGAATCTTTTCTAAGGCCTTTCAAGAATAGCTCCAAGAAGCAGTGGCGTGTCGTGGGGTTCGCGTTTAGAGGGACGCACCAGGGGGATGGGTTAGACATATTTACACAGATTAAACTACACAAAATGGGTAGGTAAGTCATTTTTTAAAAGGAAAATCCGCACTGCGGTCCTTCATGGAAATGCATTTTTCGATCACTTTATCATCAAAATTGTTTATTTCGTGCACTAAATTTCGATTTATCGACATCATAGCTCTAGCATTTAGTCTGTCATTAAGCATGGTATTTCGCAAAAATATTTTTATGTGTTTGAGCGTCGAAAAAGTGCGTTCTGCTTTGGCTGTTTTCATTGGAGTTGTCACGATAATTTTTAATATTTTCGATGTTTCGATAAATGTTCCACTAAGGTTATTCTCCATAATAAATAAAAGAAGATTCGTTGCTCCAACAATTTCTTTTAAATCTTCTCGAGTAAATTACCTCCAATTCAGTTCTTAATCTTGATTTGCTCAACATCGGATAAAATGAACATACATCGTTGAAACCAGTTACGAATTATAAAACACGAAATATAAAACCCACACAAACGCACTCTTTCAAAACTCGAAATGAACTGGGATCGGTGACTCAGCGCTCAGCGATCGAATACGCACGTCGCACATAAGCTGCGTCCCAATTGCTCTTATGGAATCGTATATTATCGGGAACGTTCGACAGGAATGTATACTGTGCTAATGCAGGCCGCAGTTTTTCAGCGCCGAGCGCTGGAATGATGCAATATTCTAGACATGAGATGAATGAGGCCAGCGGGGGTTTTAAAAAATTTTGAAGTTTTAACTACTTATATAAATAATAATATTAAAATGAATAGTAATACAAATACAGTAATAATAAATATTTAAATTGTGTGATACTCAAGATTCTTAGGAGGGGCGCGCGGCCAAGCGGCCTTATACAGCAACCAGTGAAGTGAACAAAATTTAAGGTTTTTAGTTTGACAACTATCAAGATTTTTATGTTAATTTAAAATATGAGAAAATAAGTTAATTAACAAAAGCATATCTAATAAAAAGATTACGGGAAAAATGTTTTTCCATTGGATTATCATTTGTTAAATTATGCCAAAGATATGGGAATTCTTTTACGTCTTAATATTCCTATTTCATGGGTTTAAATAATTTTTATTGTTAAAGTGTCCGAATCGGTCATCCACATCGCCTTATTTTATTTCTAAATATTTCTAGATATTTTCAGCCTTATTTTCACGTCTAAATAATTAAAATTATAAATATTGATGGCAAAGTTCCAGTAAGACTTTTTTTAAGGAAATTTCCTGCTCTTGGATGATCTTTTTTTCGATTTCACATATATGCAATAGTTTTTGAGATATTTGCAATAAACGAACCCCCCGTCCTTTATACTAAATTGTTTATCTTGTAACAAAATGGTAAAGTCCAGGCTATAATTCTGTTCGGAAAGGAATAGCGACCCAAGAAGTCCTTTGTTTATTATTTAGAGAATTCTAAGAAGGTCCTCATTAAATGCGTAATTCATCTTGTAGTGTGTTTTCTTTAAGTACGGTCTTAACAAAATCTCATAGGTTCGTAATTTCACAACTTCGTAATCGTAAACAGATGTGTAACTACCAAAAAGTAAAATATCTCACATCAATTATCCTATTGTAAAATGAACAGGGTCTACTCATAAAGCAGCACGAAAAAGATTGGACCATAAATAATTGTTATTCCTCAGTTGTCCGTTAGAAGTGTAAGTGACACTTCAATTTATGG
Organism: Tetropium fuscum; assembly: GCA_964058915.1. Taxonomy (NCBI): domain Eukaryota; kingdom Metazoa; phylum Arthropoda; class Insecta; order Coleoptera; family Cerambycidae; genus Tetropium; species Tetropium fuscum. The sequence continues at coordinate 58,068 of CAXKVY010000280.1, read as the reverse complement.
TTTCCGGCTAACTAATTAATGCAGAAAGGGTATCTCAGAAATGCCATAATTGTATTGTTTTGGAAAATGAATTATCAAAGCCTAAGAAGAGTTTTTCATGGGGTTTTCTCTTCATGTGTACAACGCTATGGCTACCCCATATAAGTATTGTATCATTAATCTCAGAAATGTCATGTAAAATGTTTAGTTCATATTTTGTCGTTAGCGTGCGGAGATAGTTTCCTAAGATTATGTAAGGGGTAAAGTAGGTCCCGTAGGATTGGTATAGATTTCACCCCCGGTAAGTGGTATTGCTTAAAGGGGATGAAAGGTCGGCTTTGGTCCCGCCCAGCAAGGACTGGAGCAACAGTCTTAGCCAAAATTATTCAGTTTTCCGGCAGGTTTTCATATAGTAAATTCGGGTTTAAAGTCAAATAGTTTAGTAAGCGGAAAGTCAGGCAAAATTGTTCTATTAGAGTCAGGTCTACTTAACCCTAGTGATTAGCTTTGTTTGTCATATGGATAGATATGTAATTTGCGCGACGCATCTAGTTAAGTATCCAAATGTATAGTTTGTTTAGTGTAAAGGTTTTATTGTCATCTTAATTTATTCTGTTAAATATTAAATATATATCTTGTTTTGAAGTTATTTGAATTAATCTCTTGACCAATGAAATTAAATATTATCCGACAAAGTTGGGCCCTAAATCATAATTTTCGGTTAAGGCTAAGAGAAATTCATCAAAATGGCACTTGTTGACCAGACGAAAACTGCTTTGTTAAAAGTCGAAAATTCGCCGCCCACGAAAATATTTATCGTTTAAAAGAAAGACGTAACTTTTTGACCATTTTACGTCCACATTCCGTAATCATTTAAATATTTATCACATCTTATGTCAATAACTTATATTCCTAAAGTGACACATAGAAAGCGAGAACCAAAATCATTCAGCTTCGCTTATCTGTTGACATTACATATATGAAATACCATTAACCCACAATTTTGCTGCTACACGCGTATATGAATATTAAATAATCATTTATAATTAATGTGTTACACTTAACCTTTCCAACTTATTATCATTTCTTGCCCTTCGAATGTTTGCTACAATATTGCATAATTCTTATGTTTCAATTAATTATTATTTAATATTGTGTTATAATATATAATACCAGTGTGGAATTTCGTTATGCAATCAGACGGATTGCGTAAAGCTGGTGGGTATGTCTGTATTGATTACAATAATCACTACGAATGTATACATTGAGTTTCTATCTAATGCATTGAAACATTCTACGTGCTTTTCTAATAGTTTTAGAACGCAACACCGATGTCGCCTCAAAATGCTGAAAGAGATTATGATTATATCACGTCTTATGGCCCCCTACGAAAAATTCCCTCCCTACAGAGAAATCGGCGGTAATTGGTATTTTTCAAAAATTCTGACGGGGCATGTAATTTGAATAGACTTGTAACGCGTATCACCAGTCGGCGACACCAAGTTTTTGATGGAAATGGTGCCATTAATTAATTAATTAATTACTTAATCACTCCTAAAGTACTTGGCCGAACAAGATGACATATTTTACACATGTTTAGCTTAATATAGATACCTTCTAATTTCAGACTCCTAGCTATGATAGTTTTCAAGTCAAGAAATGACGCAAAATGTCATTTTTCAAACTTTGGAAGCTATTTGCAAGTTAACAATTGCAATTAGCGACCTCCTCTTTTGTAAATTTCACAAGGAACGGCTTTCTCAATGCATGTGATATATACTAAAAATGCTTAGGAACGAAGATATAGAGCATAACGGAAATGCAAGTTTTTTTTAAATATAAATTCCTAATTATAAAATTAATCAAGGGTTTGAATTTCCATACCCTCAAAATCTTGTTCTACGGCAAAAAATATATAGGAAACAAAAAACTCGCCTGTTTATCAAGTGCAACTGAAATTCGTGGACAACTGGACTATTTTTATATACACTGTTCATTTTAAATCTGACCACCACCCCCTGTAATTTAAAAACCACAAAATATTTGAGAATTAGACACTATCTTCACAATTTATTTGTGACCAGCGCCTCCGGCATATCCGCCGCTCATAAAACATTAGCCAACACTTCTTTAAGGTATAATTTATGATCCAAAGGACCTCTTAATTTTGCTCTGTTAATCCTCCACACATCCTACACGACGCCTTATAATATATCACTTTGTTTTCTGTCAAATTTAAAATAATATATCATGATAATCTAACCGAAGATTTTTTTGTGAGCCTTGTGGCTGCGTCTTAGCACGCAATCGGGCCATAAAGTTGCGGAATACCCCCAGTGAGCCGTCCGAAAAGTACAAGCAGAATATTATGTATTAAGTCGTCTAGTGCTGGATGCAGCACAATAGCCAGTTATTTCAACTTATACGGTAAATATGTCGTTATGCATTTGGCACCAATAGCACGGCAATTTTCCATGCGTCTGGCTGCGGCCCACGAATCGCAAATTCTACACTTTGGCTCGTACGGCCTAATAGTTAGGGTGGTAACGCGAAATCTCATGCCCATCATAATAGCAATTATTATATTCAAAAAAGACATTTTATACCTTACACGGTGATGAGTTATGCACAGATCGTCGTTTTAGATTTTTCAAATTTTCCTTTTAGTCTACTTAATATCAGTATAATAAAAAAATCTGAACGGTGAAAAAAACAAAATTGGCAAGAGTTTCTGCTGAAAAGGGTAGACAAAATCTAATGCCCTTTCCACTGAAAAATGTAAAGGTAGACTTTACTGCCCTTTCCACTGAAAAATGTAGACAGAATTTACTGCCCTTTACAGTGAACTTAAAAACAAAATTTACTGCAGTTTCCGCTGAAATATGTAAAAACAAAATTTACTGTACTGTCCAACAGAAGTATACCGAAATCGTTAATATATCAATTTTCAAAGGATACCCACAATAATTGCTCAGCCTCTCCTGATGAGCCGCCACTGATAAAAATTATATAATTTCAAAAGTTCTATTCTTGCAATACAAGCTGTCTGGAATACTCAGAAACTGTCAACAACAATGGTCGAACAAACCCGTTAAAAGACGTTAAACTGGCAGACGTACAGACGATAAAAACTGGACTGTCCGCATATAAAAAACAGTCTCCAACCATCAGAAACTACTGCAGGAACAGATATAGTCTACGCACAAAACCTTCCCCCCTCCCCGTTTTCGAGGATACTGAGCACGATGGCGGAGCAAGTGGAGCAACACCTCGAAAAAGGCCAAAAACCACCTTAAACGGGCGAATTGAGCATTTCTCGTGATCAAAAAAGAAACCCGCGTCATCCCCCGTTTAGGATGACGCCGGAAACGATGGCGATGCTGTCTATCATCCCCGACTTGACCCCACCCCCTCAACGGCCAAGAACCACCCCGATGGGGGTGAAAAGTGATTTTCTCCTGATGAAGGGAGAAACCCGCGTCATCCCCCGTTTTCGATGATGCTGAATAAGAAAAAAATATGAACAACTCAGCTCGACTCCCGCGTACCCCGGATCTAAACTACCCCTTTGATGCAAGATTTTATTGAATAAGTTAAGGGATCGAAGATAAAGAATCAGTTATGTAGAGATCATTGATTACATACCAGATGTGATTGCAGGACTCTTCGTCGATTGTTTAGATTGGAAAAAACGGTCATGGACATTTAAAATTACTCGCTATAGATATAAAACATGCAATAAAATTCAATAAAATACAATTAATTTAACCTGCGTCGCTTATACAAGTAGAAATTACATGGTTGATATTCTTGGTAGTGTACATCACTAAAATCAAAGGAGTAAATAAAGGTAAAAGGAGTAATAAAGGTAAAATCAAAGGAGTAAATAAATGTTTGTCGGTGTTGTTTACGAGTCAACACCCGAACATCGAAAACGGGGGATGACGCGGGTTTCTGCTTTCATCAGAAGAAAATCACTTTTCACCCCCGTCTGGGGTGGTTCTTGGCCGTTGAGGGGGTGGGGTCAAGTCGGGGATGATAGACAGCATCGCCAACGTTCCCGGCGTCCTCGAAAACCGGGGCTGACGCGGGTTTCTTCTTTGATCACGAGAAATGCTCAATTCGCCCGTTTGGGGGTGGTTTTTCACCGTTTTTGGGGGGTTGCCCCACTCAAAAAGAATTATAACCCCCGCCATCGTGCTCAGCATCTTCGAGAACAGGGAGGGAAGGTGGTTTGGTAGCGTTCTAAAATACTTACCATTTTCGGGGTTTTTTTCCGACTCACAGAATGTACTAATATGAACTGCCGATCTGGATACCGCAAGCGATATTCAACCTTAGTCAGTACCGTGCGCGCGCTCGAATAAAAATTCGTAAAAAAGTTGCAAATTATCCAAATCAAAAAGTGAAATGTCCCACAGACTCGGGAAACTCTATTCTACAATGTTATTCAAGGGTATTTTTTAATTGCACTACATATAAAAACGTTACAGCAGGTTAGATGTAGAGCATGCGGAAAATGTTTAGACACTTTTCACTAGAGCATTTTGAGTACTTAGATTTCCCATTTAACAACGTGTGTTATGGTATATTTAATTTTTTTTTTAAAATATTTCTAGTGATCTGAGGTAAATGGTACTTCTGTGTAACTATTCAGCTGTTTTTTGATCCAATTATCCAAAAATCATTTTTAGGGTGATTTTCACATTTCATAACCTACAGCCACCCCGTACAGGACTTTTCTTGACCCGTCGGGTTTTTCATAGTTCTAATGATGGGGAATCATCTAAAATGGCTTTTAATCTCAAAGTGCAAACGAAAATCACAATTTGAAGCTTCGAGGACTATACTAATATTTTCTCTAAGAACAAAATGTATGGAGACTAAAACATGGACTTTTCACGACACCTTGTATAAACGCTAAACGCTACCAAGTTAATAGAAACGTCAAATTGATTTTCGCAGAATATAGGAAAGCATGTTGTAGCTGCATGTTTTCCGGGTTAGTACACGTACTATATATGGCTGAAATCGCCTAACGCCCCATCGAATGCAACTTACAGGACGTTGATTGGAATTTATAGGCATCCGAACGTCGTATTTTCGCATTCGGATCCACTGCACAACTTATTGGACACCGATGTGCACTTTTTTACCCCGGATAACCCGTAAATTTACATTTAGAGCCGATTTCTTGATAAACACACTGACCGACTGGATTGGCTTTAAAGGTGAAATGAAAGAAGTGCCGCTGTTGCATGTATAAATTTACCAGGGAAATGTATAAATTTTGTTTACCGGCTAAATTTCCGGGAGGAAGTATTTTTTATCGGCTGTCGAATCGGCGTTATTGGCCGAATTTATTGGCAGTTTGCTTTGATAAATATCCGATTTTTTTAACGTTCCCATTGATGTTATAGCCTTAGTTGCGAACTGCAAATAAATTTGATCGGATTAGCGAGGAATTGTTTATGTTTACGGTGACTCGTAATCGCGCATCCGGTGATGCCGATATGCTTTACATAACGCTTCTTCATTATAATAAATATATACTGCTGAGGATTACCAGTTGCTAGGTATATAATTAGTAGGAAATCTGCGATTAATGCTATAGTGGATCATTTGCGCTGTTTGGCTTTCATAATACTCGCTTTCATATGTCGGACACTCGACACTCGAAAAATGTTAATAAATTTATTAATGATGCAGATATATATATATTTCCACGAAACAGGCACTATTTAAAAAAAACAATTTTTTGTCTGAACGAGCCCAAATAATTGTGGCTATTGTGGTTTTACAAGTTCCATGCTTATTTTCAACCCCTTGGACGGGGGTGACAATGGTAACATGAATTATTTTACTATCATTTCAGTTTTTTTGTGGAAGTTCTTTAAGACGGCATAATAAGCAAGCACAGAAAACTAGACTCTGCTACCCCATGTGCGTCCACTATTTTTAGGGGTTCAAAATTTGGAATTTTACTTAGGTGCCAATATTTTTTCCCTATTGCCCGAATGGCTCTTTACCAAGTTACACTTTTTGAAGATTGATCCCTCCTCTACACAATATATATATATATATATATATATATATATATATATATATATATATATATATATATATATATATATATATATATATATATATATATATATCACCTATTTGCCGTAGAGCAAACCGTTTTAGCTGTACGAGTCCGGAAACGTAGCGCGGTCTACACGCGGTTACATCCGCGGTTACATCCAATCTAAAATATTACGCATACTAATGCCCGTTTAGAGGGATGATGATTTGTGAAAAAAACTTTCATCAAATACCTTGGCTGTTTCTATAGTATATTGTGTTGAAATTTTGGAAACCTCCTTTTTTTTAAAAAAAAAAAAGGAACCTACTTTTTTTCGCTTTTTTTATGTATGCACGTTCCTAATATAAGGAAATCTACGTTGGTTTCATTTTCATACATTTATTGGTTTAGGAGCTGGACAGCAAAATGGCTATTTTGATATTGTTACCTTAAAAAAACCAAAACCAGTATAATTCTGGTAAATGTTTTTGCTTATCCAAAAAAACCATTTCATTGCGCATAGAAAACATGTTTTGGCATTTAAATCGGATCAACACTTATTGTGTAATAACGATTTCAGTCGTGTGTTCTCCAGTATCCTTTTAAAAAAATATATTTACCGCCTTATGGTTCATAGTAAGGCAGAGAGCAATATACACGTGAACAGGGAACACAATGGGGTGTAAAAAGGGTATCTTGTTAAAATGCGATATATACCAGGGTCGATAATTATTTTAACCAAAAAAAATAATAGTAGGATGAAACCCATTGAAAAAGGAAGAGAATATAACAAAAATTAAAGGAAAAATAATTTACGGGCGATCTGAGGTCAGGAAGTGGAGGGGGTGAGTTTTTAATGGTAAAAAACGGTTTATCTCGATTTCCGGCAAAACTACAAGTCCTATGGAAAAAAGTTAAATAGCATTGCAGAAGTTGCATTCTTAAACACAACGTACCATTGGATTTCTCATAATGGCCACCCTCACAAGGACGAGCCCTGCTTGGCAAACTTACGAACAATACAAAACAATAAATTTCGACATGAATCAGACTGGACGATTTGTTAATATTGGTCAGTTATGGGATCTTTTTAAGTTGTAATAAGATTGTTTTTGGTCAATATGGCCAGGCAAAGTTCAGATACTTCTGCAGAAAAGTTCCATGGTAAAAATACCATCCAGTCACTAGATTGCCATGACACCGCGAAAAGTGACCAAAAATGACTCAGTTTTGGCCATTTGATGATCAGATGTTATACATAGATGTTATACATCCATGGTCGGGAACTCAAAAGAGCACCGTTTCCTTGCTTTCCGGTAGAATAATATAACCTAATCTGCAGATATTTAAAAATAACGATTTTTTGATGTTCTCGATAGCCGCTTACTCGAAATCTGTCCATTATTACACTTTTTACACTTATTATGCACAGCAAGGCTTTTGATAAGAACGACCCAAGGAACAAAAAAAATCATAGGGTTTTGTGCGGAGTCCTTTAGGGAAAATCCACTTTTTTGGGTTATTTTTCTATAACAAATCGATTTTATGACCGCAAGATCTTATGACCACAAACAAACGAACAAAAACCCCTATCCTATATGTAAACGACTGCGCTCGACCCGATGAAGATCTTAGATTCGATTCCGAAACATAAGTACTTACTCCTAACGTATATATTATATTTCGTGACCTCGACAGATCTGTCGAAGTCACATATATTTTTCGGGAGACGGGTCCCATATACACCCGCCCAGTAGGATTTTCAGTACTAAAAATGCTAAGTAAATATTAATCAGGTCGTTTCTGATTATAGGGTGTCATTACTCTCTTTAATTTCCAAATAGATTATACACGTTTTTACAAAATATTACGAAAATGTCGACGATTCTAGCCTAATAAATAAACAACAAGATAATTTACAACCACCCATTACATGTTTATTTGCCCACGTCGACCCAAACTCTGGTTTAAAATTATTTACAACCACCGAAAAAAGACCCAGCAATTCCCAAATACCATGAACCGCAAGGGTTTGTAATACAAATAAACACTTATTAGTTGTATAAATAACGAATAAAAACGTATAAACGTAAAAACGTATAAATGTTCTCAGAAATTGCAAAGAAACGAAAAAAACTCAAATCCGAAATTTTTTTTTAATCACTATGTACAATTTTGAGCTGTTTATTAAAATTTACACTTCAATTGCTCGAAAAACTTAAGATTCCATGTTACATTGATAAACAAAAATATGTCAAATCCATAAAACATAAAGATTGCAAAAATCATGCGAAAATAGTTGTTCTAACTATTAAAGATATGATTTAAAGGGGATTTCATCTAAAAAATGTGACAGGTGCATTTTTTTTCAGTAAAAAAGTGTGTTTTTTTCAGTAAAAATTACAGCGTGTTTGGGACATAAAAAGGTAAGTTTCCACCAAATTTCTTTTTAAAAAATTTCTTTTTTTAAAAGATAAAAATAAAAACCAAAAACTTGGTTATTTCAATTTTTCATAATATAACATAATTTATTGATTTGTTCTTGGAATAGCAATTGCTTTCCCTGGTTGCAAGAATTAATTGTTTTTTGAGATATTACACGCTTATCAGAATAATGCGTGTAACATTCAATATGGAAATTTCAGTATCTAATCCATTTCAGTAATCCCTGAGCAACTCTCACAGTCGTAAAGCTTTTAGATAAATACCGTGGTAAAGTTTTGAGGTCAGCTATCCCGTGTACTAACCGTCAGTGTATATCACTCGGTAATGGCTACAAAGTTTTTCATAAATATGAAAATGCGGCACAGTTTGTATCTCCTGTCTTGTTCACTTATATCGTATTGGTACCTACTCTAGACATATATCTTTTAAAGTAAGACCGGACCTCAGAAAGCCCATAAAAGTTTAGAAGTAAAACTGTCATTTTCAATATTAACAAAATATTAAATATATTGTTGGTACTACACCGTACTAAATATTTTAACAACAACATTTACATTATAAATATATTAAATGTGGATAACAATATATTTTAAATAATAGTCAATCCCAAACAACTTATTTTGCTTAATTAGCTATATTTGTGTCATAGTACTTTCATTGTCAAGATATAATTTTTAAACTAATTTCAAAAATGTCAGGAAAAGAGTAGTAAAGTACTATAAATAGTAGTAAGTAGTACAGATTTACCATCTATAAACTGGTCATATGATATAGTAACTTCTGATCCAACTTACTAGGTGTTCCTCAAGGTAGCATCTAGGCCCGTTGTTATTTTCTAATTATACCGCTGATTTTCATAGAAGTCTAAAGTTTAGTTCTATCTCTCAATATGTAAATTTCATATGGCATATAAAACAACAACGAACAATGATAATGCAGATTTAAACCAGATTGCTATTTTATCAAATGAATATAAAATTATCTTAAATGAGAAGAAAACAGATATATTGCTACAGTAGTTCGTAGGCTTTCATGAGCGGTGTCCGTTGGTTGATGAAGAACTTCTGGTCTGTTTTGCCGTGGTAGATGCACTTTCGCAGACGTTTCGCCGTTCTTAACAGATGGCATCTTCAGTGCTTCACATTCTGTGTTCGGCGGCTGACTGGTTGCTATGATATTAACCGCAAATAATTGACATATCGTTGGCGTTATTATTGTTAAATTACATAAAACTTAAATTAGAGAAACGAATTATTTCTTCTGTTTTCTGCTGTTGTATATTTGTATATTTTTATTATCGGCCTACTTGTGAAAAACGGTAGTTAACGATAGTTACTGAGCTACCATTGGAATAACAATATCTCTCAATGCTTTTTGTGCAGCTTTGTATCTCCCATGTCTTAAGAGATAAAAATTTTAAAAAAAACATGCAGATCCAGAAAAGACTGCTTCACGTTTTGCTCTTTCTAAAAAATTATATTGCCACCATTACACTCCACAGTGTGCCTTGAACACAGGTGAAAAAACACCTATACCGTTTTTCAACTAACACAGTAAGGAAAATTACTTAGAATAGAAGTTGGACACAAAAAAATGTTCTTGACAGTACGCTCTAAATATCAAATTGAAATTCATCAAAATCGGACAGTTGGTTCACAAGATATTTCAGTTTAAATTTTTTTTTCCGTCCGTAAAAATATTTTTTTAAATTAATTTAAATATCCTTAAATTAGGGCTGTGACCGGCGCATTCGCCATTTGTTCTGGTATATCTGGTTAGTTCCCCGGTATATCTTCGGAATCCAAGGTCCAATTCCAATAAAAGTGAAATGGGACCCATTTCAAAATACCCCTTTTTCAACAAAAGGAGAATTTTTAAAATTGATTTATAAATGACAGGGTTCTGACGTAACAAACATAAAAAAATGTAACCGAATTGAGAACCTCCTTCTTTTTTTTGAAGTTGGTTAAAAATTGAAAGTAATCACTGGCATCTCTATGAGGTTCCTCACGTCCATCAACGAATTCGCTTCTTGAGGAAATTATTGCATAAATTTGAAAGATGAAATCATCTTCAATGTTTATTTCGATGAAATATAATATAAATATAATGATAATAAAAAAAATACACAACAACAACAGTTTGAGGAATCATTACTTTACATTATCATTTAATTAGTTGATAAATGTTGAACAAGGCAGTTGAAATAAAGTTATTTGACCAACGATACTACACATATTTATCAAACATATTATCAAAAGATACATATTTATCAAACGATTTTAATTATAATGTTCATATTTAATTAATTTCAGACCACAAGCATAATGAGACCATAGCAAACATACCATACTGAGGCTTGCCGCAGACAAATAAAATCATTCGTAATAATAAAACACCACTTGGCAAATTGAATGTCATTTGCTGTAGCGAACTAGGCACATTTTCGATTAGCAGGAATAAGTGAAAGACCCGAGAAAGACAAAAGCATCGGCTTCTTAGCTGTATCAGCTTTTTAGTACATTCTAAACTTCTGCAATCGCGGTAAATGGAAAGGTCGTCTGGCTTTTCTGAATGAAATGCAAATTTAATAAATGTAATCCCTTGAAATCACGCTATTCTTTTTGTATTTAACAGAAAATTGAAGCAGATAAGTAATAAAAACAACTCAAGAAATATTTCTGTTCGTTCTAGTGTTTCTTTTGCTGACATTCCCACTGATTTTAAGAGGCAGGCGGTAGCATACCTAAACAGATATAAACACAAACATAATACCATATAAAAGGATTTACAAAGGCCTTAAAGCATACAAATACAGTTATCTAAATATTTAGATTTAGTTCGCTACAAGTTGTTTACAAACAAAAAAGTCAATCTCATTTTCAAAGCTTTTGACCGAAGGAAGCGATCAGGATCCTTTGTGGCCTTTGAGATTTTCCGCGATTTTCTCCACTGCAGACGGGACTTGCTTTCTTTTCATTTCTCAAGTGACTGGCGTTTTCGCATGCTACTTTACCGCTACATTATTCTAGTAGTATGGAGGAATGGGGTGCGGCCATGTGGAAGTAACCCGACCGAAATGGCTCTTAATTTTATACAGTTAACAAAGTGGGATTTTACAAAACTACAAAGTGGTATGCATCGCTTACCATTAGTGAAATTTTAACGTGTAAATTAACACGATTGACATCGCAAATTTTAAATTTAATATGAGCGGTAATATGGGATGAATCCCATTGATAAATTATTGAACAGTGAAACGGATATAATTGACCATAAGCATGAACAAATTATAGTCGATAAAACATGGAATATCATCAGTGCTAACAATTTAAATAAAAAATAATAACTACAACAAACCCAACGACCAGTTTATTTTATGAAGTACACATACAGGACCGTACTATGTGCATGTGGAAAATTCAGATATCAACTTTAAAGGTAAACTAAATTCAATGAAAATTGGAGAAATTATTTAGAATACACACCCAGATATTGACAACAAAATAAAACAAATTGAAACAATTGGTAAAAATAGGATACGTATAATTTTCAAGGATTATAATTAACCTACTTGACTGTTCCACCAAATATTTGAAAGGGGATGTGCATAATTTTATGTTTTTCTGGGCAAATTTTCAATTTTTCGAAGAGAACTCAAAACGGAATAGGAGCAGATTGAAAATATTTTTACATAAAATTTTTAAATAAAGAAATCTCCACATTAAAAAGTTCAGATGAGAAATATTATATGGGTTTGTTCTTTTACCCTCTTGCAAAAATATGTGAGGATTACTGAAGTTGTCACGAGCTGGCATTTTATTAGTGCAAGTTGTCTGCCAAACGTCGTTCATCTAAGTTCATCTGCAGTGGAGTAAATAAAAAAAACATTTTTTTACTGACGATACTGGAAAACAAGATACTGAAAATAAATATAGTAAGATCAATAATAGAACCAAATAAAATAAATTAAAACGAATAATGGCATGACAAGTGACTTGGATTTATTAATATGAAAAGGAGAATCAGATGATAAAACTGAAATTCGCAACTAAATGACACTCAATTGATAATAGACCCAGGCATATATCAACAAGCAGATGAGAAGAGCAAAGAGAAGAAAATATAAAAGATGTTAAGATAAAATGTGGAGGAAATAAATGACAAAGAGAAAATAATTGAGAAAAATAGGACCAAGCCAAAACGCACCAGACACTATGAGAAAGAAATAATGACAGATATATCTTTAAAAAACGATAATTTCTAATTGTTGTTGATAAGTTCTAATTGAAGAACAGAAGTTTCTTACGAAATATGAAAGATTATTATTATAAATGCACTTTAATATGCACGAAATTAATAATAAATAAGACGGATGGATAGGTCCTTGGAAGATAAAGCGTTTTCCACTTCATTTCACATATATGGACTGGGACCTTGGGAGTTCCCCATGGAATTATCCTAGAGCCATCCTTAACTTGATATTTATTATGGCCCTTACCCTTCGAGCCGTTATATATTACAGCCGTTCCGCATTTCCCATCCCTACGATTAATTTGATATGGCTTTTGATGTATCATCTTTACAATAATAAAAAAAAATATTAGTCTGCGTATGAAGTCGATTTATTATGTCTTTCGAGCATGAAGATATAACATTCTTCCGGAACACAGATCGAGGTATTGCTTTACCTTCAACCGCCTTCTTATTATATCGCGTTGTTTCTGCGCTAATTTTGGAATCGAGGCAGCTCTCTCTGTAAAACAACTGGCACGCATTTGATAAAGAGGATCACGGTAAAATTGATTCTGGTAAAAGGTTTCTCTTGTGTTCTGTTTTATACTGATACGTTACATTTAGGATATGAGTTTTATTATTGTCTTCGGGTACGTGACAGAATTATAAGACTAACATTAATCAAGGAGGAAAAAACGTCGGGACCTTTATTTCGGTCATCTTCTGCAGGACACAGGTTATATATTCCGTCTTAAGTCAGTAATAACACAAGCAAGCCTGGGGGTGCAGACTTGAAACTATCCTGAAGGTTTCTGGTTTCAACAGATTTTATATATATAAGGCACCTATTCTTATATAAAAATTGGGGAAATCGTCTTGTAACGGCTGTTAAAAAATACGAAACCATCGTAAAAGTATAAGTTTACTACTGTTTTATAGTCGAATGTTCCATATTACGGAATTTACTGCACATTATTTTGTCTTACCAGATCTAAATTGTCTCAAAAGTTCGCGATATTTACTACAGTCAGTTGTCAGGCATATTATTGATAAACTAGCGAAATATTTAGTCAAAAACAAAGTATGCAGTTAGAATAAATGTCCTTGTCCATAAAGTATACATGTCCTATAAAGTGTTTTTGATGGATCGATATTTTTCATTCGAGTTAATCGCGATTGGGTTCGACTTCGTCGGTTTTTCGCGAATAACTCGAGCACTTCGCGTTCTTTAAAAAAAAACTTATAAAAACAAATTAAGCTTATAAAAACCAATGAGATTGTTCTTTAATGGATGCTCTAGGTCCAAAATAAAAATATTTATGGCTCTGAAGATGTTTTTTGCAACAAGTATTCAACGTTAAATAACGAAAGACCCGATGCATTTTTCGGGAAAACATAACATTTCTTATAGTGCTTGGAATGATATTTAAAATAGGTACGGTTGAAAGTCCGTACATTATAACTGAGCTTGTTACGATTCAAAAACTGTGAGCCACTCAATTTTTGAGAAAAAAATTAGCGATAAAACCCCAGCCATTCCCACCAGAATGGTATTGACCTTTGCAAATTATTTTAGTATTACTAATGTAGTCCAAAAGTTTTTGGCTGGGTTAGAATGCGTTTTTTTTTCAAAAAATAAATGAGGAAAATAGAAAACGTATTTTTCCAATTTCTAAAAAATACCTTATTTTCAAAATAACTCTAAAATTAAAAAAGACACGTAAAAAATGTATGTTATTTCTTAACTAGTTATGGATGTTTTTTTATTTCTGTAAGATAAAAATTAACGGAAATAAAACTGTTAACGTAACCACGTTTTTTTTTCTTCAATTTGTGTCTTTATTCTTTTTTTTAGTGTGTACATATATTTTTATCATAAGGTCTATGCCATGCACCATTTCTCACTTTATTTGTTGAGTTTATTTGCGTAGCACCTCACAGATTCACTATACCTTCTTATACGTAAAGTTTACAATCTTCTTTCTTATTAACTACCTTCAACCATTTTCTTTTATATATAATTTAACCTAAATCTACAATTTCAGGTATGGTACATTATTATTGAAATTGAATTATTATTATTGAAAGTTACCTTTGCAATATGCAATTTATTGACATTTTGAAAATTTTACATAACCTGGATACAATTATAATATTCACATGCTAATATCTCTATTAATTTCACATATCTCATTTTAAGTCTAGTACTGAATTCAAGGTTGGTTGGTATTTAATCTGTTTTGATATACATAACAATACAGAGCAATATATATATATATATATATATATATATATATATATATATATATATATATATATATATATATATATATATATATATATATATATATATATATACAGGGTGGTCCAGTTTATAATACATTAATTTTAGGAGGTGATAGACAATCGAAAATGAAGGGGACTTTCCCCAGAAAATTTGTTTCCAAGAGGACTAATAACGGAGATACAGCCCTTCAAAGTTGGGAACAAATAATCGTTTTATTCGCATAACTTTTGAACCGTTCAACCGATTTTATGCAAATTTTAACCTTATTACTAAAATAAGTCTCTGTCGAATGGTAATAACGCGTTCCGCAAAATTTTTCAGGAGCGTAGATAATGGGAGGTGCCATCTTTTTTCCCCACCTATTTTTTACAACACTGGTTATTTTTTTAAATTGCTCACATTTTTGGATTTCAGATTTAATTTAGGAAAAAACGTTATACTTGCAAATTTTCGATTAGAGGCTTCGTTTTCGAGATATTTGTGAAAATTTGAGAACATGTACGAAAACGCCGGTTTAAAATGAAGCAACACATTTTTAGAGTGCAATCCTTCGGGCTACACATAATCAAGTAATCAAGTAGCCTTGCGTCACGCCTCGAAATGTTGACATTTCGGCATCTTTTGCACTTGTATTGTATCTTGTGTCCCATTGTTTGTGTAATATCTCCACGAAAACATGCCAAACTTATTCAATAATGCCTAGTCTGCAGACATACACTTTGTTTACGGATTCTGCAATGGAAATGCCGCAGCTGCTGTCAGGAAATATCGCAGAAGATATCCAGATCGGAGGCAACCAAATGCGCGTGTTTTTGTGACCATGCATCGATGTTTTCGTGACTTTGGCTTGAAAATCGTCATGGACCGGAAGCCTAGGGGACAAATTAATGAAGAAAATGCCATAATCAGAGCTTTTAATAACAGTCCTCGGCTAAGTTCACGTAGAGCAGCCTTGCAGTTGAGAAAATCTAAATCTAAAATATTGCGTGTTCTTCATAAGGATAATCAAAGACCATATCATTTACAACCAGTGCAAAATTTACTTCCTGGTGATGAAAATCGTCGTCTTACCTTCTGCAACTGGATACTGAATTCTGTTCAAGAAAATCCACAGTTCCTACATAAGATTTTATGGACTGATAAGTCCTGTTTCACAAGAACGGGAGTATTCAATCACCATAATTCTCACATTTGGGCTCAAGAAAACCCTAGAGGTAGTCGAATTAGGTCCTTTCAACACGAATTTAGTGTTAACGTATGGCTTGGGCTAATCAACGGTTATATTTGTGGTCCATTTTTCTTACCACCTCTGAACTTACCACCTCTTTTCTTACCACCTCTGAACTCTGTGCTTCTCCTTGACTTTTTAACAAATAACTTGTACGACCTGTTTGATGATATACCCGTCGAAGTACGCCATAATAGTTGGTTCCAAATGGATGGTGCTCCAGCGCATTTTGGACGACAGGTGAGAGACTGGATGAATGAAAATTATCCGGAAATATGGATAGGGCGTATCGGGAATAACGATCCACCTGAAGTAGGAAGAGGGCCAGTGGCTTGGCCAGCAAGGTCACCTGATATAACCCCATTAGATTTTTATGCATGGGGCTATTTAAAGGATGTTGTATACGCAACAACAATTGACACAAGGGAAGAGTTGATTGAACGAATTCAACAAGCATGCCACCAATTAAGTCAAAATCGACATCAAATATTGACAGCAATCAATTCAATTACCAAAAGATGTCAAAAATGTATTGAGGCAGGAGGATTGCACTTTGAAAATATGTTGTAAATAATTATTGTTATTAATAGGTTATTGTATTATTATGGTTATTAAAAAACCTTTTGTTGTATTCTTTGAAAACTGTTGGTTCAGTAAAATGTTATAAATTGTGATACAAACGTAATAAAGTTAATCTAATCAGAATTCTACAGCAATAACTATTTTTTATTTTTTTCTAAATTTAAAAATATAATTTATTTTCAAAACTAATTTGGGGAGTCAAAAATAAGGAGTTAAAGGGTAGCCATCTTCCATCACCCATTATCTACGCCTCTGGACATTTTTTAATCAAATGCGTCCCAGCAAATTTCGAAAGACATGGTTTACTATAGGAAATGATTTAAGTGTATTAAAATCCGAAGTATTGCACCTTGAAAATGTGCTAGCTTCATTTCAAATCAAATTCAACCTGCCGAAAGTTTTAAAACTTAAAAACATGACTTCAGCGTCATGTTTTCAAATTTTCACAAATATCTCGAAAACGAAGCCTCTAATCGAAAATTTGCAAGTATAACGTTTTTTCCTAAATTAAATCTGGAATCCAAAAATGTGAGCAATTTTAAAAAATAACCACTTAGGGGCTAACTTTGAAGGGCTGTATCTCCGTTATTAGTCCCCTTGGAAACAAATTTTCTGGGGAAAGTCCCCTTCATTTTCGATTGTCTATCACCTCCTAAAATTAATGTATTATAAACTGGACCACCCTGTATATTTATTCTTTGATTTTTTAGGCATAATAGTTGGTTTTAAAGGGTTGAAAATTTGAAATAAATCGTAAATGATGGCCGAGAACATGAAAGAAGCTTTATCTTACATAATTAAATAATATGCGACCCCATAAAATGCAAACTTGCCTTTTTTCTATTTTTTTACGAAGGGGTAGTTTTCATTCCTTAAAAACGAAAATCACAAGCCGCGCATATGTCATTTTTTAAGTTAAGCGTAGGATGAGCTTTTTCAAATTTTCATGAAAGAGGCCGACGGGAAGTATCAATCTAATCAGCACATTACATAGGAGTTCGTCAGCTCGAAACCGTATCTGTTTACCATGCGAAGGTCCTACTTTACACGGAAAACCGGTAAATCGGTTCATCTAGTACATCGCAATTAGATTTGCACACTATCTTATTTAGACATTTCGCTACAATCTCCAGGAGTGCTAACGAATCATTTACCCAAGGGAATCAAATCACGCATGAGGCAAAATTTCAAATCGGCATCCATGAATTTAGCACCCAAGTTTCACATACCTCAAGTAGTAAATATTTAACTTAGCCAAATTTTAATTTGGTACTTCGTTGAAAACATGATTCATTTTATTATTATTATTATTATCATCATTAAAATCGTTGTACTGAGGGTAGCATAGTAGCAATTGCCGCTAGCTCCCTTTCAATGTATATCGAAAACATTCGTATGTAGTGTGGCAGCAAATCGTAAATCCACATCTAGGAGGAAGCAGTAAAGCAACGAGACGTAAAAGTCAAGCTTTCGTAAGTTCATTTATTTTCCGGGCCAGCGACCGGAATATCGTATACACATTCCGGATTTGGAACAGGGTCGTTATCAGAGTATTTACTCCCTATAAATCAATGGCTCTAATTATAATGATAAATTAACTCATATATAAAAGAGTCTATTTGATAGTCACAGGTTTGTCACACTTTGAGAGCGATAAAAAGGACATCGTTTTTTATCACCGAATACCTAGATCCCCTCAGGAGCAGAGTACATCTAGTAGTCGCATGTCACTTAGAAATAAGTCATTTTCAACGTCTGTCGTGTTTCCAAATGTTTAATATCAAAAAATTAAGTTGACCGACTAGACCTTCAGATGTTTTGCCGCCTCATATTCTGAAGATGCCTCTACGACAAATTCTTTGGGTGACGGGCAGTGAGACTTGCAATAAAATGTTCTGTTGCTGCTGCCTTCTTTTTTGCGGAAAACAAAAAACATTTTAATTCGACAGGTTACGATAATTAAGAAAAACGTTGAGCTATATCCAAACGCGAAATGTCTAAAAATGTATATTAGGATAATTGCGCGCACCACTGAGCACCGCATTCCATTAATTTGCTAATTTGCATATCAAACGAAAGCACTATAGTTTAATTTACAACAACTATGTTTTTGATATCTGTTCCTTCAAATAATTGTACAAAAAAGATAATTATTATTGTTGATCGTTCACATATTCTATCGTTAATTATTTATCTTGCCACCACTCTTGAAACCACTCGAGCTTTTCTTTTATGGATAAACTTCATTTCAACTCATTCATTTAATTCAAAATATATTTAACTGAAACAAATAGAATCAGCTGGAATCATGCAGTTAGAATAAAATCCAGACACTGCGGAAACATCGAAATCACTAGGGTTTTTAATTTCAATTATTAAGAATTACTTGTTTTAGTATTGAGTACTGACATTGCAGTTGTGTATTAATATCCGTGGTGTAATTTTTTTTAATAATTTAAAAATAATACCTCAAAAGGACAAGAGCAAATCATGAGAAAAACATCTGAAGACGACTCTGTCCTTCCCAACTAGTTGTCTTCCCAAATTGTTAATCCCGTGAATCCAAACTGAAACTGGATCAGATAACAAAAATCGAGGCTGCATGGGGAATCAATACCACAAACACCTCTTTGTTCTGTAGATATATGCCCATCGGACTTAACTCATAATATAACAAAAATAGACCACTTAATCATACCCTAATTGCTAGCTACGTTGCCTGCGTCTACCTAAAGACAGGGACGCTAGAATTCCTCAAATATTTGTATCAGAATTATTTACTACAAACATTCTTTCGGCATTTTCTCTTCCTGTAGATATTAAATTAGTATTTCTTATTGCATTTTCCAACAGGGTTGTAATTAATACTGCTCTCTTGCGATCTTGTGAACATTCTAATTAAAGCAAGGAAAAAATGGTTAAAAATGCTTTGAGCGTCCGCGTCGCGTCGAAAAATATCGAAATCGCATTAAAACGGAGAATAGTTGATTATTATTATCATCAAAGCGAGGCAGGCCCGTTATTCCTATTTCCATTCTTAAATATTTATTGATTTGAAATCAAACGGTCGAACTTTCGAGAAATCCCAAAGACACTGTTACAAGTACTACACGAAATAATAGTTCTAGAATTATTTTAAAATGAACAACATTTGGTTATTATAAATCAAATAGTGAATTATTGAATTCATTTTTCACCCACACAATATAGTCATGATTTGGTTCAATATAGCTGTATTGCATTGTATTATATTTGACGTAGTATTGAATTATTGTTTAATTATTCCATTTTATTATTTACAAATGCATCCCAAATATTTTAGAAGAATAATTACGGAAATCCATCAAAACCAAACAATCACAACTTTTTAGTGAGTACCTATAATTTAATATTACAAAGTATTTATATTCACATATGAATTTATATACCAACATTTCGAATTAAAATTAACGGACTAGTAAAAGAGGATTTTTTCGCAAAGTGCCAAATTAATTTAGATATTTCTTTGTGAGTTTTAGGTTTATTCAGTTGTAATATCGCAAGACAGTAAGAATGAATAGAAAATAATCTGAGATTACCTGCCCTACATATGACATATCCTAAACTTTTAAGTGCAGATGATGTTACGTTTCCAATATGTTTTAAGAAAGTTAATTTGGGAGCAAATATTAATAAATGGAAATCCTGCCAAACAAGGAGTGTTGCCTTGCATCAAATGATGTAGTTCTGATTTTTTTTATATGTTGCATGTGATGAAGTGGTAATTATAAATCCAATTTTTGCGCCCCGGAAGCCCATCATTGTTAAATATTTTAAAAACCATTAAACTTTTTTCGGTTTTTCTCAATTTTTACAACCAAAGACTCGTGTTATGGCAAAAGTCACTATTAGTGGAGTGGACCTTTAATGCATATCTCAGCGGTTTTTGACTCTCTTAATTATCCTTCCACCCCTAGCCTGCGGCCTCATGATTCCCTCATAATAGCTTTTCCACAAAAAAAATTGGGCCTCCAACTCCAACCCCCCTCGACGAAAAATCAATTTGATTTTTCTTATTTTCGCAACTACGATTCGCGATATGTCGCGAACTAATTATGTAATTACTAATTATTCATTATGAGCTATGAACGGAAACAAGCAAGCCCACCGTCTACTAGAAAAAATTACTTCTGTCGAGTAAGTAATTGAGGATGAATCAGATCATGAACAAGACGTAATTGAGACGCGGGAGGAGAATACTGACACGGAGACAAAGCGGAGAAGAAATAGAAGATGAATCACATACTGTTAGGCTTCGAAGAGAACTATCTGGAAGAAACACATGCCCATAAAGACTGTCCGCACTCGAGCCGAGAATAAAGTACTTCATCTTCCAGGAGTGACACCTAGAGTAAAGTTAGTTAAAACACCTATCCAATGTTGGGAACTTTTCTTCTCTGATGCCATATTAGACATTATTATGGAAGAAACTAATAAGTTTATTCAGACTCTAGCGGCCGGTTACGCTCGCGAACGATAGGCCCGTCCTACAGATAAAACAGAAATAAGAGCCTTTCTTGGACTATTATAGGTATATGGCAGGATGTCTGAAAACTAGTCGCCTAAACTATGAAGATTTATGGGATCGGAGAGGATGCGGGGTAGAAATATTATAGCTGACTATGTCGCAGCAAAGGTTCTTGTTTCTGTTGAGGTCAATACGTTTTGATGATTTAACAACGCGAGATGTTCGAAGAACGTCAGAAGAACGAAGAACTTTTTGTGAACAATTGCAAAATTAACTACACAATAAGTGAATACAAAACGATTGACGAAATGCTGTTGGGCTTTAGGGGGAGGTGTGGATTCCGACAATATATCCCCAGCAAGCCGAACAAATAGGGCTTAAAAATGTTTTCACTGGTGGACTCGAAAATGTTCTACACAAAGAATTTAGAAATTTACGTTCGACAACAACCTGAAGGCCCATTTCAAGTGAAAAACGACGCAGCAAGCATAGTTCAAAGATTGATTCAACCCATATCAGGAACAGGACGCAACAACTATTTCACGAGTTTCCCTTTGATTAATTCTTTGTTACATAATTCCAAATTGACATTCGTTGGCACTGTGCGAAAGAACAAAAGGGAAATACCTCCTGACTTCCCGTACACAAAAGGTAGACCAGTCGGATCGAGTATATTTGGATATCAAGCAAATACCACTTTGGTTTCGTACATTCCAAAGAAGGGCAAAAATGTCCTTCTAGCCTCCAGCCTTCATCATGATGATTGTATCGACCCAACATCAGGATATAAGAATAAACCAGAGATTATAATGTTTTATAACTCGACTAAGGGTGGAGTGGACACAGTGGACCTCTTATCGTCAAATTACGATGTCGCTCGAAAAACAAGACGGCCTATGGTCGTATTTTATGGACTAATGAATGTGGCTGGAATTAATGCGCAGGTAATACATACTGCCAATAATTGAGATTCTAAACTGTTGAGACGAAAGTTCTTGAAGAGCAGTGCCTTGTCCTTGGTGGATGACCATTTAAAACGCCGCTTGAGCCAATTGAGGTGAGACAAAGGCGACAAGAAGTGGCTGGGACGTCTGTGGAGAAGATGTAACAACATGTTATTCCTCCTGGGACCAGAAAGAGATGTGCAGAATGCCGCAAAGAGAGCAAGACAAGATACTTCTGTATCGAATGTCACAAGTTCTTGTGCATAACCCATGCTAAAATTATCTGCTCTAAATGCGTGGAACGACTTCAAAACCACGTCGATTAAGATCTACTGTTTTGTTACTTTATGCAAAATTTGTGTCTTAACCGTTTATCTTTTGTAAAATAATTTTTTTGTGGAATATTATTAGTTCGTTTCAAAATCCCACGCAAAATCCTGTACCTACAAAATTCACCATAGATTTCAAATGTTTGACGTTTTTTACAAAGTGACAGTGTTTTTACAAACATATAAATGGGTAATCAATAAAATGTAAAGTTAGACCCCCCTCCCCTTAAAATGTCCTCAATAATTTGTATTTAATTTAGGGGTCTGTGAGGCCCGGCGCCACCATATATGTTAAAAACGGGGTGCCACGGTGCAAGGTTAAAGGCAATTATTAATATTAGAGACAATTAAAGCATATAGTGAATACATATAATGTTGAATATACCGGGTACCTACGATATTACCAGCCTATAACTTCCTTGTAAAAAAAATATCGAATTTAAATTTCGGGAAGTTATATTGTTGACTACGGTGCACAGTCTGATTGCTTTAATTTTTATTTTTGGTTTAAGGGGAAACAGTATAAACTTTGTTATTTTTAATGAAATACTCAGTATATTATTCAAAATTTTGATTTCTCAGGAAATTCTAGGTCCAAAACATGTAGCATACCCTATATATATATATATATATATATATATATATATATATATATATATATATATATATATATATATATATATATATATATATATATATATATATATATATATATATATATATATATATATATATATATATATATATATATATATATATATATATGTGACAGTTTTCGATAAAATGTTGAAACTGTTATAGCAATCATAAATTATTTCATTTTCACATAAAACAAATAAATGTAGGAACAAATCTGTTACGGTTATTTAAGTTTTTTGGTGAGTAAAATTTGTAGTCATAAAAATTTCCCGCTGAACCGGAAGTACTACGAAAAGTGATTTTCACACTCAAATTACTTGGATATTTATGATGGATATTTATAACACCCTGTATTAAACCTTAAATTTACATTCTGCTAACATTTCTGGATTTTTTCTGTTTCTGGTTAATACCAGAAAAGTTTATACTGTTTCCCGTTAAACCGGAAATGAAAATAAGATCTTTAAATTTTAATTCGATATCTGTTTTCATAAGGAAGTTATAGGCTGGCTAGTAATATCGTAGGCGTCCGGTATGATAACAATATATAATAATAATATAATAATAATATTGAATATTCAAAATGAAGATCTTAAAAAGTAGTTCGGCTGGTTACGTATACGACTATTATTCGCGTCGTGAATTTCATCCGTATTATAACAGTCGAGGAAAACTCCGTTAAAGTATCCATCGCCATTCAAAGTTAATTAAGCACTGATCAGACAACAATAAATGCACGTTATACTACATAACAGGGCCGAAATTTCATCGAACCTAACCAAACTGAACCACTTAATCGGCGTAACGTGTACGGTAATGTTTGAACTGCAATTCCACAGATGGTTCTCTAGTGTATCGTGAACGTATTGAATGCAGACGATAGCCGATATACCAGGCAGGGTCTCAAAGGTTGATAATGTTATTTGTCGCAGTATATTTTGCTATGTTACAGCCATCCCTAGTGAAATCTAGTTTTATGACGTTAAGTTACCGCAAGAAACAACCACAAGTCCATTGCTATAGCGGTGTCTATTATATATCATACACCGTCCCACAAATCAAATGTGTTTCGAGAGTCACAGGTAATAAATACTAGGCCAGTCGTTACCTAAGTCATTTTTAAAGGACTGAGGTAACGACTATACACTATAAGTGAGAGCAAGCTGTGATAAATTTTATTCTCTTTGTTTTGATGTTTTTAACGATATTTGTACGGCCTTCGATCGTATTTTTAGGTATTTTTGTAAGTAACTCGGTCTCGGTACATTTTAAGGACCGGCGTAAAAATAGCACCCAGAGATAACAGTTTAAGCTTGCAGAAATACCCGAATCTGCATAGGCGTTGTTCCTCAGGACCCCTGACACAGGGTTGCAGTCAGGAAATGTTTCAAAAGTCATTTATAATTAGTATGTACAATCGAGATTCAAAAATATCTAGGAAGCAGTAAGTGTCGTAGTATTTTAGAGATTTTCAACCCGGAAAAGGACCCGGAATAATTTAAAAAATTGTAACCCAGAAGTTTTAATTTTCCGGGCTCCCTACGACATCCCTAATCCATTTGCACGTCGACGAAATTTGGCATAGTTATTGATAACAATATCATAATTACTCCCTGAAAGCGAATTTATGAGCCGAGGAATACTTTCGAGGTTATTTCGACCTTTACAAGTCGATGAAATTTGGCATAGTTATTGATAACAATTATATAAACCTTCCCTGAAAGCGAATTTATGGACCGACGCTTACTAATGCAATTATGCATACATTTTCTCGGATATTAATAGTAATTCAATGTTGCACAACCAGTTTGAGATGAAGGAATTTTAGTAAAACAAGCTTTTGAAAATACTGTTACTTCAATAAAATATAGTTCTTGCTATGTATAATACATTTAAATCGGTGACGGTAGTAGGTTAAATATTTAGTTATCGGTTATTTTTATTACACTTTGTAAATCCCAGAACAACGTTTACTTTTTAAAGCAAGGAAAAGGAAACACAGGGTATACACTGTATTCATGGGCTGCATCAAACTTGGACCCACTGTGAAAGAAAGTATTACATTTTTACATACATTTAGTGGGTGCGACACCACATCAGCAATATATCCTGTAAACCTCCATTGAATGTTTTAAAGACCCAATGCAACTCCAGAATGCATTTAACTAAAGCTGGAAACTATTTTTTTTTGGCACTTTATTAAGTTAAGGGCCACGCTACATTACTACAAACTTATAGACACCAATAATTTACGCAATCTCTACCTCCAACCGAAGGTACAACTCAAATGCACTAATTTCGTACCTAAACCTACAAATACAACAGTAAGTAGTACGGTAATGAAAAATTACCGACTGATTGGTGTTGATAAACTGGTGTTGAATAATCCGATGAAGTGTTCCTTGATGAGCTAATGGACGTCATCTATCAGCTTCGATGAGCTTCTACGTCAAAAAAGAAGAAAATAAAAATTTTGCCGGACACTGCAAAAATATACAAATTGAAATATTTGCAACATGAAGAAGGTGGGTTAAGCCTATGGGGGAAACGTTTCTAATTTTTCCAAAATGTCGCCCAAATTCGGTATCGACAGACCGTGATAATTTAGTACCTCACAAAATAAAGAGTATAAAATTTATTTATTTCCATCCAAAAACCCTTGCCAACTGGCCTATACAAGCATCATCCATTCCTACTATCGGATTGTGCCTTTTTCCTCGGTGAGATAAAGTCTTCGTGATTTTTATTTGGTAATCTCTATGAGATTCTGTTTCACAACATGTTTATTACTGCCGCTCACTTGTTTAATGAAGGTGGGTTGGACTATTGTTTGGTGCGTACTAGAGGAAAAATGCTCGCTACACACCTATTATTCGTTGCATTCATAATTTTAAAATCATGCCTCGGGCCAGATGATAAATAAATGCATAACATAATGTATTCGTAACAGTAAAAATTCCTGTTGTTTTCTACCGATGCGGTTAGCCATAACTCGTATCGTCCGCCTAAACTTGAGTTTGGCAAGAAGTAATATCGATAACTTGATTAATGAAGAAACCGTCTCAGTTTACTTGTCTTTGTGATATTAATACCCCTCGCCTGACTTGAACCAAAACACTTAATAATATTAACCCAGTAGGTATAAATCAATTTCACAAAAGGTAATTATTGCTTCCCACGTGAACTGGAGTTGATTTACAAATAATTGCTGTACGTTTAATTGAGTTAATGGGTATTATTGTCTTGCATTCTGTTCGGGTGTATAGCCATCTTCGTTTAAAACACAAAATTACGTTTTCATGACATTCATAATGGCAACAAAATGTTGTCAGGTATATTAAATATGGTTGCTTGGGATGTTACTGTTTCTTCTTCCAATCCTACTTAAATTCAGTGAGCATGAGTTGTCGAGATAGCTAATCCTGGTCAGTAGATCTTATCCAGCAACACTAACCTAGATTCCTTTAATGGCGAAGACTTCCAACACCTTTACTAAATACACTAATGTAGTAGATTGTAAATTGCAATAAAACGAAATGAAAAAAATCTCACGAGGATAAACGTTGGAGGACCTCGAACTGAACTAAAACATCTGGTGCGTCACTTTTTGAAGTGAAAACTTCTTTAGGTGCGCTCTGCACTTTTCGCGCTCTCCACTTTTATTTTTGTGGGTGTTTAATGAAACTGGGCCGGCAAGCGTCCGGCATCACGCGTCAGACGTGGCGCGTCAACTACGCTCTCCATCGTTATCTTAGGAACGTAATATTTCTATAAACATTTCAAGAGGCAAACAGAAACGTAAGTTTAATAGATTAAGTAAGATAAGATTTGTTGGCTTATTTCCTTACTGTCAGCTTTCAAACAAAAATGGCTAACTCTTCCACAACAGATACCACAAGTTCTGAGTGAACTAGAATCAACGATATTAAATTTAAAATTAATATATATATATATATATATATATATATATATATATATATATATATATATATATATATATATATATATATATATATTTTGTGAAAAGTAATCTTGGGTTTGTAGCATTTCATTACATAGAAATAAGCAACTAGACGAATAAGAAAGAAAACACACTTACCAGTACTATATCTGGACACACATACGGAAATGAATCACTATGCATTTCCGTATGTGTGTCCAGATATAGTACTGGTAAGTGTGTTTTCTTTCTTATTCGTCTAGTTGCTTATTTCTATGTAATGAAATGCTACAAACCCAAGATTACTTTTCACAAAATAAATATGAATAGCAAAGAATTTCAAAGCTAATATATATATATATATATATATATATATATATATATATATATATATATATATATATATATATATATATATATATATATATATATATATATATATATATATATATATATATATATATATATATATATATATATATATATATATATATATATATATATATTTTTAAATTAATTATTTATTTATTTATTTTGTTTTTTGTATTTATTTGATTAATATTTTTATTTTTTTTATTTTATTTATTTTTTTTAAATTTTTTAAATTATTTATTTATTTTGTTTTTTGTGTTTATTTAATTAATATTTTTATTTTATTTTTTTCGTATTTTTTTTATTATTTCTTTTTTCAAAATTTTAATTTTGACACGTATAGATATAACATTTAAAACCATAAAAATAATCTCTGATTTATAATCTCTTATTTCAGATTTCCTGCCACAGCGCTATCTGAAGTGACAAAAGTGCATTAATAATGACTTATAAATAACACCGTTGAATATAATCTTTAAAATAGGATAAAATCATTCTTTTCATAACGTAATAAGTACAAAATTTTGTCGAAGCTCGCTATGAAATTGATTCTTTTGAAATGTTTGCCTTTTTACCATAAATTGGAAATAGACGATATATTATGCGGCTAGATATAAAGAACAAAATATTACATCAAAACGAAGCGGGCCCGGTATGATGACAATCTTCGACTGCATACAAATCCGCCATGGGAGATCCGTTAAGTAGGCATAAAATCACACTAGCATCAAGTCGGCCTTGCGTCCTGGAATAATATTATTAGATTTAAGGTCGAGTTTATCACGATTTTTGAATAATGCGACATATTTTTTCAAGATTATGTCAAGCACGCTCGTTTATCTTTAACAAGCACGCTTGTTGAACAAAAAAAGAACTCTCGTCGGGAGTTCTTTTTTTGTTCAACAAGCTACGCTCTTAATACCCATTTTTTATCCGGTGGCTGAAATACAGGACCGCTTTTTTTAATGGATCTCTTACAATAGGAGCTGTTCATTTCAATTTGTTTACTATTGTTATTAGACATATATTTATGCGGCGTAATGATATAAGTAATACAAGTCCGGTATCTCTTTTTTATATCATAATGCAAATATATGTATAATAATAATAATAATGACACTTAATAATAATAATTTATTAATCCAAACGATTATAGAAATATGATATAGTGCGACTCAAAAAAATGGTAAATAAATTACAGAAATATGAGAAAGTAAAAATTAACAAAATATAATAGACGCAAAATACATAATATTCATCTATTGAATGAAATGCATTATTTATTAAATGGCTTTTGACAGACGTCAAGCAATCAATTGCAATGGCAAGTAATTGCAAAAAAAGCAATCAACTTGCTCCTTTGTAAATACTCGCGATTTTTTCGGTAAATATCCCTCATTTCGTCGGGTGAAATAGCACAAATTTAAAGATTTCCTTACATCAATCCCCTTCTTTATATCCAGCATTTTATATGACATGGATAAATAATAATAATTAGTTTGGGTTTGTATTGTGGGGTGACCCGTTATACACATATGAAGAGAAAACCCCACAGAAAAACTATTCTTAGGCTTAGATCCTTCATTCTCCAAAACAGTACAATTATGACATTTCTGAGATACTATTTCTGCATAAATTAGTTAGCTGCTCCTACGTTTTATGTGGTATTATTCTAATATTATTTCCGAGGTAATGCTCGGCCATTTCGCTATTTGATTTGGTTTTGTGGCTACTGAATATTATACTGAATACTAATTTTCCCATACCGGAAACCATAAATTAAGTTACACTTCTAACTGCCAACTGACCCAAGGAATCACAATTTATGATTTTACTGTCGAATCTTTAAGAGTCCCTGATTTTATGAGACGTACCGCAAGGGGACCTAATTAACCCTACAGAAGAGATAACAAGATTTTAGATATTTTACTTTTTGAAAGTTCGGCGTCACACATCTGTTTACATTTTGAAATTTAGCTGTAATATAGTACTTAAAGAGGAAACACAATACAAGATAAATTACCCATTTACTGTGGACCTTCTTAGAATGTTTTGGCAATAAACAACGGACAAACGAATTTTGGGTCGACATCATACTTCCCGAAAAAATTATAGGCCTGGACTTTGCCATTTTATTACACGTCAAATAAAAAGAAAATATTTTCGTCCGAAAAAAAGGGCGCGATTCTCGAGTCCGACACCTGCAACATGTCACTCTAACGCGGTACCGTTTTGTTATTGCACAACACCTAATTTTTAATTGCAATTACTCATAATTTGCCTAAAAAAGATAGTCCAAATTTTCATCTCGTTTTTCAGTCCGACCACATGAATATATCAGTTATGACAAATTATGTTTTGGGAATGCATAATTTCGAACAAAAATCACACGTCATAGATTGGTACGTTTTTGAACTAAATATAGCACGGCCAGACAGAAATAGTAGATCATATTACTAGTCCGACAAAAAAAGCTTAATACGATGCATCCTTAATCGAATTTTTATGTTCGTGTTTAATTAGCTGCAAATATTATATAAATTAATGTTGATATGTTGTATTATTATTTTATTTTATTTATACTCTGATAGAGGATAATCGTGCAATTTATTGTAAATAAATAAGTACTAATAAATTAATTAAGAAAATAAATCAGTTTTTTTTGTAAAAGAAATTATTAAAAATTAGTTCAAATAACTTTTATCTTTTATTTAATGCATACCCCGATAGAGCAAAACTGTGCAATGTAGTAAATAAATACTAATAAATGAATAAATACTTATTATATTATTATATGGTTAATTTTAGTTTTTTTATTTAAAAAAATATTAAATATAATCAAACTATACTTTGTTCTTAATGACTTTTTATTAAAAAGATTTTTATTATTCATTCAATGCGGTACCTACATAAATTAATTTCTTGAAAATGTCAACGCCATCAAAGTCTATTCTGCATCTAAATCATCACTCGAATTAACATCAGTTTCATTATCATATTCTTCACCGTTGTCAGTTTCACTACTCGAATCGCCTTCATAATTGGTAGTAGATTATGAAATAATGTTAATAAAAGTTCTACAAAGATTTCTTATACTACACCTATTTCAATACTACACCTATATTTCCTAAAGATATTTAATGTACCGTTGGACCGTCAAACCTATAAAACTCGTAAGCACCATCTATTAATTCTCAGCCGTATTCTTTTCCGTTGGCGTTTGTTTGTGTGCATTGCATCATCTGCTGCTTATATAAATTGTGTTTTACATGTATAAGCTCTTATTTGCTTGAAGGTAAGTTTGAGGCATCTAAAGATGTAATTCTCTTCCTTGATACTTCCTCTGAAGAAGTAATATTCTTGTCAACAAACTCTTTCATTTGATACCCATATCATGGAAGTGCATAAAAAATAAGTAGTTCGACATATTGGATTTAGAATGACGTCACTTAACCAACAATGCATTATCGTACAAACAAAACGTGTATGCAAAATTTCAGCTCAATCGGCTGAGTGTTATAAAATTCAGTTGCAAGATTTGTACTGAACAACCATACATACATACATATATACGATTACTTACATACAAACATTGCAAGTTAAATAAAAGCTTGTAATAATGGAGGCTGGATAATCGGATAATGAGCCGATGATTTTTTTACAGAGCATCTACTTACTCTTCTTTAATTTTGATAGCTACATATTTTGCCATAAAATTGATACTAAACGAGATACGTACTAATATTAAGAAGCACATTTTTTGCCATTTTTTCAGCATAACGACTAAATCCGGACCTGTATGAGAGTGCAAAATTAATAGGTATCTCATTGGTGGAACGAAAACTGATTAAAATTTATTCCAGCGCAATTGCCGACTGGCCTATTTGCTAACAGAATGATATTCTCCTAGCAGCAGGAAAACGATATTACAACGCAGCAGTATCATAGAAATCATCACCATCGTGCTTATATTGTTTATAGCAAGATTATATTTTTTTCAGGGAAACGCAAGTGAACGAACGATCTACCTTAATCAACGCTGTAGCAAAGCCTATAGTTGAATTGTCTGTAGTTGAATTTGCGTGATTGTCATTTTTATTCGCTAGTATTTTTACCGCATCAAATTTGCCGGGAAAAATAATTTCCTTATTATCGGAGCTCCCGCCATACTGAGTAAACATCACTAAAAATTAAATTTTCCTTCGTATTTCATTAAGCGTAAAAAACGGTAAACAGCGAATTCGTGTTTGGTTAAGCTTTTATGAAGCTTTGTGCAAACAGGCGGACCAAAGTTTCGCTGGAATCGCTTTCAAACACTGAAAATATTGTTATACAAAGGGGATTAGTAATTTCCCGACCGTTGCATATCGGCGGTGCAACTGTAAATAATTTCTTTCTTACTGTAATGCATCGAGGAAACCGGTCTTATTATCATAATTTATTTTACAAGATTATCATAAGTCGCTACCACTAAAAATCACCCATGCGTGGACCACGGTTTAGGGGATTTTAAAATATGTTGGCAAGTAGCAAGTTGGCAAGTCACTTGATTTGTAGTAGCAGTACCGGCAACCATTCTGTAATGTCATAACATAGCATAACCTCCATGACATATTTATCTCGCGTTCGAGCCGAGGAACCCTTCAAAATTTCGCCACCCTATACTCGAAGTTGAATGCATTAAAAAAGGGTAGCCAACAAAATCAACAATATTCCCAACATAACCCTAAATCGTCGCGTCGTCTTCGCTTGGGATTGCCACATTTTATGCTTGTTCAAGACTCTATTTTATTATTTAACGTTACGTAGATAACATATCAACGCATATCATATTACACATCCTTTCTTATGCTCTTATGTTTCGCTTATCAGCACGTAATTCAGATTAATCTGTTGACCAAGCTGTCGCTTGTGCACCTGCATGTTGACTTGCATTATATAAAATATAGTTCATATAAGAATATTTCAGTGTAAGTATTATTCAGTGTAGTACCATGTAACGACTAGAATAGTCTCTGTATTCAAGCAAGTTCTAAATTAAACTCACTCACATTTGTATTTTTCGGATAGTTGCAACTATCCTTTCATCGCAATGAAAGTTTTAAAAAGTTATTTTTGCATCGAGCAATATAACATCACTACCCCTTAGATTCCTGGGCCACTCCAGACCTGCATATTATAATCTGCCGCCAATTTAGTTCATAATTTGTTTCACACTTAAGCAAATAGTAAGTTTTGAGAATTTAATTAATACAGAGGCATCTTCCTCGGAATTACAGGCCTTATTCGTCGATAGGCATTCTATGAACCAGCGCGGCGTTTCAAAAGAAAACTGCTGCCAGGTAGAAATAGTTCGGAAACATCAGGGATGCTACATAGGTAGATAATATTCAAAAGGCATCTATGAAGCCAGATGCATAGGATTCTTACGTTACGTTATCGCGGTAACGTTTTACACTTTCGTCGAACTTAAAAGTAGTATTATATTTGTTTTGTTTTTCCAAGGATTAACTTTGACAACCAAGGTAATGTTTGTATTAGTTATAATTAAATCTCTTTTCTTCCTACATTAATTTAAAATTAATAATAATTACTTCATACATCTTCTATATTGTTCACTAGTTTGTGAACTGGCGCCCATAAAACAAAGAGTGTACAAATTATAAGAAAATTAAAGTACTATTAAATTATTTCAATCAATATTAGACATGTCTATCTATAATTTTGTTAAAGATATCTTCATATTTCCTCAATCAAAATAAAATCAAATGTTTTCAAATTATTTAACCCAAGTAGAAGCCATATTATTAAACTATTAAAAATATTATTAAAATAAAACAGTTAATAATAAATTAAATATAAATTGTTGCTTCCTCCCCATGCGCGAACTATTGTATGCTTCTGCCGTGACCACTGGCTATTCCGATTTCCAACTCGAAGCTATCTAAGGCCCCCATTGTGCCGTCTATAGTTTGGCGCCAGAGGATATTTGATATATGTCTGTAAGTTCTCTATTTTCTAGCAAATGCTGGGAAAAAGGCAAAATATATTTAATATATTTATATTTAATATTAAATATATTTATATTTAATAATAAATTAAATATAAATTTTTGCTTCCTCCCCATGGACGAACTATTGTTTGCTTGACTGAAATATAGTTTCCATGCTATTAGTACTCAACTGATATAAATACCCCGCGCAGGCTATCCCTGTTCCCTGTAAATCTCGTGACCTCTGGTTATTCCGATTTCCAACTCGAAGCTATCTAAGGCGCCCATTGTGCCGTCCACAGTTTAGCGCCCGAAGGCATACAGCTATTTGATATGTCTGCAACTTTTCTATTTTCTAACAAATGCTGGGAAAAAGGAAAAAATATCAAATAGTCGAAATCCAGACCCACTGCCAATTCTCCCTTTCAGTACCTTTCAGGAAGATATACTTGGGTATATATTTCTGGAATTTAATTTCGTCTGCTTTCCAAAAATGTCAAATAAAAAATTATACATGAAGGTAAACAAATGTGAATATGACAACGTGTTGGTGCGGATAGCTTACACAGTAAGATGACATTCTCCAACCATTATAAAAGATTAATCTTGTTAATTATTATACGAATATTTAAATTTCCCTGTGACTTTTTTAATTGCATTTCAGTCAATTCTCAATGAAACGCACCGTCAATTGAGTTTGAGGTTTACCACCCGCCGCTGTCATTCGTAGGTTGGGAAATAAAAAATGTCGCCGTCGGCTCGACTTCCAGCAGCTATAGAATTCGATCGGATGGATGGACAGGAAGAACCGCGGCTTTAGATTATAAGCTAATATGCTTTTCATTATCCCCGAATGGGAAGTACAGAGAATCTCATCACATATTTTTTGATTACAGGATATTCGGGGGATTTCGTGGGCGCCCATCTCATCGGGGCGGGTATATGATGGCTGATCACCGCGGGATAATCCCGCTTAGGATTTGCTCTCCAGACACGTATTTGGAAAAGGACCTGTGCGTTTTGCGAATGGCCTAGAAGTAGGCTCATCGACAATGTAATTATCCATAGAATTGAGCTATGGTGCACGCGCGTAAACGTAGGAATGCTGGTGGGGTCGTACGCCTGTGTTTTCTAGTATCGGCAAATTTTAAATTAGTATATTATGCAAGGACTATTTAATGATGTCTTACATCATAAAGATAAATAAAACATACGAAAATTAACACTTTACTTCTGGAATTTATTTATTATAAATTACACTTTCGAAAATATTATGGAAACTATTATAAATAAAACACAGAAATATCAGAAAATCAAGGTTTAACAAATAAGAGTTGTTTTTATTATATATGTTTTTAGAAGTTAATACCGTCGAGTTGCATCATAGAATATTTTTAGTCCCAGTTTACAACAGAAAATTAACATCCATGTTAGCTTAAATATCTTTATAAATGAAAAGAGCATGGAAGCTCCAACAATCGAACCCGGAGTAACTGCTTATGGTTGGAGAAATTAAAAACTGAGAAAGCCAATGTAGTTGCCAGTGTAGAAGGAAAAAGCAGCAGATAGCCTCGGTCTTGACTTCGATATTGAGGGGAAAATCCAGACTACGTCTCAACCGAATACATTGCTATTGGAAATAAACAGGAAAAGGTCTTGTGACTAGCACCTTCGCCACAATTTAGGACTGACAATGGTGTTCTTATCTACGGCGTTTATCTAGTTCCCATATAAAACATACGTTTTTCCACGCGACACCTACAGGTACTGATGTTTACATTATTTTATTGTAATTACCACTAAATCCTCCATCTCTTTGGCGTTTTTGTGTGGTAAAAAGCCTGCCCAAAGCAATTTAATCTGAGTAAGTATCTCATGCGAAGTTCTGTCGCTTTATCTGTATTGATATGGTTTTACTTCCCTGCAGATGTGCGGAAAACTTTGACCAATTCCGTTTTATTAGACTGATTTCGCCTTGAAACTTTCGAATTGAATTTATTTATTGTTTTTTAGTGTTTGTTGTGCGGTTTATGGGACGGCTCGCCTAAAATGTAATAAAGCTGTACTCTATCTTATCGTATGAGCGGCAATATAGCCAATATATGGAAACAAAGTATTACAAATTTCGTGTACTTCATGTTTATTACATTCGATTGTGGTTAAAGTATAAAATATTATTTATGAGAATGTGAACTTCCCTCTTCCCTCACTCTTTAAGTCAACATCCTTCCAACGCTCCAGTAAATGTTTCAAAAATGTTAATATTCGTTCAAAAAAGATATTTCATTACAAAATTGAAAACGATCAAATAGTATATTATTAAACGACCAACTAATTATAGCATTCTTCACGCATGACACAGGTGACGTTACAGATCGCCTGAGTGAATAATGGCTATTAATTGCGAGTTTAATACTATACTTTGTCCACAATCCTTATACATTTTTTATCTTAAACGAGCCTATAGTTTGTAACATTGAAATATGAGACATAAAAACCTGAGTAAAAAACCCTCATTATATCGATATTTTCACACCTGCTACCGCATTTTTTACAGCATTATCAAGTATTTCCAAGAATTTAAGGAAAAACAAATGATTTTATATACATCGCCCATCACATTATGACATTATCATGTAGTATAACAAAATAATGCAGAATAAGAATGTTTCCCATTCAAATATTACGGATCCATTTTACACGTTCCTCGGCCGTGTCACATCGGCATCATTGGCATTCATTTGGATGTCTAAATTGCCTAATACCATCGAACGTTTTGTGGTAAAGAGGCAATAATTCTTGAAATAGAAGTAATACAGTTATTCTTTAATTTAGTGTATTATTTTGATGGGTTTTGTGTTAAAATTGATTAGTTATTAGTATTCTATCAAAACATAACCAACTTGTTGAATGAAAGCGCCTTTATAGTGACGATTTTAGCTTGCTGTAAGAAAAGTTATACTGCGGGTATCCTCCAATTGTGGGTATCCTTTGAAAATTTCGTATGTCTCATATTCGATGTTACAAACAGTACATAATAAGCTGCAAATTTGGCATTCAAGTGATTTTTTTTCTCTTCTAGTTTCGCTGAAAGTGACACAAACTTTTTATTTTAAATGAAACACTCTGTATATTCTTGCATTTTTTGAACGTCCCTCACATCCCCCCACATCGAGGTAACATCCATAGCCCAGAATATTGGCGCGCTTACAAGGTACATAAATGGAAATGAGAACATAATATGACTAACAATTAAAAACTAATTCTCACTGAATTAGAAAATAAGTAGATGTGTAAATTAAAATATATATGTATTAAAATATTAAAACATATGTATATAAGAAATGAAACTATGATGAACGCCCTATCTATAAATTAAACAAAAACAAAGGTCGAACATATCCAAGGAACCGAAACTAGTAAGTCAAAACCGATCTAATATAAATTGTCAAAGGACGAAAGTAAAAAAATAAACATAATTCGTCAATCACAAAACTTAATAATTTCAGTAATTTATTATTTTCATTTATTTATTTATATTTATTTTTATATATTTACTCACTAATTTATTATTATTAAGTGGGTCCCTATGTCAAATATTATCAGGCTGCGTTATATTCGATTAAGTATATATTACTTTAATTTTTGATTAACAGTTACAGTTCATGGTTTAATAACATAAAAAGTAATAGAAATATTGATACATAACACAGAACCATTTTTGTAGAGAATTGTGTGACAAACATTTTCCTATATTTATGTTTTTTCCCTAAGATAAAGCGTTTAAAAGATATTGTAAAAAACAGTGCGGTGTCCCTAAAGGGGGTGAGATAGGGATGCAGCTTTTTGATGTATATTCTTACATATGTAAGCTAACTATTATAGACATTTCAGCTTATTATAATTGTTTTCTTCTATTCCACATAAATTTGCTTAATTTCTGTATACTATACGAAAAGTAGCAGAGGAAACCGAGCAAGTCCTTACATATTTTTCGAAACGTTTTGATTTACGGTAATTAGCTATATGATATTATCAACATCTATCCAATGCTTGTTATGCCAATATGTTATGTCAATGGTGGCTTCACGGACGTAGCAACTGCATTGATATAAATAAGAAGGAAGCCCTTTCCTTTCGAAGCGTAATGTGGCCATACATACTCGAGATAAAACCAGACAGCCATCTCAAGCAAGGAGTAGCAGTTGCCAAACGGCTGTATAAGGGTATTATATCATTTTTAATAACCATAGTAGAACTTTATCGCAAAGAAAATTGAAAATTTTATACGTGTTTTATGGGGCCAAAGTTGAGATGAGTGAGCTTCAGATAAATGTTTAAATATATATTTTTTATGGCAGGTACTTTATTATCCGTTGAGAACTGCTTAACGTAGCAGATTTGTAATATCAGTACAAAGTTTTGGAGATGCGTCCGATACTCCATTAACAAAAAAAAATAATTTAATGAAAATTTCTCTTAATTTATTGTTAAAATTTTTGAAGAAACGTTTTGAATTACTATTACTGTGCTCTTTACACAATAGCTTAGGTGGAGAATTTGTAATTACAATTATTGCCTTTTGCTGACAGTTTTAATATTATACTCTCACCGACAATGCAGTCATAACCTGTAAATGTAATTTATGCGTTTTATTTATGAGTTTTTGTGTCCATATTAATTGAATTAAAAAACATTCTTCTTAAATCGAAATAATATGGAAAAAGCTCAGAAATATACTTTATGTATACATAGATGGTCTAGTGCACAAATGTCGTAAGTGCATTTTTCAGCAAAAGTGACTTAAACACACTAACATAATTTCAGACAAGAATTTTCTTATGCACACAAGTGGTAAGTAAAATATTTAAATTTGTTGATACCAGCGCCGTCTTTCAATTGTGTTAAGTACTTCTAGACTACAGAATTTTACTCCACATGTTGTAAGCGTACTTAACACATGTGTGCTCTGGATTAAATAGCATTAACTGCATTTACCACATTTGTGTACAGTAAAAAGTGAGGTTAAATCCCTGTATTGTTGCTTTTAATTCCAGTGAAATTATGTCGTGTTATAGAGGCAAACAATTAGTGAATTTAGTATTATCAAGAAATATGAATTGTAATAATGGTAAGTTTATTTTTAGATAAATGTTTCCGAATGTGTGACCCCCACAACTCGGGCGATCAAGGCTTTAAGCATAATATTTTTGTACCAATAAAATCGTTTTATCTAGGGGATGTAATACACGATGTTGATGAAAAATCTAGCCCTGCTAGTATTTCTACTCAATGTAAACAGAACAATACATTTCAAACTGATCATTCAGCCAAGATATGCATTTTATCACACCAAATCATTGTACCAAAGCGTTTAGATGCTATCGTTGCAAACAAGAAACCTGACGAACTATCTGAAGGGAGTAGACAGCCGCTCTTGTTTTCCGTTGAAGGTAATGGTTAGGAATTAATTTGATCTAAACTATTTTTTTTGCAATTTTTTTTAGAAGCATGTGACCAAAGAAGTAGCCAAGTTGCTGTGCCAGAACCCTCTGTTTTTGAACAGCCTGAAGAACTGAGTGAACC
The DNA here is from genome assembly GCA_964058915.1 of Tetropium fuscum. NCBI lineage: Eukaryota > Metazoa > Arthropoda > Insecta > Coleoptera > Cerambycidae > Tetropium > Tetropium fuscum. The sequence goes on along the minus strand of CAXKVY010000280.1, from coordinate 18,935 downwards.
TTATCAACATTCGTCAAGTTCTTATCATCCCTCTTCGGATAGTAATGATTCCTCGGCTGATTCCGACAACGAAATACTTGCGAATGTTGCGAGGAGAATACAAGCTAAAAAAATTCCTAGTGATACCAACAATAAGAAAAAAAGGAAACGAAAGGCGGATAGAATAAATTAGCACCGATCTGTTGTTAAGAAATTAAGATTAAGTGGGAAACAGTATGTAAATCGAAGAGGAAAAACAATACCAAATAAAAAACCCAAGAATGTCGATTGCACCAAATGCAGATATAAATGTAGTGAACATTTGTCACAAGCAGATAGAGAGGCACTGTGTCAAGAGTATTATAATCTGGCTGATGATGTTCACCAGAAAATTCATTTGACATCGTTAAAACAAAAGGTGCCAGTTGCTAGAAAACTAGACAATCCAAAATCTAAAAATCGAAAGACATCCCGAGTTTATTACTTAAAAAACTCTGCAGGTGAAACTCACAGAGTATGTTTAAATTTTTTTTGTAGTACATTTGCGATTTCTCATAGGGTAGTCGAAAACTGTGCAAATAACATGAGTGGAAATGGCCTTTATGTTGTACGTGATAAGAGAATTGGTATCCAACCACCAAATGCCACTCCTTCGGAAACCATACAATTAGTGAAGGAGCACATTGACTCCCCTAGAATAGAATCACATTATTGTAGGCATAATTCACAGAATCATTACTTATCACCTGATCTCAATATTTCTAAAATGTATAGATTGTATAAAGACGACTTTTGTGTGCAAAAGAATGTACAAGGTATATCAATTTTTGTTTACCAAAAAACATTTCACGAATATGATCCTCGGTTGGATTATTACAAACCTAAGAAAGATCAATGTTCTCTATGCAACTCATACAACATTGCCAAAGACAAAGGGCTTTTACAAGAAGATTACAACAATCACAAGCAACGCGAAAAAGAAGCTATGCAGATGAAAGCAGATGATAAACAAAGATCACAGTCAGAAAATGGCAAAACTTTTAGGTCAATATCTTTTGATTTGCAAGCAATTTTGTCCCTTCCTCACGCAGGCGATAATCAAATCTATTATAAACACAAATTAAATGTTTATAATTTCACCATTTATGATGCATCCAATTCTGATGGGCACTGTTTTGTTTGGGACGAAACAAGGGCAGTGTTGAAATTGGCAGTTGTTTGTTGAAATACCTGCTGAACTTACCGGAAACCGTTACACACGTGGCATCATTTTCTGATACATGCAGTGGGCAGAATCGTAATAAATTTGTTGCCGCGGCTATGTTATATGCTGTTAATAATATCGATAATTTGAAGATTATTGACCTAAAATTTATGGAGACTGGACACTCATACTTAGAGGCAGACTCGCTGCACTCCACGATAGAGAGGGCTAAACGTCATAAGAAAATTTACTCTACCCGCGAATGGTGTTTATTAATTTCGACGGCCATGTTGAAACCTAGGGAATATTATGTTACTAATATGAAGTTCACTGATTTTTTTGATTTGCAAAAACTCGTAGAAGATACTGTATTTAATACAACACTAAATACAAATAAAGACAAAGTCAATTGGCTTAGAATCAAGTGGCTTCGTTTCCAGAAGGAAACGCCTAACATTATACAATACAAGTATAACCTCTCCGAAGAGAACTTTTTTGAAATAGATATTACAAACAAACGCCAACTGGGGAGAAAAAAGAAATGGAAATCGGTTAAATACAAAATACACATTGCGTTTACCAGTTTCCCAAAAAAAAGAAAAAGGACCTGTTGTTTCTTTTAGAAAAGAAAATTATCCCAGACGATTATGCAAACTTTATAAAAGAAATTCCAGAAACGAAAAAACCAGTCGTTCTAGATGAAACGCACCTTGAAGATAGTGATTATGAACCAGAATAATGTTTAAAATTGCTTTCATTTAAATTGTTTATTGACATAAAAGTTCAAAATAATCGATGCAATAATTTTTGCACTTACAACATTTGTGTACTAGACCATCGACATTGTTAGCAACCCCGCGATCTCGACGTGTATCACCCAAATTTAAAATATTTGTCGTACCACATTGATGAATGCGGTTTGGAGTGCAGTTTACAAAACCCAGAATGAAAAATAAAAAATGGAAAGTATATTGAGTGAAACCGCACCAGGCACTATGAGTAGTTCAGTCAATGAAAGGCCCAATGGTAGCTCAGAAGGGTTTTGGTGGAGGAGGTTTTACTGTTTGGGTTGGAGTGTAGTGGAATGGTAAAACAATTGTTTATTACCCGCGACACTGTCACATCTCAACGCTATAATCTGAAAATGTATTTAATATGAAATTTAATGAATTTAATCCGAAAATATATGGGATTTTGATTGTAATCATCCCTATACAAAAAAAATCATAACAACTATATTTGACTTTGACGTACCTACTAGTGAGCAAATCTGTATTCGAGTTTTATGCATGATTTTTTCCAATACTTGGTTTTTTAATATAAAAATTAAAATACCGTGTATCGATATTATTTTGAAAATGAAGGTAAAATATTTATTGTTATTGACAGTGCCATTGACATTAACTAAAAACGTATATAAAGTTAGCAGGGCAACATGGGCAAATCGATTAATTATTATGACGAAAATTTTCCGCTCATTACTTGGGAGTCAACTGAATTTGTCGCTATTGTTGTTTTTTTCCCGAGGTGCCCTGCTAACTTAATATAGAGTTAGCAGGGCAACTAAAATGAAAAAAATATTTGATACTGATAGACCGTCTAAAATGACTTATTTTTTCAGTCGAATTAGTTGCGATCGAATAACGTCCATACAATTTTTTTTAAATAACAAGTTGCCCTGCTAAATTTATATCAACTTAGCAAGTGAACACTGCTTGCAAATTTATTTAAAAAATTAATGGATTACCTTAAAGTACGTACAACTGGCCCTTAGGTGTATTTCACGTAGCTACTTTATGTCTTCTTACTTTTTTATCAAGATGTTTTAAATCGCGAATATCTTTAGAAGTCCAGGCTGGGTCGCTTTGTGGAGAATTCCTAATTAAGCACACAAAACATTTTATACACAAAAAACCAGTCGCCTAAACTGTACGAGCTGCTCTTGAACATTCTTGACGTATTTTCATTTTAATTTCCGATTTTGGTTCACTTGTGAAATCAATGAATCTGGTGTAAAAGTTCATAGATTTTGCAACAACCTCCCCTTAAAACTGCGTATCTAAGAAGGGCACACAAAAGAGTATATTCTGGCATGAAATAGCCGTCATATTATCTCAGCGACGCGACGCCTGAGATTAACTCTACTGAATCAAATATAGACGTTGCGGACGATGTGTGAGATGCCCTCCCGATCCTGCGAAATCGACGGCGAGTGCGACTTTTGTACTTCCCGCTGAGCCTGGAGGAATATTAACCATTGTCACAAAACTATAAATTCTCAGTTAATTAACCTTCTATTTGTTATCAAACATAGATATTATAAGCAATTTATAAAGTGGGCAGTGGCCCATTGTCCTCCCTGCACCAGCCGCCACTGCACATATATACGGGAAAACTGGTATTTCACGTCGCATACATATATCGACTAATAAATATTAGCCTTCTGTTGCAATTTACTTTTCGTATTATTACGTGGTCTTTATCGATCCCGTCGCAAAACCTAAAAATCCAAGCGCACATATTGTTTCTTTGAATGACGCAATCCAGGCAGGGGCCAATTAAAATACTTTAAAATGTCCTCCATTGAATTGTTCAAATGAGACACATTCAGCTAGAGTTTTTTTTGCAATTACGAGTAACCGTCAACCTTGTTTGTACGGGCAGGTTCGTGCGTGGCTTGTATTCGAATAAATAAATAGTTCTAGCTTGATTGCAGAGACGGCCTTTTTAATTGCGTTTCGTTTTGCTCTTATTAATATTTGCAGGAAAAAGTTTGCTTTTTCTCCCATACGCCAATTAATTGGATTCGAGAATTGGTTTCATATTTTTGTCATATAATCCGATGATAGTAATAATATTAAGCGGTTACATTTCGTGAGAGTTTGTAGTTGTTGCCTGGTCCATTTTCATACATATTGACAATACATAGCGCTTCGTTATTAAGTTAAAGAAGGATAGATTTGGTACAAGTGGTAGATCTAGACATCTAGATAGATCATCTAGACATGAGCGATTTAAAGTGGGCAATAAAACTTTGCCTAATAAACTACCTCAGTTTTTAATAAAAATAAAAATAAAATTCCCGTGGACGCCACTGACCATGACCAAGTCAGATAGTCCACAAATTATCCTGGATATCGAATCTACTCTGGCACTTTCTGTAATTTTTGGGGGAAAGAAAAATAAGACACACTTATTAATAGGTTTGCATTACAAATTGGAAAGTTAGAAATGGTGATGCAAAAAAAAGAATTTAAAAATTTACAAAAATGTGGTATTATATCTGGAAACATAGCATACAATACATAAACAGCTTATACAGAAGACTGAGGTGATGCCTACCTAAATAGGTTGATTAAACAGCGGCAGTAACCAGGTGGATACATATAGACACTTTGTCAAACGTTAGCTAAGGGCTCGTAATAATTTTATATTCTTAACACACTAGCAATATCGCAATATCAAGTCAATCTAACATGGTGTATCCCCTTTAAAACTATACTTAAAACTAGTGATATGAAACGAGTCTTCCAGTAAGGTGAATCTCTCCTGTAACTATACGCCGATGCAGGGGTCGATAGACCTCAGCAAGGTGGTCCTAAAGGTGGTTCCGAAGGTGGTTCAGAAGAGAAAAGGTTCCAAAAAAGGGTAGTGTAGAAGGTGGTGTGACTTACACTCACCGAGAGACAAGAAAGCCTAAGTAGTTAGAAAACGGATTCGAAAAGAGTTTAGCTGTGTCCCCCAATCAACTTCCTGGGGAGATAAACGCAACGCAGGCTCTCAATATTGTTTTATAAAAGTTATTTGATCCCACTAATGTGGTATGTGTAGATTCATCCAAAATCTCAACACATGAACAATGATTTCCTTGAATTATTCTACTCTATCGAAACATACATAATATGTTAGTTAGCAAGAAAATCACTTAAACTCTTAACGCATTGAAACACTAGTATGCCATCTACGCGTCGAGCTAAAAAGAAAGCGACGAGGCCAACGCCCTAGGAAATTGGACCATACATCTCCGAGAATTAGGCTAGTGTCACAGAACTGCCAATGTTCAACTCACAAAACAATAAAGCGACACAGATATGCACTAAGATATTTGTGGTAAATCTATGACAAAGAATCTATTAAATACGCTGTGGCAATATTGATGAATATAATCTACTAATGAAAGTAATATGCCGACCTGAATTTCTAAACACACGCTAAATGGAACGCGTAGTCACTGCTTAAAATCAATTTATCCGTCAAATATACCTACAATAAATTTCGGATTCTCAAATTGTTACTTACTAAAAGTGAACGTAACATCTTTTACACAGAGGTAAATATTAAAAAAATAATTTGAAAATAAAAAAAATATTTGTGACACAATTAACCCCTTTAACCTTTTATATTGATTATAATTATTTGAATAATTAATAATTATAATAATAGTATTCGTCGTCGGAAAATATGAATGTACCACATGATGCAAAAATAATGGTGAGGGACGCTGATGAGGTGGTCTCCTCCTCGATATGCAGCTGTACCAAGACGCTCTCCATCGAACAATTTATCACAAATGCTCCGCTATTAATCCGGCAGCATGTCTTTGCTGTTTCCTTAATAGGGAAGACTGCAGATCGGCCGACTGCTTTAGACCACAATAACAACTCGGCTGGCACTAATACAACAGCTTTCTGCTCAAACACTCGAATTAATGTAATGTAATCGTAGCCCGGTGGATGCAATCGCTGGCGTCCGATCGTATGGAGACATTAATCATGGTTCATCCATTATTATTATTGGGGTTGTGGTTGTATTTCAGATTTATTTGGTGCATTATCCAGATCGAAACGAAATATTTTAATATTAATAGCGAGAAAGTACCGGCAGCGCGGGTGAAATTCTTTGGAAAGTTTATACCAAATTGCGGCACAAGTAATAGCATCGCAATAATTTGTTGTGTTCTACTAATATCTACTTGTTCTTAGAATACAGGGCGTACTGAGCGCCCATGTCACTACATTGTTTTCCTCGGATTTTTCAAATGATACTGACAAGCAATAATGGGGTTGTACCTCGATGACTCTATAAGAACTACCTGCATGTTTTTCCAAGTATACCATTGTCATTGACCTGTTCGGTTGCATTGCTGCATGTCTACTAAAGGTTTAGTGGAAGGGTAAACCGTGCATATCCAGGTCACTGCGTTAATAAAAGAGAAAACAGAGGACGGCTGAGGAGAATATCCAGTTTAATTTTCCGCAGGAATTTCTATTTAATTTAAAATTAAGTCGAAAGGAGTTCGGAGCGCATAACGGGGGAATTTCGAGCCCTAGTCTTTGGTGCATAAATATTAGCACTTTTAAAAAGATTATCCGGCTACATTCTTATTGTGTAATAATTTCCGCGAAAATGACACTCGGAACGCATTAAGAAAACAGGCTTAATGCCCGCCAGGTGCAAGTAATGAAATAAAAAGTTGTAATGTGATGAAAATGAGAGAGAGCAGACGCGCCTGCCAAGCAATAATTTTGCTTATTTTTAAGACTGAGGGGAGTTTGTGCATAAGGTGAAAATTAGTAACTAGAGATGACGTATACAAATTACTTGCCAGATTTTAAAATTAATGTGCTATTAGCAATTTTGCTTCTTAATAGTATAACTTTATACCTACAGCTGCTAGTTTCAATCAACGTACTTAATCAGATTACAAACAACTGCAAATCAATATTAATTCAATTTGTACCAAGTTCAATTTATTTGATAGTTTTAACTAAAATTAAAATGTTTAAACAATATGCCCAGATATTGGATTTCTTATCAAATTTACACTATTTAAAACACGATATAGATGATAATTCCAGTTCAATGCTCGCGATGCTCAAAATGTCCACGAAAGATTGGAATTTCACAGTATTGACAGAATGGAGTGGCCAGCTTGCTCACCAGACATGAACTGCATAGAAAATGTTTGCGCAGAAATCTCGAAGCAATTGAACACACTCGAGCATCCGTAGGACACACTTGAATATTTAGGAGAGGCTGTCAGACAATTCTAGACAAACTTGTGAAACTTGGAACCAAATTTCTTAAACGACTTGGTTCAGAGTATTAATTTCAATAAAGTGGTGATTTTCGTCGTTCCTATATTTCTTTTAATTTTTGCTTCTTCGTATTATTTAAAAATATAATAAATACTCTACCCAAAGTATACTGAAGTTATAGAAATAATAACATTTTATCAATTATAATAATAATAGCAATACAGTTACGGATGTATGCCCAATGCTTTTATATATAATATCTTCAAATAGAACACACGTAAATAATAGAATAGGTTTGTGCTTTCTGTGAATGTCAGTTCAATCACAAACTAATGTCATAAAATGTTACGGAAAGTGTTGAAGAATTAATATTTGAAATTTAAGTATAAATGATCAATAAAACAAATCGTACATCACTACACTCTGAATATCCTCAATGATGGTGACAGACCTTGTACAACTTCTAAGTGGTTCGTTTATACGTTGTTATTTAAGATTTGTATAAAATGAGATGATTTAACGTAATAGTATGGCGAAGAAATGTCTGATCAGCTTACAGGATACTTACACTATTTCTTTCCTATTGAATCCTTCTTGTTTTTATTATTTAATTTATTTAATTTTACGTACAACTCTTACAATTTGAACTTTACTTGATCTAATTTTGAATTCTAAACACAATAATGTAATCAGATTCACTTTCCGTTGCGTAACTTCAATTTATGTATTAGGCGTCATCTCTACATTGTATTTCGGTTCGCAGCTATAAAGTCTCGAAACCCATATTTACATTGTTGCTTTCGCATTTATCTTTTAATATAGACATTATTATTATCGAGCATTTATTAATGCTCGATATTCTATAATTCTTATTGGGACTTGTCTATTGTAATTATGCATGATATAGATTTTTGTGTCGATAAATAATTTAGATATATATATATAATGATATTACATTCTATTGAGCATCTACGACTAAATACAATCAAGAGATTCAATCGAACATTGAGCATCTACGACTAAATACAACATATCAAACATGACATTGAAGCAAATTATAACATACATAAAAGATTACAAAGCGAGTGGAAATAAAGTTAAATTATATAATAATTTATTAAAATAAAAATAAATTAAATTTTTAATTAAATTGAAATAAAATAATTTAATTAACGTAAAAATATTGTCCAAATGATAATTTGAAATGACAGCTTATGTCACATGTAAGGCCACCTCACAATGCAAAAATATTATACCTTAAACAAATAAGTATTTATAATAATTAAAATGTGATATAGATATTTTAAACAAAGGGAAGGGAAAGTGCATAAATCAAAACTTCTTATGTGAAAAAAATCCACTGAACAAATAAACAGGAAACAAGTATGCATTTCCTGGTTTCCAGGAACTAAAATAGGTGATAAAAAAGAATTTATTGATAAGCAACGAATTGGTTTCAAGAAAGCAGCATGTAAATTGGTATTCTCCAATTTTTTTCATCGTAAAAAGGTAGATTAAATAAGAAAAAAAGGATATATCTACTGACAAGAACATCTACGAGGACTTGGTACATGTGCAGCGAGGAGATGAGGTTCCAGATCGCCGTAACAATTTTCATCAGTCAGCAGATGTAATGAATTCAGTGGGATAGTGTGTAAGCAGTCCATAGTTTTCACCCCCAGCGAGGAATCAAGACCTACAATAACATCGCAATGATAAAAAGATATATCTTACAACATATATCTGATCAGAAGTAAAAAAAATAATTCTAGATGACTCTTTCGCCCGTCATCAAGGATCAGTCTTCATCAACGAGTCCCGAGGATTTCCTTGAGGACTTCAAAGAATAGATTAAGAGAAACCATCAGAAACTGACACTTAAAATCGCCGTAATATATGCACGAATTGGAAAGGGAATTGGAGAATGCCAGAAAACAAGGGGAAAAAATAATCGAGAAAAACAACAAAGAATAAGACTTTCGTTGGTGGATGGGAGGATAATGTGCATGAAAAGATGGAAAGTGGGTTTATTTATTTTTAATACGTTACGTATTAATTTCTTTAGTAGTAACTCTAATTGATATTACTGATTGAAAAGGTGTGATATCTACCCTACAGGTAGATATATTATAAAATGTGGGACGATCTACACTTATACTCGTAAATAAAAAATAGGCAAAAAAACTTTTATCTTTAAACGGCTTTATTTTAAAACAGCAGTTGTACTAAAAACTACAAAATAATTAGGACACAAACCTCGACCTTCCTGAGATTCTGATGTTTGGTAATAAATAAAAACGCAGTGCGCATTTGAAATATGATTTTTATGCGTAATATTGTATTGTAACATTGTAACCCGAACACTATATGCCTACCAAATTTCTCTAGCTCTTCAGAAAGTAGTTAAAAAAGCTGTTGCTATATTTGAAACATTTAAACAAAGAAAAACAAATATACGAAGTCAAGCTAAATAAAACCGTTTCAAAATACAATTTAGATCAATTTACTTCTCCACATTCTACCTACACATATTTTAATATAATTTGAAACATGCTTGATTTTAATAAAACGACCAATTTTAATATAATTTCTCAAGTTGGAGGGGGCCTTCAAACTTCAAAATTTCATTTCGATTGCATGTAAACAGTACTTTCATTAAATGGAGCATCATGCGAAAGCAAATTATTTCGTTTGAACTCGTACCTACAAAGCCCCCGGAACACTTCAGCAAAAGCGAAAAATATGCAATACTACAGTCGCTTCACTGATGTGGCTAGCCTATTTGTTTGTCGTTTCTGTTTCCGAAAGCGGGCTGCGGCTGGTATAGGTTTTATCACGGGATCCGTTACATGTTTAATAGACTCCTAACGTCATTATTTTACAGCCGGTCTGGGTCTTGAAATGCTGCAAAATATGCCTAATATTAAATTAACGGCTTATTATCGCGGGTCATTGCGTTTGTAGCTGCACAGTATTATGCAAATACCGCGTGATATAATAAATAGCGACCAGGATTTTGACCCAAACCTTATATTTACTTTTGGAGCGTTTGTACACATCAGTTCCTCTTTATTCTCTTTCACAAATCCTATTAATTATTGATCAAATCGTCCATGTCCATATCATGCCTGTGATCTAGGTACTAGTTTGGCATATTTTTGACGTTTTGGCATATTTTTGACGTGCGAGTTAAGTGACGGGGAATAGGAGAAACCGACACTCATTGATTGATTGGTCATATACTCTGTTGTGTTCACACCTTCTTGGTTTTTACTGTATACTACTTTATATGTATTCATTAATCACAATAGTATTAACCACAAAAGTCAACATCCTAGGAGTATTGCCTTCGCTAACTTAGTCCTTAATCTCCTTGCAGGAATAATAGTTTTGTATCATTTGCTGAGACAGCGCGAACCGATCTATGCCTGGCATTTCCACCGACTACGCCTGCGGTGTAATTACGAACTAATTACAACGATCCGCGTTGTCTGTTGAGTTTCCTTGCGATCTAATCCCCTAATGTCTTGAATAAATTATATCATTTTAGGATGTCTCTTCCTTATCTCATTATGCAAATGAAAAGATCCATGGCCACTTGCTGGCGCTCTCACGACAAACTCCATAAAACTTCGGTTAGAAGGTGTTTTTTTGGTATAAGAATATATATACGAACACTTCTTCATTTATAAGCCTGATGTACGATAAAATTAGATCCAGTAGCTTAGAGGAATTTAGTGGGTCCTTGATTTTGATTTTTTGTTTCAAACGTTTCAGTGTTTATTATTGATACTCCTCTTACTGAACTCCTATAAGAAAAAGTCTATTTGACTGTCAAATTTTTGTTACTTTGACAGAGATAAAAAGAGGTGCATATTTTTAATAACCGATAAAAATGGGCCTTCCTCAAAAGCAAAGTACATCGAGTCGCACGTCACTTTAAAATCTCTTCTGTCACCTATAATTTTTAATTGACCGGAATATGGCCACTCGAATATAGCTTTTTTTCGATTTTTATCACTGCTTATACATTTTTTAACAAAATGAGAATAAAAATATTATTATTATTATATATATTATTTCCCTTAGTTTTTAACCTAAAAAATTGTTCGACTCAGCATTTCAAAGGAAATTTTGTCTACTTTTTTACCTATACCTCTTTGACAAAAAAATTATAACACTCGGAGTAGTTTCCACAAACACCAAAACACTTTCACTTAGCTCTGACGCGCTTTTCGCCAACCAAGTTGGCATCATCCGGAGACGATTAAAACTAATCTTAAACTACAAAATTTACCATATTTATACTATTTTCATGGTGACGTCACTAGTGATATCACCGTGAAATTTACGCGTGACTAATCACGCTTCAATGATCGGTTGCTAAGCAACGCGTAAAGCGGGATTTCGCTTAGGTATGTGGATGACATTTTTGCCGTGTTTGACACTAAGATTGCGGATGTAGAAAACTTCATTTCCAAATTAAATAGTCGTTTCACTTCTGTAAAGTTTACATATGAACTAGGAAATAATGGAAAACTTCCATTTTTAGATGTATTAGTAATGAAAAATAGTGACAATAGGTTAGAATTTGATATATATAGAAAAGATACCAGTACGATCAGATATATCCCTAATGACTCTCACCACTGCTATCAGCATAAAATGGCAAGTTTTAATTTTCTTGACCATCGTTTACGAAGTTTCCCTCTCAGTAATGAGAGGTTTGAAAAAGAAAAAGTATTAATTAAAGATATAGCTGTGAGTAATGGTTATCCTAGAGATATAGTTGAAAAACTAATTAGGAAGCGTAAATTTAAGGACACACTTCGTAATTCTACGACCTTTCAAAAGGATATAGAGGCTCCAAAATATGTATCCATCCCGTACGAACCCCGGCTTACTCGTGGTTTGAGTAAGGTTTTCAAAAACGTGGGTATAACAGCGATTTATTCATCGAGCAACAAATTACAACAACTTTTAGACAATCCAAAGGATAAAATTGTTCCAAATGAAAGGTCTGGGATTTACGAAATTAGTTGTAATGATTTTGATCGAAAATATGTTGGTAAAACGAGACGATCAATTAACATCAGATTTAAAGAGCATATGGCTCATCTAAAATATGGAAGAACAGATAAGTCTAGTGTTGCACAACATGCTTTTGACAACAATCATAGAATAGATATTACTAATTTAAGATTAGTTAGAAATGTGACCAATAATAGACAGTTGGATGCATTTGAGAGCATAGAAAGAGTAAAATGTAATAGTAGTATGAATAGCGACAAGGGACCTATACCGTATAGACCGCTTTACGCGTTGCTTAGCAACCGATGATTGAACCGTGATTAGTCACGCGTAAATTTCACGGTGATATCATACCGTAGCCCGCTTTACGCGTTGCTTAGCAACCGATCATTGAAGTGTGATTAGTCACGCGTAAATTTCACGGTGATATCATTAGTGACGTCACCATGAAAATAGTATAAATATGGTAAATTTTGTAGTTTAAGATTAGTTTTAATCGTCTCCGGATGATGCCAACTTGGTTGGCGAAACGCGTGTCGAGCGAAAGTGTTTTGGTGTTTGTGGAAACTACTCCGAGTGTTACAGTTACATCAAAGGTTCCAGCCTTATCCAGTAAAAAAATTATAGGCAAAATCAAAATTTCCAAAAAAAAATCAAAATTTCGGTTTTTTTTGACTAAAAAATGTTTTAAATTTTTTTAAATAAACCATTTCATGGGATGGGAATTTCAATTCCCTACAAAAAGTTTCCTGTAAAGGGTAACGAAATTTTGTTTCGTTTGCGAGTATTGAAAAAACTAGAAAGGGTGCATTTTCATCCCTACGTCCAATTTCCACCATATTATTTAATAGAACTCCGCAGTTTTTTCTTCTTAAATGGCCCATTGACCGATTCGTGCAATAAAAACCGTGAATGTCTTAGTTTCTTTTTATATGACATATCAGAAGAGGGACGTTTGTGGTAGATGGGGTGGCATACCAAAATTTTGCTGGCTGCCTTTGCGCCCAGGAATGAATTAAATCTCTCTATGGCCCCTAATTAAGACAATATCGTAAGCCATCACGGCCACTGAACTAATTATTACAGGAACCTATAAACAAATATATTTAAAATACAAAATATGTTCCAAATAGATTATAGTTAATAATATTTGTGAATTATTTTGACTACTTTCAATGTATAAACAAATATGGACAAATAGGTAGCTAAGTCAGTAGTGCTAAGGTAGCAATAAAGTTCAAACAAGGAATAATACAGGTCTTTTTTTTGCTCAAAACCGATGGGGCATATTGTTAGATTGCGCTAGTAGTCCAATTGACGACTGCCGGGGGGCCGGCTACGCTTCAGCTCCAATGATCCCATGAAATGACCTAAACCGGAACTATCAGCGTAACACAATTCGCGAAACTCGATATCCGGTCCAGCCGTTCACTCAGCGGGCTGCTGTATCCCGAATGGCAGACAAACTGCAAATAGGGCGAATCTTAAAAGTTTAGTTTCGTCGAGTTGGGATGTGTGTCGGTAAAGCTCCGAAGAAGTAATTCGGATTTTGTAGGGAGATAGAACTTTTCCTATATACATTAGTCGTGTCTATTTTGACGGGGTTGTTTCTTTCTTGGAAAAGAAGTTCTATATACCTAAGTAGAATATATGGAAGAGAAATGCGAAGCAAGTAACGGGTCTTATATAAAAAAAATATGCGTATTATGGCTATTACTCTGCCAAAAATTGACTGGAACAAATTTAAAAATTGAAGCTTGTCGTCGAAGCAACGTGGCTCTAACTAAAGCAATGATTAATTTTGGCTCTGTTTACTCAATCTAAAAATTCTATTTTGAAGGGTTGATTCGATTGACCCTCGTAGGAATTTAATTTTCGAGGGTCGCCTTGAGTTTGCTAAAAGCCTAGAAATTGCCCCTTACATTATTAAAGTCTCGGAAGTGCCAAATATTCAGAAGTGCGCTAAATAAACTTCAAATCTTCTCCCTGCCTTAGACGCCGAATAGGATCTTATCTTGTATGTATGTTAGAGTTTTGTAATATGTGAGAATAAGTGTCTTGCGCCTCTCAGAATATCTAAGGCAAAAAGTTGATAATTGTTGTGGTACATTTTTTTGGACAAATATAATTTAAAATAGTGGTATCAAATTTAGTTTTTGTGCATAAATCTTCAAGTATTCTAGTAGTTATAAGCATTTACTATTATAACCTAAAAACGTGAATATGTTACTCGAGAACAATTTACGCTTTTTTGGTGAACTGGGCGCAGACTTCATATGTTTACAATGCAACTAAATTTGTTTTTATTCACATATGCTCCGAAACCGATATTTGATAAAATATTTTTAACAAAAAAACAACACGGACTTCAATAAAATCTATTCTAAAAGGCTAAAAAAGGATTTCCCATGACCAAAATCACACTGCGAAACTGTTAGTGAAATGCACTAAACCACTACCTTCGGTGTACAGATTATTGGTTTGATATTAAAGTCTTGCGAGTGTAGTTTACTCTATTCATCGTAAATCGGTACATTGATTCTTCTGTTGTATTTACACTTTTTACTTGCTGGATTTATACCTTTTGACGATTGTCGATTTAATAAGTTAAAAAATGAGAGAAGAAATCGGAAAAAAGCCTACAATAATTTACTTGGTTTTGAAATGAATAAGTTCAATATCAAAAAATTACCTACATATCGTGAGGTTATGAATTTCTTCATGCACAAACACCGTGGATTTAAAATGACCATTCGAAAGAGTTCTAGTGAAGTTATAGATGAATTAAATGATATTAAAAAACTTGAAACTTTCAATAAAGACTATATTAACCTAAAGAAAATTCAAAATTAGGAAAAAAATCAAAGCGACAACAAGCAAAAATAGATAAATTTAATCTTAAACTGAATCAATTGTTTGATATCACTGGTAATATCAAATATCAATATTTGCCAGATAGGTGCAAAGAATTTCTTATTAAATGTAGGAAATCGAATTGTTTTCAATTAGCCAATCAGCTATTAAGCGAATGCGCCCTTCCTGATTATCAAGATATCGACGAAACTATGCAATGTGAAGAAGATCATTCAAAAAGAGTGAAGAAAACATCATTCAAAAAGAGTTAACTAAGTACGAATTTAGTGATATTAAAATATATACGACTACTAATTATTTTCACTCATCATTTAATCCTATTCTATCTAAAAATATATTTGCTAATATTTGATTTTTTTAGCTTTGAGTCAAAATTCTAACACTTGAAATACGATTAACAGTAAATAAATACAACAGAAGATAGTATCGAAGATAGTAGCGTCCAATAGTATCGTCTATTGGATCTCCGACTTACCACTTATCAAAATGGTTGATTAAGGAATTTGAAAGTTTGCCCATTGCACAGCCTAGTTTTTCAGTTAAAAATTCGAATGATTTCATTGATAAGGTCAAGAATATTCAATTGCAAGAGGGTGAAATTTTGATTTCCTTTGATGTTTGTTCATTATTTCCGAGTGTACCAATTCCACAGACCTTGGTTTCAATGACAAGTTCTATGAACAACATGAAGGAACCGCAATGGGTAACTGTTTATCGCCTTTCATTGCTGATGTCTTCATGAGTCGATTTGAAACTGAAGCAAAAGAAGAATTCGAGTATTTTCCTAGGATTTGGCTAATGTATGTGGATAATGTATGTTTGACACTAAGATTGCGGATGTAGAAAACTTCATTTCCAAATTAAATAGTCGTTTCACTTCTGTAAAGTTTACATATGAACTAGGAAATAATGGAAAACTTCCATTTTTAGATGTATTAGTAATTAAAAATGGTGACAATAGGTTAGAATTTGATATATATAGAAAAGATACCAGTACGATCAGATATATCCCTAATGACTCTCACCACTGCTATCACCATAAAATGGCAAGTTTTAATTTTCTTGTCCATCGTTTACTAAGTTTCCCTCTCAGTAATGAGAGGTTTGAAAAAGAAAAAGTATTAATTAAAGATATAGCTGTGAGTAATGGTTATCCGAGAGATATAGTTGAAAAACTAATTAGGAAGCGTACATTTAAGGACTCACTTCGTAATTCTACGACCTTTCAAAAGGATATAGAGACTCCAAAATATGTATCCATCCCTTACGAACCCCGGCCTGGGATTTTTTTCTGAGATGTATTTTCATTAAAAATACAAAAATCTCGATAAAATTGTGATATTTATAGTTCTCTTATCATTAATTGAATTTATCTCGGAAACTATTAACTCTACGGATTTGGCCTAAAGGACTTTATTTGTAGGAAATTGAATTCTCTACAAAAGCCTTTATATAATTTTGCTGTAAAGTAGTAGTTTAGGAGAAAATTTTTAGAAAACCATGATTTCTGAGCAAAAATCAACTTGACATTTTTTTACTAGCGAGATAGGTCATAGATTGTAAATTAGCTGTAGAAGTTTTTAAAGAGGAAGGATCGGTCTACAACTTCCGCCTTTGGTCAATTAAATAGCATGAAATGCCGTAATGCTATAGATAATTTAAAAAACATATTTTTACGGGTTAATTAAATGGGAAACTTTCAAATTCATTTAACGAGTACTTAAAATTAAAATTAAGAGCTCTCCTTTGTTGGGATTTTTTAAATATGTTTAGAGTAATATTTCGTCAATGGAGAATATATATATATATATATATATATATATATATATATATATATATATATATATATATATATATATATATATATATATATATATATATATATATATATATATATAATATATATATATATATATATATATATATAATATATATATATATATATATATATATATATATATATATATATATATATATATATATATATATATATATATATATAAATATATATATATATATATATATATATATATATATATATATATATATATATATATATATATATATATATATATATATATATAAATATATATATATATATATATATATATATATATATATATATATATATATATATATATATTTCTTCTGTTCGTGTGTTGTCATTGAACTCCACCTCAACGGCTGGACTGATTTTTATGATGATTAAGTTGATTCAAGAATGGTTTTCAGCTTCACGATTTAATATGATAGAAAATATTTTTTAATTTGAATATCTATAAATTAGGGTTGTGACCGGCGCATTTGCCATTTCTTCTGGTATATCTGGTGAGTTCCCCGTATGTCTTCGGAATCCACGGACCAATGCCAATAAAACTAAAATGGGACTCTCTTGAAAACACCCCTTTTCCAATAAAAAAAAATTATGGCAGAATTTTTAAAATTGATTTTAAAATGACGGAGTTCTGAGGTAACGAACGTACAGAAAAACCAAAATGGCCAGGGTCAACGGAATAAAAATATCAATGTTACAAAGTCGCGTAAAAACGATATTACATAAGAAACCCAAAGAAGAGTATTTGCTGCAAAATTTACAAAATTTTAATGACTCGAGCAATGAGCTGCAAAATTTACAAAATTTTAATGACTCGAGCAATGAGAGTGAAGAAGATCAGATCACTTAAATATTCAATAGCCACTGAATAGGTTGGCTTTTAGTGATGATGATTTTACTCCGAGTTTTGTAACTGGTCAACCCTTGTTGCCTAAAAAACTGCAGATGATGAAAACAATAAGATAGATGAAACAGTAGAAAGTGAAAATGATAAAATAGAAGATAAATACTATGTAGTAAATGATAACAAGAGAGAAGATAATGATAAAGAAAAATAAAATAAAAATGGTAATTTAGAAAAAGAATCAGCGAAAGTATTAGTTAGAAATGACAAAATCAATATTTAAATTGATATAAGAATATTGCTTTGCTTGAAATGCCGTAATGCTATAGATAATTTAAAAAACATATTTTTACGGGTTAATTAAATGGGAAACTTTCAAATTCATTTAACGAGTACTTAAAATTAAAATTAAGAGCTCTCCTTTGTTGGGATTTTTTAAATATGTTT
Source organism: Tetropium fuscum (assembly GCA_964058915.1). Classification (NCBI taxonomy): domain Eukaryota; kingdom Metazoa; phylum Arthropoda; class Insecta; order Coleoptera; family Cerambycidae; genus Tetropium; species Tetropium fuscum. Next base: position 684 of record CAXKVY010000280.1, on the reverse strand, counting down.
AGAGTAATATTTCGTCAATGGAGAATATATATATATATATATATATATATATATATATATATATATATATATATATATATATATATATATATATATATATATATATATATATATATATATATATATATATATATATAAATATATATATATATATATATATATATATATATATATATATATATATATATATATATATATATATATATATATATATATATATATATATATATATATATATATATATATATATATATAAATATATATATATATATATATATATATATATATATATATATATATATATATATATATATATATATATATAAATATATATATATATATATATATATATATATATATATATATATATATATATATATATATATATATATATATATATATATATATATATATATATATATATTTCTTCTGTTCGTGTGTTGTCATTGAACTCCACCTCAACGGCTGGACTGATTTTTATGATGATTAAGTTGATTCAAGAATGGTTTTCAGCTTCACGATTTAATATGATAGAAAATATTTTTTAATTTGAATATCTATAAATTAGGGTTGTGACCGGCGCATTTGCCATTTCTTCTGGTATATCTGGTGAGTTCCCCGTATGTCTTCGGAATCCACGGACCAATGCCAATAAAACTAAAATGGGACTCTCTTGAAAACACC
>CAXKVY010000279.1:0-19401 GCA_964058915.1 Tetropium fuscum | reverse complement strand
TATTGTACTCTATTTTTTATCAGTATGTACCAGTACATGCATACAACACGAGGAAATATCCTATTTGGTATACATCAGAAATTATCTATTGTTTGAAGCTAAAGAGCAAATACCTTCGGCAAGCAAAGAAATTCAAAGATACAGGCGACAATTATTACTATCAGGAATTCTCAAGGGTTCGCAAGCACGTAAAACTTTTATCTGTACAAGCCTACAAGAATTACATTAGTTCAGTTGAAACCAACATCTGTAACGATCCAAAGAATTTCTGGTCGTACGTGCAGAATAAAAAATCAAATACTAGAGTACCTAACATTGTGCATTGGGATAACTTGACTTTTGACACTCCTGACTCTGTAGTAAATGCCTTTGCAAAGTTCTTTAGTTCTGTTTATGCAGTAAGAGTTAATCAAGTGAACAATGACAATTTATTTAACAAATTCTATCCTTGCGTGAGCTTGTCTAACTTTACAGAAACTCAGTTAGTGAATTCCATCAAAAATTTACCTAATAAATTCACTGCAGGTCATGACCTTATCCCTAGTTTTATTGTCAGGGACTGTGCCAGAATTTTTGCCATTCCCCTACTAAAAATATTTAACATCATCCTAAGAGACAGCAAATTTTCTGATTGCTGGAAGTTAGCAAGGGTGTGTCCTATATTAAAATGTAATAGCCCTGCTGAAGTTAGTAACTATAGACCCATTTCCATTTTATGCAATTTTTCGGAAGTGTTTGAAATGTCTGTGTATCAACAAATATACTGGCAAATTAAACCTTTCATCTCAGTTTCGCAGCACGGGTTTATAGAGAAAAGGTCAACTATAACTAACTTAGTAATTATAAAGCAATTCATCGCAGACCACATGGATGAACGAAACCAAGTCGATGTTATATACACAGACTTTTCCAAGGCTTTTGATAAAGTTGATCATGGTATTTTGTTAAGTAAGCTCTCAATGTACGGATTCAGCAATTCGCTAGTCAGGCTATTTACCTCCTACTTGGATAATAGATCTCAGTTTGTCAGTTATAACGGCTTTAGTTCTAGTCGGTATGTTGCAACCTCAGGAGTACCGCAAGGTTCCAATTGTTGGGCTTGATTTATATACATTATAATTGCATTTTAGGTGAACCTCTTGAGACCTATTTTTGAGGAAAGATCTTATCCATTCTAATGCAGGCCCCCCAATACCATATTTAAAAAGTGTATCCACTAGTAATTCATGATTAACCGTATCAAAGGCACGACTGGAGTCAAATAATATGGTGGCAGTTTTATTATTACTATCAAAACTATTTAGAATAAAATTATACAGAGCTAATACAGCATCTCGGGTGCTTAATCCTTGGCGAAACCCGAACTGACTACTGGAGAATATTTTTTCAACGGTTAAAAACTTATACAATCTAATACAATAGGCCTTTTCATATAGTTTAGAAAAAACTGATAGCAAAACTACACCTCTATAATTAGTAATCAGATCCTTATCATTTTTTTTATGTATTGGTACCACTATGGACCTTTTCAAAATGGTAGGGAATATTCCCTGGCAGAAGGACTCATTTATAAGTACAGATAGAGGTTGACATATGAGATTACTAATATTGAGTAATACGAGCCACTGTTCCAATTAAGTCACAAACTTCTTGAGGAGTCACAGGTGATAGAAACAACGAGTTATCGTTAAACGGGACATTTTTAGAATGTTTAGAAACAGACATATTAGCAGTGAGTTCATTAATGGAGTTTAGTAAATAATCATTGAAGCATTCAGCTACAGATTTCAAATCTGTTATCATATTTCCATGAGAATCATGGAGTACTGGTGGCATACTTAGTTTTTTAATTGTTTCATTAGATTAATAATATTCCATCCTGTTCTTGACTTGTTAGTTGAATTTAACATTTTTAAGTCGTAATATGATCTTTTTGCGAGTCTAATAGCATTGCGTTGTCGTTTTTTAATATTTTATATCTTAATAACACTTCATCATCATGTGATCTTTTATATAGTTTAAATATATCACGAATGAGAACTCCTGTATTTATTATTTCTTTAGTAACCCATGGTCTATTACTTTTATTGATCTTTTTTACATGGCACATTTGCAATGGAAATGCCAAGTCAAATTTTTGTGTAAATAAGTTAAGAAATTTTTCAAATCTTAGTCACTACTGCCACTGCATTCCAAAAATGTCCAGTTTTCAATTAATAATAAATGCCTAAAATAACTTCAATTATTTTCATTTTTAAATGCCCTAAAATATTTGTAAGTACATGTATTGTCATTTAACTGTATTGTCATTTAACATTTAATTACCAACACAAAGTTGAAATAGGGAATATTTATAGAATCCCATTGATTATCATATTCCAGAATCCGCTGATGAAATATTCTCTAGTACTTTTTCTAGGAGTCTGCACGTTAATATGAACTTGTGTTCAACCGTTTGCGACAGTCGCAGTCGTTGGGTGGGCGGTAGGTACGAATCGCGGCTTGCTGTGAAACAAAACAATCTAGATCGGCGCTTGTTCCGGACAGAGTTAATAAACAAACTGCCTGCTGCCTGCTGGCGTCTTAAGGGAAGGTTTAGGAATCTTATGACAACATCCTTGCAATTATGCGGCGAAATTACAGTAGAGCCAGGATAAGAGAGTGTGTGTTCTACCTTCAGGTTGTTTGATGGGGGAATTTAACACGTACCGGTATTAATACGTTGATTATCGTCAACGGCCTGTTTGTTATTTTACGGCTGTCACGTTTTTAGAAACATAATACAGCGATATGTTGTTGTTTCATATTACAGATCCACTAACACTTAGGCGACGTTTGGCACAGCTATTCTAAAAGGTCTGTTCGAGAAGACAATTATAATTTTATTAGCTATTATAATTTTCTTTTTATCAGTTCCAGTGCGTAAATGAGAATTATTCGTTTAGTTTTATTATGTTCTTCTAAGGTATTCTTTCTTAATCTAAGTAGCATCATTAGTCTAGTCCAGTTAGTCACTCTAGATAAATTTATGGCTTTAGGTCATATTTGAACTGATAATTTTAATAATCTCTATAAACAAATTGTGTCTCTTTCTCCACCCTCTTTTTCCCCTCTCCTTATCATATTTGTATTAATTTCTGCCATTACTCTAAGTATTCCTTTTCCTACTTCCGCGTTTCATTGAGATGTTCACCATCCATCTATAATCGGCATCTGGGTGGCTATTCTTGAGTTCGAGAGAACTTGGAAGTTCTCATGAGAGCTAAATCGCTATTCTTGAACGTAGCTGGATGGGAACGTGATGTGAACTTTCCGGCACGATTGTTGCAACGTTGCCGGTGATACTTTCGAGCTCTAGCCAATCGAAATCGAGAATCTATCAGCTGTTTATTATTATTTATGTCCATGGGGTTATAACCTAAAAATCTCTCTAATCTATGCTAAAAATGTGCCACTAATCTTAGTATCATGAAAAATGTGTGTATTATTCTGTGAATCGCTGGACATTAGTGTACATTATTACCATTATTACTTTTGAGGTTAAAGCGTGGCAAGCTTCACTACTACTTTTGAACTAAATAATATAATATCGACATCATAAAAGTGAGCTAGTAACGTACTTACAGAAATGAATATATCTTTTATGCGCTTCGGTCATGAAGAGTGCGAAGAATTTGCCAAGTTAAAAACTCATGATCACACAGAGGATATTATTTGCTGAGGATGAATTCTGCCAACAATATGCAAAACATAGAAACAATATATAACTGCAAGAGAAATGTATCAGATCGACGCTGATTCTAAAAGAGAAGAGGATGACGTATGATATTGAGCGGATATTCAAAAAGTTATAATGTTGCCTTGAATAGAAGAATTCAAGGTTGTCTTATTTACTTCTAGAATATCGTAGTATTCAATGAAAGCTTTGTTCCGGTGGGACCGAAAACGCCTGTCAAACCAATCACACCTCTTTGTCCCGAGGGTATCTGGCAGGAAAAAAGAAGAAATAATAATCTCCATTTATTCTTTCTTCTTAATTAACAGGGATGCCAGAATCATAACTCTTTGGCTAGACAACTGCTCGCATAAGAGCTCCGTCAATAGTTTTATTGCATATTTTCTAAAAATTGTTTCAAGTCTATTGTTGTATACAAATTTAATGTGCTAGGTATATATTTCTTGTGCAGTAATTGGTCTAATGAATTTTAATTTATAATAGGTATATAATATTCAAGTATATTATAAGTAATATTTTATCTCGTATTATTTTTTCTAAATATTAGCGCTAGTAGCGCTGCAAAAGCTTTCACTGTCAAGTGTCAAGTCGCCATCTTGTTGATTTTTGATTTTGTTGTTGTTTGGGCGTGTGCTGTTATCACGGGCGTTTTAATAATTTCTGGTGTTTTAAATTATTTTGACGCAAAATTGTGTACTGTGTAAAGCTTTGTGACTTTTTAAAACTTTGTTTTATTGTTAGTTTTAGTTAGTTTTATTGTTAGTTAGTTTTATTGTTAGTTAGTTTTATTGGTAGTTATTGTAGTTTACACGTATTGCACATTTTCAATTGTTACCCACAATTCTGCGGCATTTGCTGGGCGGAAATGTCTATTACCAGGTCTATTATAAATATTCTTAACAATCATCGATCATGCATTTTTAATTGGGTTTAGGTCGGGCGAGTTCGAGGGCCAAGGTAGCACGTTTATGTTGTGTTCATTAATCCAGTTAGTTACAATTCTTGATGTATGAACTGAGCAATTATCTTGCTGGAAAATAAAATTCTGAGGATACAACATGGTGACCGACGGCAGCATAATATTGTCCAATATGCCTATGTAACTCTGTCCGATAAGGCGCTCTCCTATCCTCCATCAAACACCGGGACCTAGGGAACTTATCCATGCCCAAACATTGATGGAAAAACGTCCACTCCGGTCGCTAGGTTTAATATACTTCTCTTCATACCTCGAATTCTGAGGTTAGTAGACACGGATGGAACTATCATGACATGACTGAAAGACCTTTTCGTCGGAAAATATGACATTATTCCAAAAGTCGTCGGGCCTACCGACAAACTGGTTCGCAAAATTAAGACGTTGTTCTTCATGCCTTGGCTCCAAAAATACCTTCTTTGCTGCCGCATAATTTCGTAACTCTGAACCCTTCACCCGCCGCCTTGCAGACCTCACAGATCCAGGAAACTCCGTTTCGAAACAGGCCGTCACTGCTGTTTCAAAGGGATTCATTCTAAGATGGTCTAGGAAGAGGTTGTCTTGCTCCAAAGGGCTTATTTTACGACGCCCTCCGCCGTGGACGTAGCGAACGTTTCCTACTGCATTCCATTTTTGTTTGAGTTTGAATATACAACTCTTACTCACATTTAGTTCATCTGCAACTGCCTATAATGACCAATCATTTTCAAGCAATGTAACAGCTCGCATTTTTTCAGGTTCAGTTAACCGCGGCATTTTAAAACTCGAAATCTAATAAAGTGGTTTGTAAATTACAGAGTTAATTACTGACATTTGTTTGAAGTTTTAAATAAGTGTCAAAATGCAATATAAAAAGATCATATTACAATATCAGAAAAAATCGTGCACTTTCAAACGGCCGCCAGCGTACCAGGTATAGATAATATGAATTAAAGATGTAAATTGTGCAAAAAATTGCAATATGGTTTTTTTAAATTAAGCCGAAAAATGACAATTGCTATTCGATTTGATAAAGATAAATATCGAATTTCAGAGTTAAACTTCTCTAATAATGACTTTCAAAGAAAAGTTTTGATTTCTAACTATACAGAGTATTCAAAATTTAGTACTAAAATTTAGTTATTCCTGCAACTTTTAAATAAATGCAAAAATCTGTATATAGCGCTATACAATATATTCGTTAAAGTTCCCATATTAATCCCCACGTGACCCCTAATGCACCTACTGCTGATAATAAAGTACTGGGATTATAAAACAACACCGTATCTCAAGGAAAACAAGGCGCTGTTTGGAAATAGCCCGCTGGATTATGTTATTACACCCCGGCCGTACAAACAACCTTAAGGAAACTATGATTACCTGAAGATCTCTCATAACGGTCGTAATTCCAATTATAACCACGGGGGACTACTAAACTAACATAACCCAACATCCAAGACGGGTTCAGAGTCTAAACAATGGAGGCAGCCCGACGGTATTAGTACATATCCCCGAAATGCAAATAGCTCAATTCTGGGGGATGTTATAGGGTAGATCGCGCAATATGAGGGTAGCGATATTAGTCAAATTTAAGTGTCAAGTGCTTTTGTCGTAAAGGATTAACGTGCCCGGCTAAATAAGAAACTGAATTTTACTATATATCTAATCAGAAATAGGTTGTTCTAATTATATAGTTCTTAGTCTATAAGAAATTGACGTGCACTATTCTTTCTTTCTCTCTCTCTCTCTCTCTCTCTCTCTCTCTCTCTCTCTCTCTCTCTCTCTCTATATATGTATATATATATATATATATATATATATATATATATATATATATATATATATATATATATATATATATATATATATATATATATATATATATATATATATATATATATATATTATATTTTTTTTTGTGCAAAGTAATCTTGGGTTTGTAGCATTTCATTACATAGATAAATAAGCAAATAGACGAATAATAAGGAAGATACTTACATGTTCTATATCTGGACATGCACACGGAAACGAACCACTTAGAAGTTGTCGCTCACTAGTAGATTTTTTCCACCACAATTATTTCTTCTTGTGAATACACCAAAGTCACGAAACCTTTTTACAGCTCTTTGAACTTTGCATCAAAATTGATTAAAGAAGATTAAAAATACAGCGGCAGTAAGTAATAAATTTGAGGGTAAATAAATTCCAAGGTGAGATTCAAGCGAAGGCAGTCAGTATTCCAGAGGACCACCACCAGCAGAGCCTAGCAGTATTTGTTAGTTCGTGTACCAGTGAAACCAAAAAGTGATAAGCTTTGTGCTTGTTGATAGATTGTAATAGATGTAATAGATTTAAGTTACGTAGGTTTTATCGCAGGATAGACTAAGGTTCTAAGATTTTGTTTATTTTTATTAACCATATCTGATAATTAACAGTCATATGTAATCAACTTTTTCTTTCTTGTTTTGAAAATTTCAGGCAATAATTTAAAAACATACAATTTGAGCTTCACTAAAATTTAATAAAATAATAAATTAATATAATAATAAAGGACCCCGCACCAAATACATGGGAAAATGGATTTCGGTGAAATTCTTTTTAACTGGGAGGAATAAATTCGTCATTTGATGCTGAAAAAAGTTCCCAATACAACTTGGGTCTGAAAATCCCGGTGTAAAAAGTTACAAGCTTATCAAAATCAGCTATTTTCTGTTAATTAACCAAAAACGTGCAATATGTATGGACCCCTGGATAACTCCCGAATTTTAAATAGCAACCCCCAACTTTTATTGCAGATTCCGATTTTACGATGAAAAATAAGAACTTTTTGTCCCAAACTTTTTTTTGTATACCGGCTACATGTCGCTCAAATCGACGGTCTAAAAATAATAAAGCGGAAGCAAAAGTCCCTGCACGGTCAAATATTTAGAAAAATATGCGTCGTATCGGAAAACAAAAAAATAGAGGTTCAATATTTTTGAAAAAACTATTCAGACATACCAAACTCAACCCCCCCACTCCACCCAGTTACCCCCACCCCCGCCCCAGAAAAATATGCGTCGTGTCGGAAAACAAAAAAATAGAGGTTCAATATTTTTGAAAAAACTATTCGGACATACCAAACTCAACCCCCCCATTCCACCCACTGGAGTGAAATCTCTTATTATACAAAATAATCCTCAAGAAAAAAATGTTTCATCCTAAAGTAAGCTAATGTATCTAAGTAAGCTAATGTATCTATGTAAGCTAATCCTAATGTATCTATATATTGGCTTAATTATCAATTTTTCAAATATGAATTAAGTATTTGTTTGCTGTATTTAGTAGGTATTAATATTATATATAAAATGCAGGCACTTATATAAAATACAGTAGGTACAAGTAAAACGCAATAACGCACAATTTAATGACAAACATGATTGCACTAATAATATACGAGGTAAGGCAATAATTAAATAACGAGACTGATCTTAAAAATATGCTTTATTGAAAACTTATTACAAAAAGCTGTTAATCATCTCAACATACAGTAGACTTGCGATAACGTGAACTTGCGTTTATATGAACAACTCAGTAACGTGAACATTAAAATATTTATATTTATATTCTGTAGTGTGAACAGCCAAAACCTCGATGACGTATATTTTTAAGAACCCCCCTATTAGGTAGACTTGTATAAACAAACTTGTAAAAATGCATAGATACACCTTAGTCTGTGTATCGTGCACCTAAACGAAATGAAAACATTCTTATTTGAACTCAGTTTGGTTCCAGAGTTGAGTATAATATAAGAATGGATAGTGTGTGTCTCAAGTGTAGTTCTGCCGTTTAAACATGGTCATAAAAAGAAGTGAATACTTGACTCTTTATGAGAAATCGAAAATTATAGAACATAAAAATGGTATGAGTGTTATCGCACTATCTAAGAACTATCTAAGGAGTACAGCTCTAAAGATGTCGAAGAATGGAATAAAGATGTCATCCAAATAGACAATGAATTGGAAAACGAAGAAGATTGCGATGATTCGGAGGATAGTGACTGTGAAGTTTTGGCCATGGAGGAAAAGAAGATTCCATTCTGAAGTTCTTGAAGCATTGAAAATGGTCACACAATAGTCGAATCAAAATCCTGTTAACATAAGTGACATTTTAAGCCTTAAACGGATAGAAGAAAAAGCAGTAGCGACAGTAAAATTACAGACCAAAATTACCTACATCATACTCTAAATAAAAGTAGGAAGGTAACCTGTTAACTTGTACTACTATATATTTAATAAATAAATATGTATATATTTTTCAAGAAACTCGCTTGATTATTTTAAAATGCCAGGTCCAGTCTCGATAGTGTGAACAGCTCGATTGCCTGAACATGTCCGAATTTTTTTGTGTTCACATTAGCGAGAGTCTACTGTACTTCCATCCCTATATATACACCGTTGCATGCGTGTTTTCCATTGTCCGAAGCAAAGCTGCAGGTCTTCAAGTACCAGTACTCTTCAACAAGTCTACCATTCGTACCTTGACCTCTTCTACAGACTGGAAATGTGCTCCCTTTAACGCAGCTTTCACTTTTTGGAACACCGTGAAATCGTATGGAATGAGATCTGGGGAATAAGAAGGATGTTGCAGCGCAGTACTTACTCTTGTCCGTTAAAACTGCCTCATACATTGATAGATCTAGTCTCTTCTTCCTTATACGTTCTTGAAGCTTGGTCAAGAGCTCAATGTAGTGCTTTTGGTTTACCGTTTGACCCTAAGGTACCCACTCAATCCCGATGACAGCCTTAGCATCGAAACAGACGATGATCATTTCTTCCATTTTGACATTTTGACTTTCCATTTTGACCTGCTGTACTGGGACAATGCCCCAGCGCACAGAGGTAGATAGGGAGTATATTGAAGCGGTGTAACAGCTTTTTGTAATAAGTTACAAAAAGCAAATAAGTCGATACAGCACATTTTTCAGACTAATCGCAATCTCGTTATTCAATTTTCATACCTCGTATCATGTAGAAACTTAGAACCTCTTGAAATTATTTGTATTTCGCTAGTACGTAACGTAAATGCTGTACATCTACATTTAAATAAAATATTCAATAAAATAAATCCGCAGGCGCATTTTATAGAGTTTTATTTATCGCAGTAAAATGGGATCCAAAGCCATCGTATATTCGGGATATAGCATTCATTTCTTTTGTTTTAAAGTGATATTATACACTAAAATCAATTTTACTGTCACATATGATTCACATACATGCATAAATGTATATCCCGACCAGCAACGGTCTGACTCCTAACGTTTCCTAAGGTTTTCCTAAGTCATTTAAGGTTTTCTTTATCTTACTTTTCCATTTCCGGATTGTTTTATTCAAAACTCGATTTACGCAGTGGCGGGGCAATCCTGGAAGAAACAAATTTATAAATAAATTATTTATCAGGTGTCTACTTTATAAAGAAGTATAAATACATGGTTTTCCATCAACAATGTAAGTTCTAGTTACTCTATTAATACTTGAATATATTTAGTTAGTTGTCCTTTCTCTATCTCAGTCAAAGCATTAACATAATTCCCAAAACCTCTTTGTTTGGAGTTCGAACCGAGAGTCTAGTGTGGAGTTCGGTATTTATTATAAATTTTGAAAACCTATTAAGTCCCTAGAGGGTCGCAACTTTTTTAACTATCCTAAACGACAACTAGTCCTTTAAAAACATATCTCTAAATGTGAAAACGAAAAAAAAAGAAAATAGACTAAATGGTCTAGCGCATTTAAATATCCACAGAGAAATACCAGTATCGGTAGAAGTGTTAAAACAACTTCAAAATCGTGAACCTCGTAGGCTTGATTTCCATCTATAAAATATTTAAATAAATACTTTGCATTTTTAGTATGTATGCACTTTCAATTTTAAATGAAAATTAGCGCTAAAACCCCAGCCATTCCCAACAGAATGGATATTGACCGTCATACCTTTACAAATTATTTTATTTGAGTATTACTCATGTAATCCGAAAGTTTGGCCGGGTTAGAATGCGTATTTTTCGAGAAAAATATGATGAAGTAACTCTAAAGCTAAAAATGATACGTAAAAAATTATATGTACAAAAATGTAGATTTTTTTCTATTTAGGTAGGATGAAAATAAAATATATAGCTTTTAGAAATTTGCAATATACAGCTCCCCAGCCTTTTAACCCGTTACCCTTTAAATATGAAGGGTTTCGGCATATAGAAATGTATATGAAAGTCTTGTAGTTCTTGAAAGTACCTGTAAAACGGTTGTCGACTGGACGTTGTAGCCTCAGAATTAAGAGAGTTATGGTAAAAAAAACATATTTGTCATATTTAGACAAATTTTACGATAATGCGAAACATAGGTATACAGATTATACATATACCAGCGGCTGAAAATACCCACGAACCGACTGTATATCATATATGTATATGATATACATAATATCACTAAATAAAAATGTTGAATTACATTGTAAATAGGCTAAATATATATTTCTTGTGGACATATATGGGTTTCAGTTTTTTTGGAAAAATTACAGGCCTACGGACGTCGATCTGTACTTAAATTAAAGCTAATTAAATTCGCTATATCTTCCCCTATGACCCGTAAAATGTTCCTCGATTTCGGGGACGGAAGTTGAGCAAATCTTGAAATTTCACTTTTTTGGAAAAAAAAATTTTCGAGGGCTGTATCTTGGTAAATATTGTACCTATAGAGCTGGTTCTGGTCTCAAATTGAAGCCAATTTAATCTACTTTACGTACATAATAAAATGCTTTAGGAACAAACGCATAGTTTACTGAGTGAGTTTGCGATTAATGTACTATTATATGACTGGCCTAATAATTTTGGAGATTCATAATTGATCATATGTGCGTGTATCGTGTATATACATATATAAATGTCAAATTTTTACAATATTTCTGCTTATTTCTTTTATTAATTTAGGCATAGGGGTGGTTTTTAAGGGTTGAAAATTTTGAATACATCGTAATACCTTGTTGGAGAACAAGCTATTTATTATGCATAATTGAATAAGATCCATAAAATGCCTAAACCTGCATTTTTAAATTTTTTTTACGAAGGGGTAGTTTTCAGCCTTTAAAAACAAAAAGCAAAAGTCAAGCATGTCACTTCTGAACGTAACATGGGCTTAATATCAAATTTTCATGAAAATCGATGATTTGGCTACGGGATCGGTTTTTCCGATTTTATTTTTTTTAAGGTTATGTACCATGTATCATGGCCTATGTACTATGCGCCTCAGGACCTCGAGACAGTTATAATCAGGTTTCTTGCCGCCAAAAAACATAGAGCTACACCCAACCTATTTAGATAGTCATTTCTTTATTGTAGCCCACCCCCTAGAACCAAATCCTGGTTGCGCCACTGAACGAATATTTCTTGTGTTCTACTGTTTTACAATTAAATTAAATATGACGAAGTGTTTAGTGCATAGTTGCGGCAGTGTGAAAAGAAAATATATGTGTATGTAAATACATGTTTATTATATTTTTCCGCATACCTACGTAATGCCGTTATTTTGTAAGTCAATGTTATTAATAACTGTTATAGTATCATAACCTTACACACTTAACTATCATGGTACGTACAGAGAGAAATGCGTGTTACGCCTATGTATTTAAAAAGCCTTATAGCTATCCTGGTACTTTTCTCGTTGGGATCCGATTCCAGTTTAGACGGTAATTCACACCTATTCACAACTTTACGTTCTCCGATAAGACTAAAACTTTTGTTAACAGTTATTTATTGCTATTGCTGAAATTATTTCAGACGGCTGATCTGAATTCTTAAAACAAGCATTTATTTAGTTGAACAGTACAATGTATATGCTACAAAATTGGGGCGAAACTGTCCTACAAAAAAATAATCGAGTTGAGTAGGAAGGTAGGAGTAGGAGGCATCTTTGTATAATATCCTTCAACGAGTTTTACGTGCAGATATTTTGCCAGAACATTAACACATTGCATATGACGCCCATCTCCCAAAAGCCGTAACGTCCCCCATGGCGTCAGCGGCTGTTAATTCAAGTTCTGAGCTTTGTCCAAAGCTTTGTTCAAAGTAAACAATAGATCTCTATAATTGTCGTTGTGTTACGGGGTGACCTACAGAAATATAAGATTTCATATTTAGTAAACAAAATGGCTCTTTATTTATATGTATCGTCCGACTCCTGTTTGCAGCAAACCAAATATAAATGGGTAACAGAAAATTAGATTCTTGATATCCATGTCCACACATGAAATTCAAGAATGAAAATGAAGCAATATTTTTACCTCAACGCTTCGTTATAAACCACCGAAACTCTGGGCTATTCAATTTAAAGAGGATATTTAATAGACATTAAAGGATGGCCTTTGTTTGACTACGGACTGCGGTGACGTTATACAGAACCTGATATTAAATATGATACATTTTCAAATAAAACTCGTAATAAAGTCAGATACTACAAAAATAGGTTGTAAATATCAATGTATAACAAATATTTTAACAGCCATAGAAGCATTTACATGACTTTCAGAATTATTGCCCTGTAATATTTAAAATTCCTTACACAAGGATACGTGTCACACACATATGAAGGATAAATAATACACAATAACGTAGTCTCGTCCTTCGTATGTTTGTACAGGATATCTTCTGACAGTTCTGAATGAAAGTTAATGAAAATATCTATACATACATATATGTATAGCAGCACATTGGCGAGATAACAGGAGACAAAATAAGCCTAGCGATTGAATGGCGAAGACTAGAATTGTCCTTTGCCTTTGACAATGCCGCTGTCTCGGCGCACAAGCAATTGTTTAACTCTGTGGAATATACGGCAACAATGCTGGGAAGAGGATGTGAGAAAGTTATGGGAATAGGTGTCTCTGCTAGTAGACACATTGTCTGGTTTAAAATGATATAATCATTGTGCTTTTCACGCAGTTTGTTTTTGCTACTATGTTGTTTTTTACGTCTGATTTTATGACATCTGAATTATGAACTACAAAAATTAATAAGTTATTATTGATAAGAAATGTCATCAATTTATAAATTACAAGCTGTGTCAGTGGACATAATTAATTATTTATTATTGGCAATAGTTTTCAAAATTTAGTATCAACATTTTCCCATTTACTTGGTTATTGTACCCATGCACGTGACATTATTTTATTTTTTTTAACTACCTAATGAAAATACCGTGACTTCCTAACTGTCAAATAAATGACGCATGCGCCAAGGCGAAAATATGTTTAAAAATGTAGTTCTAAAATGTAAAAAATGTAGTGAACATGGTAAAATTTTAAGTAAGATTTGTCTTACATTGGACCTTATATTACAAGGACCATCTAGGTCGTAACAGATATAGGCTAGAGAGTACAGACCTCATACCATGAATCTTTTTCTCAAACAGTGTCTCTATGTCAATATCTGGAAGTAGAATTCTTGCCTAACGCCCTGGACCGATATACACGTTTTTTTATAGGTAGGCCATACCATCAGTATTAACATATTAAAAGTCCCAAAGTCCCCCCATTCCGGGAACCTTCAAAAATCTTTTTCCAAAACTTTTCATTGGATTTTTTCCAAAAACCAAAAATTCCTAGATGGCGGCTAAGATTTTTCAAGGTTCCCGGAATGGGAGACTTTGGAATTTTCAGTACGTTAATGAAGATGGAATGATATACCTATAAAAAAATTTAGCTTGTTAAAAATTATTTCCTTGCATTTGTCTATGTAGAGAAATTAAGAGATATTTCGGAGATTATTACAATAATTCGCTGAATTTTTTAAACGTTTTCCCTAGAATCACATAGAATTCATAGAATCTCTTGTGATAAATTCCGTTCCGTTTTACACCAAACGTTTTGAATAGTAGTACCCTATTTCAAATATTCGAATAACGCAGCGCGAATTCATAGATATCTACCTACCAAAGTGAGCTATCTACCTACCATGTGCTGCGATACTGACACCACGTGATGACACCGTTGGCTTCGAGTAGGGAGAAGACATAAATAGGGCACGCATCGAAAACCAAAGTCTCTTAGCCGAATAACCGTATAATTTTTTTACTTTTACGTTCTTCGCTGTTCGCGCGAACTTATATATTTTCGATATTTTGTGCTTCCAGAACTACAAGGTACACTCTTAATTATTATATATATATATATATATATATATATATATATATATATATATATATATATATATATATATATAAATATATATAAATATATAAATAATATATAATAATATATAAATATATATATATATATATATATATATATATTATATATATATATATATATATATATATATATATATATATATATATATATATATATATATATATATATATATATATATATATATATATTTATATATATATATATATATATATATATATATATATATATATATATATATATATATATATATATATATATATATATAGGTATATATGTTCTACGGCTAACTTTTACGTCACGTTTAAGGGAATTACGTCAATTATTCTTGACTTATTTGTTCTGCTGTGTTCTGACCTTGAAATAGGCTTCTAGCCACATCTGATTTCATCGTCTTAACACTAGCAAAGGTGCATTCTTTGAGTGAGCTGTGGACATATATGCCGCGAGTATATATTTATATATTTGCTCTATTATTACCGTATTATTTTTTATTAAATTAAATGATTATTTAATTTAATATTGTATCTTGTAGATTCTGGAAGCAAAAGTATTCTGATCATTTATACTTGAATTTAAAATAATAATACTTCAATTAATGCCGTTATATATAATAATATGTGCCAATAGAACAAATATAAATAGTAGAATAGGAGTGTGTTTTTTGTGAATTTCAGTACCGTCAAAGACTAATGTCATAAAATGTCACTGAAAGTGTTGAAATATTCCTTACACAGATGCGATGAGAAACACTTTGAGGCCTATCTAGGACACCCTAGATATCCTCTGACGACTAATATCGCACTACTACTATTAATATTCTTAATTTTTTTACAATAGAATGTTACTCCATTAACTTAAGATTACTTTAGTATACAACTTTCACAATTTAAATAAGTTTACTATGAACAGCTTTTACTTTTATTCTTCAATTAATATCTTAGTCTAAGTACTTCAATTAATATCTTATCTAATCGGAAACCGTTTTTGCGGAACCGGAAACCGTTTTTGCCTAACTTTAGCAACATATTCTAATATTTCAAACGACCTATATTTTTTTGCGAGAGTTGCATTAAAGCTAGAAAAGAGTTTATGGAATAATGATGTAGAATTTCAACATAAATGATGTAGAATATTTTAGCTCCTATGTATTTTCCTCGTCAAAGTAACAGTATTTAAAAAAAACAAAAAAACAATGCGATGTCACATTAGAGGTTCCGGAAGCAAAAGGCGATGAAGCACCGGCCTGAGAGGTGGAAACTCTTGTGATATATATTCACATATCTGTAAGGAGTTCCCACCCAAATTATAAAAACTAAATTATTTCTCCTAAAAAACCCAATTTTCTGTGACTAATATAATAATCTGCATATTCAAATTAAACAATTAAAAATAGTTTAACATGCTTGAGTAGAAAGTCATCTGAATTATTGTATATTAGTTTTGGAAAGTGCATGAAAAACGCATTTAATTCGTAGTTTTGGTCAAAACAGTTTCAAAATATATATTTCGCCTATGCCATACATTGAGAAACCCTTGACATAAAATCAGCATATCGAAAAGTTTCCCCGGCATAAAGTACCTCGGCAATATCCCCTTGGTCGTGCAGACAAATAAATATTGACATGGTCAATTGAATTTGACGTCACGAGTCATAGATGTGCACAGCCAACTAACCGTACTAACGGGAATCCAAACGAATTGATCGCATATAATTAGAGGATTTTTGTTTTCGGTTGTCACAACTGAAGGTATGAGCTCGCGAGCGATGTTTGCTCTAAACTCATTAGTGACCAAATCAGATTTGTTGTAATTTGGTATTTGCCTTTCAAATTAACAATAATTAATTGGGTGATTAACGTGATGTATGTATTTGCCGAGTATCATACACACAATTGTTTCATATTTGGCTCATTACCCGTAAATTGTAATCTAAATTATTTAAATATTTAGGTAAATTATTGATTCTCCTATATCATGCACAACCGTAAAATTATACCGAACAGCAGTAGTTTTAAAGTATATATTTTAGGTTTCGGTTCATATTATTTTTAGTCGCCACAGAGTTTCCGAACTTTAAAAAATTGGAATTCTTACGAGGTCCCCACATATACTATATAGCACCCACATAGTATATGAACTGAATTTTATTGAGAATTTTATTGACAAAAGGTGTCAATAAAATTAATGCGTGTTTGAGATTTTAGGAATTATATAGTAGGTAATAGTTATTTATATATCAAGGGATGTAGTAGTTATTTATATATTAAGGGATGTAAGTGTTATTTACGAGTAGAGGACAATGTTGCGCCCGAGAGAAGCGAGGGCTGGCAATAGAGTTCGAGAATTTATTTATTATTAAGAATTATTCCTAAAATGTGTTTTTGAGTTAAGTAACTCAAATGGAGTGTTATGGAATGCGCTAGGTGTGGTATTATAACAAAATTACCAAACATCCCAATCTGCATGTGATTGTTCTATATACATTCGTAAATATTCATTTAATACCCTATGATTTCTTTCATAGCCACCTATGCTTTGGCTATGATAAACTGTAGGAAATGTATGTTTTATGTTTAACAGCTTGCTTAAATTTTCAATGACTGAATTCATATACTCCGATCCTCTATCGGTACGTATTTCTTTAACTAGACCGTATATGAGTATGAATTTTTCAAAAATTGCTCGAGCTATCAGCTTCTTATTCATATGGCTTCTTTATTCGTGATCGGTATTATTATCATATATTTCATTAGTTCGTACTGTATTGTAACAATAGAGCCTATTTTGTCAATACACACTATGAAAAAAGCTATCTGAGTAGTAGCATCATAGGTTCAACATGTCTGACCTTGACTTCGCTAGAGACTTCGCTACACTTTTTGACATATTTTTCCATACGTAAAATGATTTTATGTCATTATTTTCTTTTGTATCAAAAATTACTTGGCTTGGCGTGCACAATATTATAGATAAATTATCTAACAACTTATTTCCCTTTTGTTTAAATTCAATCAAAGTATACTTTTTACATATTTCATCATTCAATTCTAATCTTAGTTTAACGAAACCACAATTATTGGCTACCTACTGTAGCTCAGGCAATATTTTCTATAAAGTAAAATCACCGTTAATAATCGAGTATGTTTTATCTAGGCGCTTTTTAGCTTTATGCCAAACGGATACCCCT
Organism: Tetropium fuscum; assembly: GCA_964058915.1. NCBI lineage: Eukaryota > Metazoa > Arthropoda > Insecta > Coleoptera > Cerambycidae > Tetropium > Tetropium fuscum. Next base: position 1,308 of record CAXKVY010000279.1, on the reverse strand, counting down.
AGATATGTCGGCTTTATTTTAATCTTTAATAAGGGTATTTGTGCTTTGATATTGTTCGTATATTCGTATACAGAAGGTTGTCTATTACTGCTTTATTTGTAGAGACATGCTCATTTACTGTTAATAGTATTGACTTAGACCTAGTTATTGCTAATACTTGTGCTATATCACTAAATGTATCCTTAAGATTATCTATACTTATTCTAATGTAATGGTGATTTATTGAGATCACCAGGTAGTGGGTAAACCACCAATGAACGGAGACTTAGTACGTTTTACGCCTACATTTTCAACACCTTTTATATATTCGATTTCAAAGTTATATTCTCAATAAAGTTAGTGATGGATTTACTTATATTTATTGATAGACTTAGGAGAATACAATTTTAATTTTTAAATAAATATATAAGTACTATACATATAAGTACTATAAGTACTATAAATATATAAGTACTATATATATAAGTGTTTTTAAGTAAATATATAAGTACTATATAAGTGACTGATATGACATAATTATTAGATTTAGAGGAAATGATTTTAATTCAATTTAATACATTTTTAATTTCTAAATCTAAACAAATTCCGAGTATATGGATCTAGTTCATTTTGATGAAGTTAGTTAATTTAACGAATATTTTGTGAATAAATAAGAATGTATATAACTTTTAATACGTACGCTACTAACGTATTAATATATGTGATAATACTGACTAAAAATAAATGCATATTATAAATTAAAAATTTCTACGATAGGCATAGCATTGCAAACCAAAAATAAGCTAAAATATGCGTATATCGCGCAAATTTAATATGTAAAGACTCGTTTCCTGGTAAATACTTCCTATTTGAAAATATCGAATTTAAAATTATGCAACGAGTAATAATTATCTGGTTTACTAAATACAAAATGCAATACGCGATTTGCTAATACGTTTTGTTGCAAATTAAGTGTAATTTACTAACGTATGTGATGACTTTTGCCGTAAAATGGGTCCTCAGTGGTCAACATTAACGGAAAAAATTTGTTTTTCTGTTTTTTTAAATTTTGCAAATCTTTGAACAGCTGCATCTTAAAAAATTATTTGGTCTATCGAGACCAAACTGTCCTCATTTTGTTGCAAATTTACTATACTTGAAAAGAATATATATACATATAGTGACTTTTGTCGTAGCACAAGTCCTTGGTGGTAAAAATTGAGAAAAACTGAATAAGGTCCGAAAATTTTATGGTTTTTTAAATATTTAACAATGATTCGGAAGGCTTTCGAGGTGGAAAAATTGGATTTGTCATTACCACTCCCTCAC
>CAXKVY010000278.1:232500-491299 GCA_964058915.1 Tetropium fuscum | reverse complement strand
CATAGGTAGGTATATAAATAATATATAGGTAGGTAAACGTCTTGCTTCGCCGTTTTGACTTTTTGTATAAGCTCCAGGATAAAAACAATTTAAAAAGCGAGACATAAAATTTATCTACCAACACTAGGAGGTACTTAGGTACCTCTGAAAATACATAAATACCTAAGTATCTGTACTGAAAATAAATAATTAGTTTACTTTTAGTTACAGGACTTTTTGTTTCATCAGAGGTACCACCTACCTACACCGCACAGATAATAAAAATAACCGTATTATATTGTATCACAATAACATTTAAACAGCACTATATATATACGCGAATATCTCAACCAACGCGAATGACCGTTGCAGATTATAGAAATGAGCGCAATACCCGCAAACCCGCCACTGTAAGAGATCCGAACGTTTGAGAGTCCACAGGGACTGTCAAACTGAACACAGACGGCGCGTCATTCCAATAAGTTAAAAAGAGATACACTGCTCGATCATCCAGTATTCCGCCTACGGTAGAGCGGCGTTGCCGCTTTTAACTATAAAAATAAATGTTTAGGGAGTTTCCATAATTTAAAGTAGGGGTAATCTTGGGCTATAATATATTATTGTATGCACAATAATTCTTTTATAACATTCATAAATAATATATACAACTTTTATATAGTATTGTGGAATATGATGGTTTAATTGAATATTGAGAAATTTTAGAGTTACATGTGGCAACTGCGCGGTGTCTTATATGCGGTCAGTTAACTACACATACATATTAGATACAGTTGTGTAAGTTACTATATTAACATTAACAACTATACTATGGATTTGATTTGATCTTCTAATAGTGAACTACCAAATTGGCTATTCATTAAAGATGATTTATCCATATTTTTACACTATTATGGCTCTTTTCCTACACAAAAACAGCATTCCAATACTTACCCACTCTGTAATTCAGTCTTGATGTGAATCTCCTCGCATTCAATGCTGGCAATATCTTCTTTTTTGCAATTCTCCAGCACATTACTATCAAAATTTGAACACTCCTCCTTAACGAGCCTGCTAATTGTAGAGACTTTGAATTTGAGCAGGTCATTAAGATTAACAGAAACGGGAATAGAATGGTCCGCCGCCGCTTGACAATAGTTATTAATCCTTTGCTCTACCGCTTGGTAGACCTTTATAAATTCATTTAATTTTTTCATCCGACTAAAACACAGCCCACAGACTAGAGGCTCGCAAACTGTGTGTATATCCTACAAAAACTCTAATTGTAATTTTCGTATTTTTTTTAAATCAACCGACATTTTACTTCCTAAATTTTCCACATTGGTCTGGTGTAAAAAGTGGTTTGATAAATAATAGGCTCCTTCCCTTGACAAATTATCAATTATAAGCTATCATGTGATTCCAACAAAAATTAAAAAAAATAAGGTAATAGGGCGATGATTTGAGGTTATGGTTTCAAATAATACTGTCATACTCGTATATATATATATGAAACACCAGATATACTAACATTCTCCTGAATAGAATACATACTTGACAACTTTAACGTAGAAATTTCAATAAACAGCACTTACCACTTCAGGCAAACAATTTGCCATTATATCTTTCAAGTCTGTGGTACAATCGAGAGCCTCGTCTGCTATTAATGACATGCACAACCGGCATATCTGTCGATGTTCCAAGTTTACATTTGCCATTGCCGTGCCCCTCATCTCTCCTTGAAAAACTACCTTGATATCTACCGGGACATCGGCATCCACATAGGTGGAAATGCAGTTGTCCATGTTCAAACAAGCGGTCTTAAACTCAAAACCACTCTGGAGCTCCTCCATACAGCTGCTGCATGCAACAGGATTCTCAATTACATGCAGATCCTAAAAACAGCAAGTCCATCAAGATAAAAGTGGAGTTAATTACCTGAAATACCCACAACATTGATTAGTAAAACATTCAGTATTGCCTTTTCCTTTTCCTCAAAAGCCTCAGCGTCCGCAGACGGCACTATATCAAGACATAGTCTGCAAATTTGTTCATTGTCCTGGTTGTCCCCCATTTCCATTCTATACAATAATATATTATGCGGATTATAGATTAGGCTCAAATAATACAACTACAAACGGTAAATATTATGTAACATATGTATATATTATCAATATTATCCAATACATAACAAGAAACTGAAAAAGCTAACAAATGTCCTTATGCCTTATACTGCTGACAGTGCTGACCTAACACAGATGCTGGCACAGATGCTGAGATAAGCAGTTAGTCTGGTTGGTCAAAACAATGAAAAACCAGAAACCAGCCGTCAACCCAATACGCTGTGTCAACTGTCAAAGCACAGAAGCTAAGCTCTTTCTTCTATGGTCAAACGCCAAAAAATTGAAAAAATGTATAAAATGACGATGGGATGCCCAGCCACACACCAAAGAGCTATTTAGTACCAGATTATACGGAAAAAAATTATTAGCTCTGAGGCCCTCATGCAACGTCCTGATTTACCGGGAATTTAGTCAATTTTAGGCGAGCAACCTTATAACTTATAACACAATTCCTGTAATGTGATAATCTGTAAATATTAATCGAGCAGTTGGTCCTCCAGCACAGACCTTAAAATAAGCGGTTCGTTAAAAATACGTGTACATGGTACGTATTTTTAACGAACCCCTCACAAGAGCACAGCATATACAAAAACAATCGGCAAGCTCGCATGCCATGAGCGGCAATTTGGGGATAAAACATAGGATCTGATTAAAAATAATTCAAGTTTCAGGTCAATTTAAGGAAACCCGATGGCGCTGCATCCCTGTCATCTACGACACGTTGTATCCTCGAATGGGGCGCGTGCAATGTGTGCATAGAGCTGTAAGAGGAGTTAGCCTGCTGATTGTTTTACTACAGTATGCTGTGACGACGCGTCTTTCATACAGATCGAGTACAAACATCTACAAAGGCACAGAGGTAAACATTGGCGCATGCGCAGTCTGCTTGAATCAACTTTCTTTACTTTGCGATGTTTTGTGGTAGTTTGTATGCTGATCTTGGATAATCTCCAATATTTTGCAACGACGAATTAGATAAAGGAAGTGCGGTAACCGTCCGTCTAGATGAATCTATGTCGTGGGTTCGAATCGTGCAGTTCTTGCTATTTCTCTTTCATTGAATCATACTGAAATATACCTACGCGGTGTATATGGCATGAGGTCTCTCAAGGATGGCCAGTTTTGTCACAGGGTCGACGACTGACTAGATAAATTTACAGATTGTTATACTTTTATATTGTTACGTTGCAGGAATTGGGTGACAAGGTCGCTTAAACCCGATAATAAAGATACGTGTACTTACCGTCAACTGCCCTGCTTTAAAACTAAACCAGTGCCGGCTATGGAGGTAGTTCTCCTTCAAAAGGCGAATGAACGAACATTAGATTGGGTGCTTTCAGTTCGTTCCGGGCGTAGTTGACCATGGTTGCCGATGGTGCTTTCATTTCCAAAGGGTAGAGGACAGGTCGTGGGGGAAATATTGTGAGTATTTCGTAATTCTCGGTGTGTTAAGCGTACTTCTTTCTCGTTTTCGATCTGGGCGTCCCATTGACAATGACTCAATTATGTGCTGTGCCCCCCGCTTTCCCGCTCCCCCGGTTTCCCGCTCAAACTTGCTTGCTTCTCAACAAACCACGCAAAAAGGCATGGTACGAGATAGTCGACTATGGTCGGCGACTACGCCGAAAGGCACGACACGCACACCGACTATGGTCGACCATAGTCGCGAACGGAAAGCACCCATAATGAGTTGTCACAAAACCACAGCACAGAACTGTTCTGTGACCATAGAATGCTACAGTTTATGATCACAGCTTTGACAGTACTACAGAAGAAATCCACTAGTGATGAGATCATTCGACTGTAAAACAAGCGATCATTCGATTATTGCAATCGCTCGACATTTCGAGCGATTTACGATAGACTTCTGATAGATAATTTTCTATTGGTTGGCGAGTCACGTGGTACAAAATCCGAAATGAATTTTCCAGTGTTAGTGTATATACGTGTGCGAAGCAGTGAATGCCGTAGTTTCTGAGTGGTTTTGATATTATTTTAGGGTGTTTAGTGATCAATTAGGGCTTTAATTAAAGATATTTGGTTCTCCCATGATCAGTGTAACTGTGGAAAACATGAGTGAAGTGCATTAGTATCATGAGTGAAGTGTAATACGTGTAAATCGTAATAAAATCAAAACATCTCTTGTGGTAATGAAGTAACGGGCTGACGTTTCACAGCAAAACACTATGAATTCTTTCAAAAGAGGGTTGCGAAATGATTAATAATATTTCATGTTCAATGTACATGATTGCTAGAACCTATTTTCACGCGAAGGAAAATAATTTGAAACTTTTAATTTACCTTCATAGATACGTGATTTACTTTTTTGTTTATGCGAGAATGACATGCTTCGTAATTATTATTCCTGCATTTTTCCCTGAATTTGTTAATAACTATTTGTATATGAATAGCACAATAGTCCTTGGGTCACCGTTGAGACTTTGTATATATGTTCTTTCTTTACGTCCAGTCCAATAACTTCATACATAAGAACATTCTTGATAGGGGGACGCTGTTTTTGCATGCAACCCTTAACTAGGGCGTCCGACAACGGAATTTCTTTAAAAACTTCTCAGACAATGTTACAATGTATTAGGTACTCGATTTTACATATTTTTATTAAACGATCCTGAAAAATTCACCCACAAGGTGCTAAATTTAATGACCTCATATATTATCCATGTTAGGGTGACCCACGCATCCAATGACTGAATATATTTATTCGACAAAATGTTTTTCGTTTTTTTATAAAAAAAAAACTTGTAAGAAAAAAGAAAGATTAAATGAAAAGACATTTAAGACAGAAAATATATTTAATTTGGGTCAAATTACAATATTTTTCTTGGGCCAAAAAAGCGCCCCATATTTGCGGATTTTCTTATGTAAGAAGTTGCATGTCCAACTGGACATAAAGAATATTTATATTTAATTTATTGCCTTTCATATTTGCTTGCAATATCGAAAAATCGAAGAAAAACAGAGAGTGACAGAGGTTAAATTAAATACTCTCAAAATTTACCCTCACTGTGTGCTTGTGCCAATTATATTTATGGACTTGTCGCACTTTTTGTGTTTTGATCATACCCTGCTTCTTTTTCCAAGCATGAGACATAATTAAATGCTAATTATTATATAGTAATCATTACATTCTCATATCTTACGAAAATATAAACTTGCTGAATGAGTTCAGTTTGAATAAAAGTAATTTAAAATTTTCTGTCTAAGTTGGAAACATCGCAACTAGTCCATGATGACGGAAAAAGATTCTCTACAAAAAGCATTAATACAGCATTAATAAAAGCAGATTCTTTGTAAAATCGCCGATTAATTCTAATTATAACAATATTCTGTTGTTCCATTGTCTGGAGAATGTATTTTAAACCAATTTAACAGTTTCTTCTATGAATAGGAAACATCGCGAATAGTCTATTATGATAGAAAAAGAATTCTCTACAGAGATGATTCTGTAGTTTTCTTCTAAAATGCATACTATTCTTCAATAAGCGCAGTTAAAATTGGAAAAAATATGGCTTACGAATCGCCTATGGCCAAAACACTGTTTTTATCAAGCCACGGTACGATGGATTGGTTTTCACTGCCCTCTATTGCTTATTATAGCATCAACAGAACGACTAACGATGAGTCTGTTATCCGAGTGACGAACGATCCTCAGTTGTTATTAAAAAATAATGATTGAAAATAAAATTTAATATCGATATGAACATAACAATTTCCTACGATCCCATAATGTTTATTATTATATTATTTCACAATTTTTTATTTAGAGTACACAAGCGAATCTATCTTTAAATTTTGGAAAATTTCACTTTTGAAAACAGGGTTCTTAAGAAGCTTAATGTACAAATTCGCACCAAGAGAGAATTTTGAAAATTAGAGCCATATTGATGGGCAATTAGGATTCGTGTAATGTATAGTTTAATCAATATGACGAAACCAATTTACGAAAATTAGGTTATCAACGCTCTTGAAAATAAGCCACAGATTACGTATATGAACCGTTCTAACGCCTTTAATCACTGACTTCTACTCTCTTAAGTCAATGCTTTTGGTACTGATTGTCAAATTTTATTATGGATTCAGTTATTTCTCATCTCAGTCATGTAATCCGTTAAATGATAGTCAAGTTTTCCCTTTATGAATGTACCTTGTGGAGTACCACAGTGGTCTTCCTCTTGACTTAATATCTGTTTTAAATTCATATTCAAATTTTTTTCCCTACATTTTAGCATCACGATGCTTCAGCATGTGCTTATTCAAATTACTCTTATACCTGGTCTCGTATCCACAATTCTCGCACTTGTGCAACTTCCCCTCCGATTTCTTCTTGTGTATCAGATTATGCCCCCAGAGGCGCGACTTATAATTCGTTTCATACGGACATTTAGCACATTTAAACTTGCTCTCCGCTTCGGGATCACGATGATTCACCATATGCTGGATCATATTACTCTTGCGCCTGGTCTCGTATTCACAGTTCTCACACTTGTGCATCTCCACCTCCGATTTATCCTTATGTATCAGATTATGTTTGCGTAGGGAGGGCTTGAAATCCGTTTCATATGGACATTTATCGCATTTAAATTTTCTCTCCGCTACGGGATCACGATGCTTCGTCATGTGCTGGATTAAGTTACCTTTCTGCCTGGTCTCGTATTCACAATCCTCACACTTGTGCATCTCCACCTCCGATTTGTCCTTGTGTACCAGATTATGCCTGCGCATGGAGGTCTTAAAATCCGATTCATACGTACATTTATCACATTTGAATTTTCTCTCCGCTCTGGGATCGCGATGCCTCACCATGTGCTTGATCATACTGGACTTATACCTGCTCTCGAATTCACAATTATAACACTTGAGCATCTCCACCTCTGACTTGTCTTTGTGCGTAAACATGTGCTGTACCAAAATAGATCTCTTGTCAGTTTCGTATGCGCATTCTTGACAGGCAAACTCCTTATTGAGCCTCCTGTGTTTCGCCATGTGGCCGTCGGAAGAGAAATGCTTCCTCCCTGCAAATGCAGGAACGTCATATTAGCAATGATTTCAGAACGGTAATGCTAGAACTACTATTACCTACATACATAACAAATGATTTAATACTAAAAAAGTGAAATAAATTTTGATTTATGTTTAATTATGTTTTACGTTAAAAAATATAATAGTGTAATATCATGACTGGTTACTTTACACTATATAACTTTGTTATCATAAGTAAGCAAAAATTAAAATGTCTCAGTAATGTTATTGTTTACTTTCTGAGCGACGCCGCTACATGGGCTGAGGTTTCACTTCGGGCATGATTAATATATAAACAGTTCTCCAATACCACTATATACGATATACTTCTCGTTTACTAATTGCTCTGATAACACGTAATATTCAAGATATCGTTCATTGGGAGGAAGAGGGTTACATCTAAAAAAATACTTTTGAAAGTTGGCTGTAATTTAATTTTATCATATTTACGAAGTGTTTAAAGCTGAGAATCTGTTTGATGGTTCTGTATGGATTTTACTGGTACTAAAAGCATTAAGAGATTTTTTTAAAAACTTTAGCTCATTTTTCGCAAAAGCTTTTTTTAAAATTGTATTTTTTATGTCAACTTTACATCTTGAATTTATTATTGTCGCTTGAACAAAATCTGTTTGTTCAAAAGATGTTTTATAAGAAAGAATATTGTTGGGATTGTTGCTATTTAACATCATTACTCTAATATCAGATATTTTCTAATTTTTAGGAAGATTAAGAAAAATATCTGTACCTACACTGTACATAAAGCTTTTAAGTCAAAAATGTCATTAAAACCTATTTCGTGTACTTTATACGGGGTTCCTGTCTAATTTCCATAAATAATGTAAATAAATAATGCAAATAATGTTCCATAAATAATGTAAATATATTCAGCAACTCTCTTTAAATTTAAAAACTTACCAACACTATAATTTTCTTTATTTTCTGTAGAAGAAGACTGAATAATCCATTTAATCGTTGATGCAGTAGTATCAGGTGGTAGTAGTATTTTCCTCACACATCTTTTGTATGCCTTCAGAATATTCATTAATATTATTACCGTTTTTGCGTTGGTTATTTTCAAGTTTTTTAAGATTTGCATAAATTCGATTAGTACGACTGTTGTTTTGCATAGCCGTACAGATAGCTCAATTACGTCTAAAACTATGGAGTATTAATTTATAAACTAAATTTAATCAAATATTTAAAAGTATAGAATTACAAGTAAAAATATAATCAAATAATTTTGGAGAATATGGTTACATTAAAAATACATTTTTTAAGAGCAAGTCAGTAGACAGATTTAAAAAATACATTATTCAAAACAAGGTTGCAACTAAAAATATAACTTTCTTTTAGAAAATTCAACAGTTTTTTGATATTAAAATTTACTTATAATTAATTCTATAGACGAAAAGTAAATCTATGAAAATAACTTACATATGGAAGAAGAAACTTATAATTGAGATGTAACTGTTTTCGTCAGAGCCAACTTGTTTACTCAAGGAGAATCAAAGAGTTACATCTGCCATCTCTCGGACACAACTGTAACTACACATGTAACTTTTTGCCACATAAAACTAGACACGTTATTTGAATTATTAATGCACAAACACCAAAAATAAAAAAATTCGAGATGTAACCCAATTCTTCCAAATGAACGATATGTTATCATTAAATCTAGTCAACCAGTTACATTGTGTTTTACTCAGGCCTGGATTTATTAATTTGACGCCCCTCCCACACCCTAATGAGTTATTACAAATTAAATTGTTTAAAAAATATACGATCATTAGCGAACAAATTGTTTATTGAGAGCGAAATCAATGTTTTAATGTCAAAAATGAGGTTTTTTAGTACATTTGGGAGACTGGTTTTTTGAAATCCATTGGTTTACTATTTTGTATACTGGGGCCCTTAAATATGCGATGCCAGTGTGGTCAACGTATCGGTCATGAACATAAGAAAACTAAAAGTAATAGAAAAAATACCTAGGCCTAATCACGGACAATAGCGGACTACAGTGTAAACAGTTCACAGAAATTCTACGAATTTAAATTGAAGATATTCGGCTGACAAACAACATTATATGCATTAGGGAGCACAACACACTTTTTTAAATAAACTATAAATTAATATATCAAAATCTACCCATATTCAATCACCCAATGTAATCATTTTTCCATTTTTAACCATCATTTTAAAGTCTTTAGGCTATTTTAAACTGTTTTAACTTTATCAATTTACCCTTTCTGTTTGTTTATTTGTTTTTTAGTCATTTTTCTTTCCAAATTCTACAAAATACACAAATTTCATTGCATTACTAGAAATCAATAAATACAAAAACATTTTTAACTCTATTTAAATGACAAAATCAGTAATTCTATTTTCCTTTTTTCTTTTTTTTCCTGTTTGAAAACCAAAAAAAATATATGAAACTATAAATATAATAAAATTAAAATTAAAAAAACACAATAAAAACGAAGATGTGTATGTACCTATGTGTATGTAGGTATATATGTGAATATATGTATATATATCGATGTGTATAGGTGTATATATGGGTATGTTTATACTCATTAAATAATTTATTATTTATCTAATTTAGTATTTATACCAGTAGTTATTTAACAAAGGCAAAAAACAAAAATCAGTAACACGGTTACACTGTACCATTGTATGATTACTCCTCTTTTTATTTTTTTATTTCATGATATAATTACAACTTTGAGATTGACTTGATTATCTGTGATTAAACAACCAAATGGTAAAACAAATTTCTGTGGCTATTCGAACGAGTTTTCGGAAGCCAAACCCATTTCCAACAAAAAAAAATAAAAAAATTCCCCTCTTCCCTATTTTTGTTACCTTTTCGGACCTGGATTTACGGGGGGTTCATTTGGCATTTTTACCTCCAGGCAAATTAAAATGTCTCGTAGAGAGACAACAAAACTATTTACGAAAATTCAACTTCCTATTTCCAGAATTTTAGAAGACCATTCGTTGGTCTACTGAAAATCCCAATGACAGATAATACGCCCCTCAACGCAAAGAGCTGTCAATTTACTTCGCTTTCAATTTCCGTTTAACGTCACCGGAGCCACCGCGACCAGCTGCGCGTGGATGTCTGGCTGGTCCCGGGCATGGCATTATCCTTGGACGCACTTTCACTTGTACTATTTAATTTAAAATAAAATCCTTTGAAATGAATTGAATTAGTTTATTGTTTAGTCATGGCGCATCTTTCTTTTAATTCAATTAAATTTTAAACTGAATTCTATAAAACCCATTCGAAATTAATACGATGTCAAAAATGTCTATTTTGACAATTATATACTTACCGTCCTAGAACGGTAAGGGAATTAGTTACCATTCTGTTAGCCTTTGCCTTCTTTTTTCTGTTTCTTAGCGTGTCGTGCTTTATAGTAATATAATTTTGCCGCCCTAGGCTACCTTCTCAGCCTATTAGGGAAATATGGTCCTGGTTTTACTTAAATAGCCCCAAAACTCAACACCTAATACTACCGTTTTTTATAGGGATGTTTGAAAGTAACTAAAAATATATTTTAATAATTGCACTTGTAACTAAAATAAAAGTTTTATGAACATTTGACTAATCCAATATTTCTCCTGTCTAATCGCGGTTTGCTCTGCCCTAGCACCCTAGGATATAATTATTGTAAAATGCGCAATTTAAAACAATTAGTTAAATTATGTGTACTGGAAATATATCACTAAATGCAGCTTTCAAATATTATTCTTGATGTTATGTTTGAAAATATCTGCTTACCTTCCGGTGTGAATTTCCTGATCTGCATTTTCCTCTTTAAGGAACCGCTCTCATCGGAATTGTATGGCCCCGATGGAACAGAATTCCCCATTTCCTCACTGAAACATAATATTTTATTTTCTATGACGACTATTTACTTCTTTGATAGCTGGCTTTGGAGAATAAAAAGAGCCTGGCTATGTGGAGAATAAGAATGAATCACGAAACTGATGCACTTATAGAAGGAGAGGATATAGTGAGATGCATAAAAAGGTGGCCTCAAAGGATATGGTGGTTAGGACATGTATACATAATGGAGGGAGAGAGAATTGTGAAAATAATCCATGAATGGAAACCTGAAAACACAAAACCGAAAGGGCGACCTAAGAAAAGGTGGATAAACGACGTGGAGGAAGACCTAAACGTTCTAAGAATAGGAAACTGCTGAGCGCCTATTCTTGAAGTTGTAGGAATAGAAAAATTGAGAGAAAAGTGGGCATGGTTCTCTTAAAAATGCGGGAACCGTATTCTTCAAAGATAGGAATGTTCACATTTTACGTTTTTCGAGAGAAGAGACTTCTACTAGTCTTTTGTAGTAGAACTGTCACAATTTTGAGAGAAACAAATGATTTAATGATTACTTGTTATTTTCGTGTGGTTGTATGAATGTCAAATAATTCATATAGAATGTAACCAGACGAAGCATTTGATTAACAAAATCAAATAATCTTATTAATTTTATTTGATTAAATAATAATTAATTTTTTTGTGGTTTTCCAAAAATTCAATCAACAATCCCTTTTGAGTTAATAGGGTCCAAGCGATGTTTCTCCATATTTTATTACATTTACAAACCATAAAATATATAACAGCAATCACAGACGATTACTAAAAAGACTCAGTCACGAGATTTAAGAAAAATAATGGTTATTTAACACCTCCAGTTCCAGATTAAACCGACACGTCACCACACTCACGTTGTATGTTGTAAGCACAGACAACTACAACTGTTTATGTCTAGGGTTGCAAGGTAAAGGTACATAACCTCAAAGGTAGGTATAACGTACTTCAAAAGTAGATAAAAATGACAGGAGTAATCTGACAACCAAGCTCAAGAACCGTAAAGAGAAGGATAGTTTACTCCCATAAGACCCTGTGTTAGCTTATGTTGTGTATGTTAATTTTGTGATTTCTGTGTGACTGTATGTACTTTTCTTATTGGACTATAGACAATTTTTATTGATCTTTCGTAAGGAGTTCAGAATAGATACATTGCAAGTGATTTTAAGTTTTCTCGTAAATAACTACGGATATAAATATTACTATTCTTTAATATTTCTGGTGGCTGTAGCTATACATACAATATGCCTGGAAGAAGGTGTTCAGTATATGGCTGTAATAATAGCAGAGTGGTGACAAAAGTCACTAATGAAGATACTGTCTACCATTAATTTCCGAAAGGAAAAGACTTGGTTTCAAAAACTATTCTGGGGCAATGGATAGTATGTTGTAAACGCGAGGACAAATTTAATCCAACTACAGGGGCCATTTGTTCAGATCATTTTACCAAAAATATTATGAAAGGGTCTTACAAAATGAGCTTTTAGGTAGGTACCTAATATTATACCCTCCATTATACCTTGGTAAAAAAATTGAGCTACCTTGAAACGGAACGAAATGAAAACTCTTTAAGATTTCGCCCTCTTTTACAGTACTTACATTAATTTACAAATATTATGCAATAGTCAGTAACATGAGTATAATTCGCAGGATTGCCTTTAAAGAAAATTTTAAAGAAAACTGCAGTTCCGACATTACATTTGCCAGGAAAGGAACCAAATATGGGTGTCTGGTTAGCAAAACAGGAGCGACAAGATAAAAGAAATAGATTTTTTTTTAAATTATCACAGATATATCATATTAAACCCGATATAAAAACAAAATTATTTTATTTCAAACATCCTACTCGCATAGTGGCAAATTATATAACGCTAAAAATTATCTTCTTTTACTTATTAAAAACACAAATTATTGAAAACAATCATTATTTCTAAGTGAAAAGAATTTTTTTCCGAGTAATCTCAAACGCGGGAATTTTTATAGTTTTGTATATAGACATTTATTTTATATGGACTGCAACATTTTTAATAATAAAGTATAATATTCCTACACACTCGATACGCAGTACCCAAAACCAAGTTTGCTTGTAAAATTATACGTAAAAACTATAAATATCGAACCCCCAGGCACCTTCTCCATATAAATATTTAAATTCTGGTCAAATAACTACGTCATCAACTGGCTGCGCTTAGCCACGCCCACAGCCGATAAAACAGCGTATCTGAACTGTCCTTCCCTGTCTATAATCGTTGAACCACGCTATGTAGAAATCCATGTGGCATCTGTTCCATACCCATATCACTAACATTCAAGAATACGGAAAATATTTTGTGTGAGAAAAACCAGAGGATGTGTATAATTTATTCTCTCGGGTGATTGTTCGCTTCTTATGACTTCAAGAATAAGCGCTGGAGGAAAACCAGAATGAGTGTTCCTCATTCTGATGGAAATATCCCTGTTAGCTTTTTCGCTTCAAAGTGTCCTTTTCATCAGGCTATAATACACAGATTTTTCCCAAATTAAATTCATCATTACCCAAGTTTAATTTTTTCTCTGGATTAAATTTGCGACTAAATTCATATTTTTTGAAAAACCTCTATTTTTATAATTTTTTTTGCCAAACTTATTTTTCGAAGATGCTACAATTTCAACTGAAATTTCTGAGGTTCATTTTTAAGACGTTCGACTTTGAGAAATCTAAAATTTTCGCCTACGGCGCTCTTTGGATCCCTGAGGAGATACACAAACAAAATTTATACGCTGCCACTGGATAATGAGGAAAAGAAAACATCATGTTGAAATTCATGTCAAGTTGAGCAGCAAAGTTCTGCATATGCACTCAATGACTGTTTCCATAATTGTAATTACTTAATGATGGACAAATTTGATTTGGGAAATTTGTTGCAAATATACGCATAATAGATCGCAGTGTAGTATTTGAGCACCTATATGCCGCAAATGGTGCGGACAGGTATCTGGATAATAATTATATTGTCGCGTTTCACACAGAGTGTCGTAAGTAACATTTTAAAAATTTTACAGAATAGCGCAAAAACGAAAATGGATGTAATATTTTCCGCAGATTACTGTTTAAACTGTATTTTTGATTTTAATACACGGAAAAATAAGTTTTTGAAATAGTCTTTAGTTTTCCAGATTTTTAGAAAAGCTGTCACTAATGTTAGTTTATGTGATTATTTCTTTCGACTTCCTACACTTAGGACAGTTGGCAATGAAACACTTTGAATTCATAAGGTGATGTACGAGTATTTTATCCCTTGGTGGGACCCAAATCCCACCAAATCTTCTAAACGCACCAGAATCATTGTGTGATATCAATGATTCAGATGCCTATAAATCAAAAATCATGATATTTACACGCTTCGGGATATTACCAAGGAATTTAAGTTTCATGTATAGATCGCAACCTTTAGAAATTGTAAGGGAATATTCCTACTTACATATATTATTCATGTAAGAAGTAAGTTTATTTCGTCTGGCTAATTTATGGGTCCGCTGTCATAACGGCACACCATACCCATTAAGATAAAGGCGATAGAAAACATATACACAAGCCAGGCAAAGAAAGATGCTGGCGGGCACATTTTTGTAAACAAACGCACGCCTGAAGCCAAGATGCCCTACAAGGGTCGATTCATTTTAGTGTGTAGCTTTGTTTGTGTATGCAACTAAAAATTGAATAGTGCCAAATCGTGCCCTGTGAATTTGTTTATTTCTGGATATTTACAACTGGCGAGTTTATTCACTGAGCATTCCACTTTCTCTCAGATATCATAATTGTTATGTCATTGTCTGATTTTATTCATCTGACTTTACATTTAATTATTTAAGTAGCTCATTCATTTATACAGGTAGTTAAAATAAAATATAGCCGAGCTGCGTAGGTAATCCTTTGTTCATATTTAACACTATTACGGAGTGCTTGAGCCGTTTAGTGTGTACCTAAGGTTTGCGGACTGCTTGAGCCGCTGTTATAACCTTTTACCTATATACCTGACGGAGTGCTTGAGCCGTTCAGGTGAATGTGGAGTGTTTGAGCCACAAGTTTGTCCTATTCTCTTATCAGTTCCTTGGTTGACCACTGTATAAATATTTGCACAGCTCAGCATCGTCTTGATATTGTGCTTGTGGGTGACAGACACAAGTGCATTCTAACGATAAATTATATTTTTGATGATAATATAACTTTTTGGGAATATTAACGAATATATATGTACAGAGAAGATAATTTCTGATATATGATACCTTTTGACGAATTGGTTGCTCAGACTGTTGTTTTGTTCCAGGTATCTAACTTATCGTGACACCTTGATCAGGAGCACCTACGCGGACATTGTCATTAATATGGGTTGTTTTTCTTTGTTTGTATTTGTTTTCAAATATTTAATTATAATTTGTTTAATTTTATTAACGTTATGATTTATTGCCCCGGCTATTACCTGACTAAGTATCACATTCAGTACCTCAGGTATATTTTTAAATGCAGTAACAAAATGGTCAAATGGTCACATAATATATTGATATTTATACATTATAGTGTTTCTCATTACCTAAACATAAACAAAATTCCAATTTCCAATACTTACACACTGTCTAATTCGTCCTTGATGTGAATCTCCTCGCATTCAATGTTGGCAGTATTTTCCTTTTTGGGGTCCCTCAGTAAATTACTATCTAAATTAGAATTTTCCTCCTTAATGAGAATGCTAATTGCATTGTCCTTAAATTTGAGGTCATCAAGATTAACTGAAACCGGAATGGCATGATCCACCCCAGCTTGGAGATAATAATTATTAATCCTTCGCTCTACCTCTTGGCAGGTATTCATAAATTCATTTAGTTTTTTCATCCGACTAAAACACAGCTCACAGACTAGAGGCTCGTGAACTGTATCTATGAATTTCTAACAAGAAAGAACAGATAGTACATTTTTTGTCCCAAAGTGTAGGAAATATGCTTAGGCAATAATTAAAATAGGGTCTATTGTTAGAGATAAGTACTGGCCAGGCCCAAATGAGTATGGTATAAAGTCATTTAGTAAATAAAAGGCTTCCCATCACTGACAAACCATTAAATTATTAACTATTGTGCAAAACAAACTGATAAAAAAAAACAATAGGGTAGCAAAGGAGTTTGAGGTTAAGGTTCCAAATAATTCCACCATATATTATCTACAAGTTTAGTAATACACCAGCCATAGTAATATTATTTTGTATACAAGATTCATTTAACAATCTTACTCTGGAAATGTATGTAAACAGAGCAGCACTTACCACATCAGGCAAACAATTTGTTATTAAATCTTTCAAGTCTGTGTTGCAGTCGTGAGCCTCGCCTTCTATTAGCCACATGCACAACCGGCATATCCGCCTATTCTCCAAGTTTACATTTGCCATTGCCGTGCCCCGCATCTCTGCTTGATAAATTTTCTCCAAATCTATCGGGACGTCGGCATCCGCAAAGGTGGAAATGCAATTGTCCACGCGAAGACAAGCGGATTTGAACTCAAAACCACTCTGTAGTTCCTCCATACACCTGCTGCATGCAACAGCATTGTCAGTTATACGCAGGTCCTAAACAACAATAGTTTTTCAACGTCAAGTGGATAATTATTTCAAATACGTACAACATTAATCAGTAAAACTTCCAGTATTTCCTTTTTCTTTTCCCCGATAACCGCAGCGTCTCCAGGCGGTATTATATCAAGACATAGCCTGCATATTTGTTTATTGTCCATTTCCATTTTACAATAATATATTATGCCGATTATAGCCTAAGCCCAAGTAGTACATCAACAGGTAAACGTTATGTATGCCCCTAGATCACATGCATACTATCTAACCCATCACTAAATTATCATCACAATGATTTATGAAGGTAGAAGGTATATCATAAATCATCGCTATTATTACCAGAAATCTAATAATTCTAATACTAATTGCGTCAAACGTCAAAAAATGAAACAATCGATTCGACAAACAGTGCTGTCAACGCAAGGCTAAAAGCTATTATATTATAGGTTGCCTCGTAACTTTGTGTTGAAGTGTACGGGTAAGGGGGCGTGTTACGTCATCCAGTATGCCTATTACGGCGTATTATGCTATACTATATGTGCTGTATGCTATATTATTGGATTATTTGTTTAATGAACTGCTTGAAAGCCCAAAAAGAACATATAATACTGATTAAAGATCACCAAGTAAGAGCATTGTTTTTCATTTTGAATTCGATAAAATTGAATGCCAATAAATATTTGCAGTGTATAGTTGTTTGCAAGAGTAATTCGGAGAAGACAAAGAAGTCTGATGTATAGAAATTTCTCCTTTTCTTACAAAATAAGCTTAACCACCCTAATAACCGCCCTTTTAATTTTATACCGTTAAATTATATTTTCTTTGTCAGTGGCATATTATCGTAAAAAATATAATTAGCTATGTTGTAAATTTACCTTAGCCGTCACTACTTTTTGATCCCATCTTTCTTGTTAATCTGTTGATTATTGAAATAATATTTTCTTTATTCTTGTACTTGTTTTCTTATTCGTGTTTCCATTTGATAAATGTGCTGCGCAGAATCATTTTTAATATAAGACCAGCAGAATGAATATATAAAGTCGTTCAAGTAAGTAAGTAAATACCCGAAAAATATGTACGATATCTCCTTTTTAAAATTACATCTAAATTACATCTATAGAGTATCAAATCGAGAAGATTGTTTAAAATAGCATACAGGATGACGTGCGCGCGAATTTATCACTTGGCTCTCATTGGTTGGCTGAGTGACGAGTAGCCTAGTACATATCAGTCTTGCTGTCAATGCATGTGGCTAAATTACCCCCCTCCACTATACATCGAAATTCAAATTACGTATTTGAAAAGTTTTTTTCCTATTTCAAGAAAAATCCCGGAGAACAACAAATATGTAACGATTGGAATGTGGGATAAGAGAAAACATGGAAAAGTTTGGTATAAAGTAGATATAACCATTGAACTATACGGTTATATCTTTGGGTATAAAACCACAGATATATTGTATAAACACACATAACAATGTATGCCAATCACACACGGAAATATGTACCTAAAATGATGGTTTTAAAATACTTTAAAAGGTAAAAGACACTGAACCGTATTAAAACAGTTGAAATTCGAATCACATCTGCGTAAACCACAAGATGTTACTAGAAACACACACTAGATGTTTTCTTTGCTAGATGTTTTGTGTGATGTTTTTGGAAAATCCCCGTTAATATTTTTGCAACAACGAATCAGATAAAGGATGTGCCACTGACTGTCTAACTAGACGCCTATGTTGTGGGATCGATTCGTGCAGTTTTTGCCACTTTTTTCAATTAGTGACGTACTTAAATACCACCTTAAATACCTACGTGTACCAAGGAAAACCAGTTTTATCGCATGGTGGATGACTGATATGATAAATTTATAAATTGGTATATTTTTATATTCTACGTTATTGGAATTCAGTCGCAAGGTTGCTCGGACACCAGATAATAAAAATACGTGTACTGAGCGGAAAATAAAAATACGTGTACTATCAATTGCCGTTTTCTGCTTATCAAAGGAAACTGGTGTCGGCTATGGAGGATTTAACAAAAGAGATTATGCGTTGTCACAAAACCACAGTATGTTCAGGTTATGACCACACCTTTGACAGTACTAACGTCGTCAGTGCGAATTTGGATCGTTCGTTTACTGTCAAAGAAAACTAGTAGTGATGGGATCATTCCAATGAAAACGATCAACGATTCGATTATTGCAATCACTCGAGATATTTCGAGTGGTTAGGAAATCAGTCGAAAAATTTGAATTATAAAAAGTATGATAACCATAATTTTTATTAATTATATAATTTCACAATTTGTATTTACAGTACAACAAGCAATACATTTACCTTTATATTCTGGAAAATTTTCACTTTTGAAAATGGGGTTTTTAAGAAGCTGAATCTACAAATTTGAACCAAGAGAAAATGTTAAAAATGTGATTGTTCATATATATAACACCTTCTACCTGGTTCATACATATAACCTTCTATCTGGTCTCGTATCCACAATTCTCACACTATTGCATCTCCACCTCCGATTTGTCCTTGTGTATCAGACTATGCCTGCTAAGGAAGTATTTAAGATCCGTTTAATATGAACATTTATCCCATTAAAATTTTCTCTCTGCTTTGGGATTACGATGCGTCCGCTGCATATGCTGGACGATGCTTCTCTTATGCATGGTCTCAAATTCACAATTCTCGCACTTGTGCATCTCAACCTCCGATTTATCCTTGTGTATCACAGTGTGCCTGCTTAGGTGATGCTTTTGATCCGTTTCATATGGACATTTATCACATTTAAATTCTTTCTCAGCTTTGAGATCACGATGCCCCACCATGTGCCCTCGCATATGCCTGTTCATATTCCTCTTATGCCTGGTCTCGTATCCACAATTCTCACACTTGTGCATCTCCACCTCCAATATGTCCTTGTGTATCAGACTATGCGTGCGTAGGGAGAAGTTATAATACGTTTCATATGAACATTTATCGCATTTAAATTTTTTCTCTGCTATGGGATTACAATGCTTCAGCATGTGCCGGATCATACTGCTCTTATGCGTGGCTTTGTATTCACAATTATCACACTTGTGCATCTCCACCTCCGATCTATCCTTGTGTATCAGATTGTGCGTGTGCAGGGAGGACTTGAAATCCGTTTCATATGTACATTGATCACATTTAAATTTTCTTTCCGCTTTAGGTGCACGGTGCTTCACCATGTGCTTCTTCAAATCACCCTTATACCTGGTCTCGTATCCGCAAATCTTACACTTGTGCATCTCCACCTCCGATTTGTCCTTGTGTATCAGACTATGCCTGCTTAGGAGGTATTTAAGATCCGTTTCATATGGACATTTATCACATTTAAATTTTTTCTCTACTTTGGGATCACGATGTCTTAACATGTGCTGCATCATATTATTCTTATACTTGGTCTCGTATTCACAAATCTCACACTTATGATGCATCTCCACCTCTGATTTGTCTCTGTGTCCAACCATGTGTCGTGCTAAAATAGACCTGTCAGTTTTGTATGTGCATTCTTGACAGGCAAACTCCTTACTGAGTCCTGCAAATGTATGAACATCTTATTAGCATATTTTTAATATATTAATTTTGAAAATATCTGCTTTCTTAATACCTTTCGATGCGCATTGCGTGATCTGCCTTTTCCTCTGTATGCAAACGCTGTTCCCGGAATTGTTATATGCCCCCGATAGAACGGAATCTCCCATTTCATCCCTAAAACACGATATTCTTTATTTTTTTTATAGCTGCCGTTAATTATCTTATATTTATGGGGACTTCTGGTAAGTCAGTGGGGTTCTAGTAAGTATCTTCTATAAAGTAGAAAGTCTTCTAATATGAACTGAATTACAATAATGCGTTATGTATATCTGCCTGGCAAGATATTGAAGATGGTCCAAATTTCACCAATTACAATATTTTTTATTTTATTTCTTTCAATATGTACCTAATTAAATTATTCCAAACACATATAGTCTGTTAACTTTGCCTGACTTTTCTGCTATGCCAGTATTTCAATAATATCAGGTGTCTTTCTTAGAAATATCGGCACCTCAAAGATTTCTGGGAACCTTTTGTAAGCTGACTATAGAAACAATCACACTGTTAAATATGTCTGCAAATATTTGCTGACAAATATTTGTACAAATTTCTATGTTATAGGGAGGTTTTTTGTTATGACGAACGACGTTATAAAGAGTTTACATTGTATGTTTGGTAATTTTAAAAAAATATGTCGTTTTTAGTTTTCAATATTCAAAATTAAACTACCAATTTAGGCGCTATATAATAATAATAATACGCTATATAATTTACTATAATATTCGTACTAACTAGGTATGCTGGCTAGGGCATTGATCATGAACTATATTTGTTTGATGTGATCTTATAATAGTGAAAAACCAATTCTGGCTGTTCATTATAGATGATGATTTATCCATATTTATATATTACTATGCCTCTCATTTCCTAAACAAAAAATCTTAAATCACAAGTATCTTAAGCGTATTGAAAATACCAGAAGCAACTCTAATGCTTTTGGGGTATCTTAATTACTCGGCTAGGATGATAGGTATTTACAGCATTTGCATTAGTAGTCGAGGAAATAAAGCAATGAACTTCCGAGTCTTTGAGCAGTAGGATGGAACTTAATGCGGTTTTCTGTGCTCGATTCGTGAGAGCGTCAATAAACTCTTATATAACTTGATGAATTACTTTTGAACATATGCATTTGTAGTGAAATATTTGCCATATTGCCCTCATTGTCTTATTTCTTATTATGTTATTATTTTAAGGTAAACTATGTCATGTATACAAACAATATCATGTATACAAACAATATCAATAAATGCTGACATAAAGAATAGGACAAGGCCGGCTTATTAAACAACTAATGCGAACTAGGTTACGTACATCTGTTGTACTGACCTGGGTAAACATTATATATATTCCAGTGTAACTAGGTCAATCGACCATTAATCATTATTAAGCACTTGTTGCCGTTGTACGTCTCGCTGTACCTATTACTATTGATCGGAACGACCGATCACTAGTTAATTATTAGTACCATGTTTTAATGTACTGGGTTTTCAATAAACCATTTTTGAAGTGTTCCTACTGTGTTTCCATTCAGAGATAGTTTAACTCACTACCTGGTGATCTCAATAGATTACCACTACACAATCTTGCATATAAAAATATGCATTTTAAAAGTGTCATGAAATAGTTGAATGACCATAAATAATATTTTCATTTTTATTCTTCTTGATATTGCATTTTTATATATTCCGACTATTTATGCAGTCTCTTTAGAAGAACTATCAGTATTCGTTGCAAGTAGTTTGAAAGTAAATAGTGGAGAATGGTACAAAACTGATTTGTGGGTCTCGTACAAAAGCACTCATTTCCTAAAAAATATTCAGTACATACCCCATACATACGCCACTGGTGTGCAAATTAAAAGACCCTTATTTTCGGACACCCTGTATATATTTTTTTTGGTAAAAAATGCACAATAATTATTACCAAGATTTTATTTGACATTTTCACTTATTTAATAAATATAATTAAATATACTTATAAGTATATGTGTTAGATTTAAAGAGCCAAATTTTGTTTTGCTAATTTTTATATAAAATGGATGAAGATAATGTTAAGAAAATTGCACTAAAATTTATCGAATATGAGCCCGCATTATCTCTTATCACTTACTTAAAACGATAGGTATGTTTATTGGTTTCACATTTAGTTCAACTTCGGTTTCTGTCATATGTTGAATTAGTTGCAACATCAGACGCAAAACGTAAATAAATTCGAATATTCCTTTATAAGAACTGTAATACCAACGACAAATCAACAAATGAACTTATTTTTATTCTTCGTGAGACGTGCCCAGTAGTGCTCAAAGAATTCCTGTACTTACCCACTCTCTAATTCAGTCTTGATGTGAATCTCCTCGCATTCAATGCTGCTAATATCATCTTTTTTGAGATGCTTCAGTGTATTACTATCAAAATTTGAACATTCATCCTTAACGAGACTGCTATTTGTAGAGTCTTTAAATTTGAGCAGGTCAATGAGGCTAACTGAAACGGGAATGGTATGGTCCACCGCCCCTTGACAGTAGATATTAATCGTTCGCTCTACCTTTTGGCAGGTCCTCATAAAGTCATTTAATTTTTTCATCCGAGTAAAACACAGCCCACAGACTAGAGGCTCATGAACTGTGTGTATATCCTACAAAACCCTCATTGTAATTTTTGTAATTTTCTTGATGCAGAACAATGTGATATTTTCCCATATTTTCAATATTTCGTAAATTTGCGAAATGGGTTTGATATAAAACGTAAAATAAGCTCCCATCACAGAAAAATTATAAACTATTATGTGACACCAATTGATAAAAAAACCCAAAAAGGTAGTAACACAGTGATTTGAGGTTATGGTTTCAAATAATACTGCCACATATATTAGAAACACCAGCCATACTATCATTCTTCTGAATAAAAGAGGACCTTCACAATGTTGATGTAGAAATTTAAATAATCAGAGCACTTACTACTTCAGGCAAACAATTTGCTATTATATCTTTCAAGTCCGTGTTAAAGTCGAGAGCCTCATCTGCTATTAACGACATGCACAACCGGCATATTTGATAATTTTCCAAGTTGACATTTGTCAATGCCGTGCCCCTCATCTCTCCATGAAAAACTTCCTTGATATCTACGGGGATATCGGCATCCACAAAGGTGGAAATGCAGTTGTCCACATGCAAACAAGCAGACTTAAATTCGAAACCACTATGGACCTGCTCCATACAGCTGCTGCATGCAACAGTATTCTCAATGACATGCAGATCCTAAAAACAGCAAGTCATTCAATATAAAAGTGGGGTTAATAATTAGGTACTTCAAATACGCACAACATTAATCAGTAAAACTTTCAGTACTGTGTTTTTCTTTTGCCCGATAGCCTCAGCATTAGCAGCCGGTACTATATCAAGACATAGTCTGCAAATTTGTTTGTTGTCTGGGTTGTCCCCCATTTCCATTCTATACTATATGCAAAAATATATTATGCCGATTAAGCACAAGTAGTACAAGACATATACAACAGGTAAACGTTACGTAAATCACATGCATATTTATATTATCCAACACATAACAAGAAACCAGAAAAAGCATTAAGTAAATTAACAAATATCCTTTAGTACTAAAAATCCTTGACAACTATCTAAAAATTTAGATGTGAAAAGTGTTGTACAAGTTATTTAGTAAGATAACATTGGAAACTTCTACTTAGCTGTTGGGTAAATTACCTTAACCCAGCAAAGTAAAACCAGAAACCAGCCCTTGATACCTTTGTTTAATTTGAATCCCAGGAAACGGTGTCAAACATCAAAATATTGACTAAACCACAACAAAAATACCACGTGTACATGCACTGTTTACACATCAAATCTTTCATCTGAGGTGCAAACTAATTAAGTTGGAACATTGCCTACAAAGCACTGAATGAAGAATTAATAAATTATTTTCTTCTTCTTCTTATGTTGGATCTTGTTTATAAATATTCGGGAAGGGTCTATTTGAACTATCTTATAAACATAAATAGAATACTATTAACCTCAGATTATTTTCATCTTCTTCTTCTTCTCATGTTGGATCTTGTTTATAAATAATCAGGAAGGGGTATATTTGAACTATCTTACAAACACAAATAGAATACTATTAACTTCTTAATAATTATTTTACCACAGTAACAGATAGATGTATTGTGCTACAAACGGTGTTATATAGCAATTATATACACATATTCATATTCACTGTATACCGTTTACCAGTCTGTATACATGACACGTTATTACCAACTGAAGATAACCATCGACTTTTGCTTTTGTGCCTTTTGTATTGTAATGTTTCTCACCTAAAATTTGGCTACGTCCAATTTTGTTCGAATTACAAGCGAGCTAAACGTTTACATTATTTTTGGAATCGGACTAAAAGCGCTAGCGCACATATTTAGCTCGAGCTTACTAAGACAGAGTTAAGCTAATATAGAAAAATCCGAAGTTGGTCAATTTATTTTGGGCAATTTTACTCCCAACAACGAATAAAAACATACAAATATGTTTCTAGATCCTAGAAGTGGGCTCACACATTCTTGTTGTGGGATTAAAATGCGGGTGAGAAAAAAAGTAGAGATAAGAGCAGGTGATATTATTCAGATTTTACCAAATCCCTCTTTGGAGGAAAATAATATCTTTTACAAATTTAAAATTAATATTTTGGAAATATGATTATTTATTTTCTTTTGTTTATATTTTGTTCCGTTTCTTAATGAATAAAGATGATGTAAAGGTGTGGCGAAAAAAGTTGCATATGTTTAAGCTTTTCAGTGTGAAAAAACGGGAGTGATCAAAGTAACCCCGTAACCTGAGGTACAACTTTGATACTCTTAAATTTTTAACTTATAGCTTCCATTTTTTCAAATCGGTAGTCGAATAAAAACTAATATTGCAGGTTTTTATGGCAAATTTTAACAGTGAGAGAAAAGTTATTTCGTTATTTAATTGAACCGAAAAATTGAGCAAAGTATCCCCATTCTACGGTACGCATACGAAAAAAGCGTAGAGTCTGAAAAACAAAGTTGAGGAAAATTAGTTTGTATTATCAGATTCCAGTTTTATTATACATAGTTTTAGCGTGGTAAAATTCTTAAAATATATTACAAAGTAACGTTATTTTAGGCGAAATATCGTCATGTGTGGCAAAGATTTTAAATGCTCTTAGAAGAAAGTCAACATTAGGCAAAAAAAATAATAAAATTTTATAACTATTGAACTGTGTAAAGTTGTATTACAAAGTTTTATTTCACCTTAAGAAAAATTAATTTGTTTAATGTTAATAGTAACGTTACTCACTAAAATGCCAAATAAACGAGATATGTTTGAAATTATGTGTATTCCAAATTCATTAGTTTAGATATAAAACAACTGAAGTGTAATATGCAGGTATAAATAAATATATTTAAAAAAATGTATACATATATTTTCTTTCTATGTACAATATTTATTGTAAAAATTGGGAGTTCAAATAACAATCACCTATAACCTATCATTTAGTTAACCATAATTTCAAATAACCTATCTATTTAGTTTGTTTTAACCCTAAATTACATGACGTTTCTTACACATATTATATAAATATGTCCAATGAAACGGAATAAAACTTACTAACTTAATCAATTAAAATTCCAATGATAATACGCCGGGTCCATGACGTAATGCTGTGCCCGAACATGAATAGGTGACATATATCGAACATGAACAACTCAGATGTTGCTCATTTAGCGCTGTTATTGTCTGGGATCACGATGAATCAGCATGTGAATCTTCAGCCTACCCTTGTACTTTGTCTCGTATCCACAATTCTCGCACTTGTACATCTCCACCTCCGATCTGTCCTTGTGAATCAGATTATGCGCGCGTATGGCAGACATAAAATCCGTCTCATATGGACATTGATCGCATTTAAATCTTCTCTCCGCTTTGAGATCACGATGCTTCAGCACGTGACAGATCATACTTCTCTTATACTTGGTCTCAAATTCACAATTCTCACACTTGTGCATCTCCACCTCCGATTTATCCTTGTGCGTCAGATTGTGCGTGCGTAAGGATGACTTAAAATCCGTTTCATATGTACATTGATCACATTTAAATTTTCTTTCCGCTTGGGGATCGCGGTGCTTCATCATGTGCTTCTTCATATCATCCTTACGCTTAGTCTCGTATTCACAATTCTCACACTTGTGCATCTCCACCTCTGATTTGTCCTTGTGTATCAGATCGTGCGCGCGTAAGGCCGAATTGGAATCTGTTTCATATGTACATTTATCACATTTAACTTTTCTTTTCGCTATGGATTCATTGTGCTTCATCATGTGCTTCTTCATATCGTCTTTACGCTTGGTCTCGTATTCACAATTCTCACACTTGTGCATCTCCACCTCCGATTTATCCTTGTGTATCAGATGATGCCTGCGTAGGGCGGACATAAAATCCGTTTCATATGTACATTTATCACACTTAAATTTTTTCTCCGCTTTGAGATCACGATGCTTCACCATGTGCCCTCGCATATGCCGGTTCATATTACCCTTGAGCCTGGTCTCGTATCCACAATTCTCACACTTGTGCATAACCACCTCCGATTTGTCCTTGTGAATAAGATTGTGCACGCACAGCCGTGATTTAAAATTCGTTTCATAAGTACATTTATCGCATTTAAATCTTCTCTCCGCTCTGGGATCACGATGCCTCACCATGTGCTTGATCATGCTGGACTTATGCCTGGTCTCGAATTCACAAATCTCACACTTATGCATATCCACCTCTGACTTGTCTTTGTGTTTAACCGTGTGCCGCGCCAAAATATACTTCCTGTCAGTTTTGTATGTGCATTCTTCACAGGCAAACTCCTTATTGAGGCCCCTATGACCGTCAGAGGAAAAATGCTTCCTCCCTGCAAATGTAGGAACATCTTGTTAGCATTTGTTTCAGAATGGTAATGCTAGAAATACCTACACAACAAATAATTTAATAGTAAAAAAAGTAAAGTAAATTTTTATTTGTTTTAATGTTATTATTTTAATTATGTTTTATGTCAAAAAATATAATAGTATAATAATATTTGTTAAATTATGTGTACAAGAAATATTACACTAAATGCAGCTTTCAAATATTACTTTTGATTTTACTTTTCAAAATATCTGCTTACCTTTCGATGCGAATTGCCTAATCTGCCTTTTGATCTTTAAAGAATAGCCGTTCCCTGAACTGTTGCATGGAACGGAATCCCCCAATTCCTCACTAAAACACAATATTTTATTTTGTACATTATTTATTTTTTTGATAGCTGCTTTTAATCATTTCAATATTTATAGGAGGTTCTGGTAAGTCAAGCGAACGAATTATCGAGCCATTTTCAGAGACACTAATTCTATTATTGTACAATTACTTTTTATTTTAAATGATAAATGTTCTAACGATATTTTAGTGTGGGTTAAAGTTATTTGACAGACAGACAGACTGCATCATCTAGCTACCAAAATATGAAACCAAAGACAGTCAAAATTTCACAGTTCAGATGATCAGAACTTTTTATTTTACTGTAACCTGTAGAAGGGACTGAAATTTTGTTAAAAAGGCAAAGGACCAACCTTGAACACCTAGATGAACGTTTTAAAGCAGCAAACTTATGACTTTCGCCCAAATGAATTTACCAATAATGACGGTTTCCTTCCAAATTTAAGCAAAGCCGTCTTTATAATATTTCAACCAAAAATGTTGGACACACTTAAAAAACTAAACCAAAAAAATCATAGAAAGTTCGAGAAATTGACGCTTTTGGTAATAACTATTGACCAAAAGAGATAATGTTTCTAAATTAAGTATACCAAAGATTTATGTTTAAATCGAGGATAATACAATATAGCACGATAAATTTTTTTATTAAACCAAATGTATAAAAGATGTTGCAACTGCAACTGTTTTATGTGAGTTTTTTTCAAGATGTAGTTTATGTGAAATATATTGTAACATAATTACATTTGACTGATACAATACGGATTATCCCTTATTAGGATTCAGCAGATAATCAAAGCCTTTTCAGTAAGATATCGATAATCAAAACCCCAAGTCGATGCACAGTCGACCAAGCCGAGTACAAGAATTATTATCGATGTAGGTTTTAAGGGAATCTGACTGTGAAAAACCCCAAAGGGAATTGTTGTAAAATCATGAGGCATGCCTTTATGTAGACAATTTATTGTCTGGAAAAGTGGAATTAAAAATGTTTGATATTTATATTGGATATAAATACGCAAATAAACGTAGGTAGGAATGAAGTCACTAATCAAATCAGATATAATCATAATACTGCCGTCAGAAGTTAAAAACCGGCATAGTTTTGAGAAAAACGGCAAAAACTTTACGATGTTGTCCTTCACTAATAAAGATACATACGTAATTTTTTTTGGTTCGGCCTTAATTGAAAATACTGAATTTAATTATTTATGTGTACTTAAGACAATAATTTAAGTTTTATTTAAAAAAATGTTGTTTAATTATTTCTTGTTTCGTCTTTTGTAATTATGCGAGTAAGAAGTTGAAGTTAAAAGGCGGCAAACGAAAAAAAAATGTTCAAATGTCGCCTTATAACTACAAAGCCTTTGAAGTGCCGCTATTTAGAAACAAGCAAAATAATTTTTAACTCTAAGAAGGTAAGTTTAAGTTTTAAGTAACATCGTATTACTAAATACAGGTTCTTTTTTAAAATAATAGTTATCTTGCCAGTTTTAAGTAGTTTTATGATCAGTTATTTCCTAAAAGCAATCATTATTGGTTTAACCAGTTTATGTTCTCATGCATGTTTTGTTTACCTGCGACTCTCTCATGGCTAGAGAGAGGTTTTTTTGTTGTTTTACTTAGGGATACGGCAAATTAGGATATGCCACCCCAAAAATTTTCGGATGTGGCGCTTATTTGGTGTCTGTTTTTTCGATTCTAAGTAGGAAAAGACGTCGCGAAGGCTGTCTTCTCAACCGAAAAAAGTTTGTACACTCCTGACCGTCATATTATTAATTAATTGTATTCAAATTAAAAAATAAGTGCAAGATTTTCTTTTTTTTTTAATATATTTATATTTTTTTCTGATCCTAAAGTAAATATTAAAACCTGCAACCTTTTCTGCAATAAATACAAGTGATTTATTTTCATTACTTATAAATTCAGAAAATTATTACAGTAAAACATATTTAATAATACTTACATAAATTTTGGACTATTATTGAAAGGAAACAAAAAAATACACCTACAATCAAAATTGTTAATAAATTTTTAACAAAAACAAAAAACAAATGATGATTACCAATCAATACCAAAAAAATTTAAAAAAATCGATATGATAAACTAGCAATTAATAATATTATATTATAGCACAAATTAATAGGAAATATTTTGTATTTCTCACTGTTTTTAAGTTAATGATGGGTATAAGACTGTTAGTTAGTGTGACTTACTTGTTAATAAGGAAGCGTTAAATTTATATTATTATAAGTATAAATATAGCTATTGACTAGAAGATTATTTTTTATGAATTTTTTATCAAATTGTTTTACCTGTTTGTAACTATATTCTATTAAAAAAAATGTCCTAGTCGTTCAATTAAAAAATATAGTCTTAGTTACAAGACTATATTTTTTAATTGAACGACTAGGACATTTTTTTTAATAGAATATAGTTACAAACAGGTAAAACAATTTGATAAAAAATTCATAAAAAATAATCTTCTAGTCAATAGCTATATTTATACTTATAATAATATAAATTTAACGCTTCCTTATTAACAAGTAAGTCACATCCTTCTTATAGTAAAATTGGAAAATTATGATTTGAAATACAAATATTTGAACTAATTCGTTTAAGGGGCAAAGCGTTTACTTGGTGGGATGCGAAACCTTAAAATACTTAGTCGAATATTTGTTATAAATATTTTAGTAATAAATAGATATGTGGATAATGCAGTCTTTCTACTACAACATATGCATTATTAGGCAAATATTTAAAAAAAATAAATGGTATATTTGCAAAGATGGCGTCCTTTAAATTAAATATTTATACTTGCCGCCTTTTTACTTCCAAAATGGTGACAGGGTGCAAATATTTAAATCAACTTGATTTAAATCAAGATGTAAATCGTGATTTAAATCAGCCAATTTATTTATTTTAATCATGTGAATTAAATCAAAAAAATCAACTTGTTTAAATACTTTTAATAAATGGAAAAATAACTATAAAACTATTAAAAAATAATACATATAACACATATAAAACCTATTCATCAAATGAAATGTTACACTTGCTGTTGTAATATTTAAATAAAAATACCAATTTGCCAGCCTTCTCTACTCCCAGTTGATTTCTTAATTTTGAATGGACTAATCCAAATGAATCAGATATTATGTAGTTTTTTAATTATTTATACTTAACCAAAATAAATGCATCTATTTGCCTCTCACTCTACAAAATCCCAGCCTTGAGGAAATCCCATTTTAAAAAAAATCGTGATTTTTTTGCACCCTGCTTGCCGCTATATCATACACCGTATCTCGCAGCGTATATTTATGTCATAAGCTTTAGCTGTTAGGAATAATTATATATTTCGTCTTTTTTTTTGTATAAATATTATTATTTCGTCTTTTTTTTTGTATAAATATTATCCGTAACGTAAGTAATGAAAGGCACTTCCAATCGGAATCGGTCCAACAAGACAGCACAAATTTAAGCACACCGCGAATTGTGTCTCCCGCTGCATAAACACAATTTTTGAGTGTACCGCAAACCCCAATAATTAAGGACGTTACTGTGATTACGTTATTGTGATTCTCATTTAGAAAATATTAACAACACTCCAATTTCCAATACTTACACATTGTCTAACTCATCCTTGATGTGAATCTCCTCATATTCAATGTTGTCAATATCTTCTTTCTTGGGGTCCTTCAGTAAACTACTATCAAAATTTGATATTTCCTTCTTAATGAGTCCGCTAGTTATAAAGTCCTTAAATGTGAGGGGGTCATTAAGATTAACTGAAACAGGAATGGCATGATCCACCCCAGCTTGGAGATAATAATTATGAATCCTTCGCTCTACCTCTTGGCAGGTCTTAATAAATTCATTTAATTTTTTCATCCGACTAAAACACAGCTCACATACTAGAGGCTCGTGAACTGTATGTATATCCTACAAAAAAATTTACTGTAATTTATGAACTTTTTATGTCGACCATTTATCATCATCCATGACATTTTTTCCTATTTTCGACGCAACATGAATTTGTAACATGATTGAAAAAAGATAGCAATTTTTTTATCCAAAGGAGGAAATATACTTAGGCAATAATTAAAATACAGACTTTTGTTAGATATAGGTAGTGGTAAATAAAAAGCCTCCAATCTCTGACAAATTATTAAATTATAAACTATCATGTGAATCAATTTTATAAATAAAAAACAATAAAGTAGCAAAGCAGTCGTTTGAGGTTATGGTTTCAAATAATTCCACCATATCAATAAGTAACATCAGCCATAGTAGTATCCTTTTGTATAGAAGACTCACTTGACAATCTTCCTGAAGAAATTTATGTAAACAGAGCACTCACCACTTCAGGCAAACACTTTGCTATTGTATCTTCCAAGTCCGTGTTGCAGTCGAGAGCCTGGTCTTCTATTAGCGACATGCACAACCGGCATACCTGTCTATTCTCCACGTTTACATCAGCCATGGCCGTGCCCTTCATCTCTCCTTGGAAAATTTTGTTCATATCCTTCAAGACGCCTGCAGCCACAAAGGCGGAGATGCAGTTGTCCACGTGCAAACAAGCTGACTTAAACTCAAAACCACCCTGGATCTGCTCCATACACCCGATGCATGCAACAGGATTGTCAATTATATGCAGGTCCTAAAAATGTAAGTCTTTCAACGTGAAAGTAGCTAATTATTTCAAATACGTACAACATTAATCAGCAAAACTTCCAGTATTTCCTTTTTCTTTTCCCCGATAGCCACAGCGTCCGCAGACGGTACTATTTCAAGACAGAGCCTGCAAATTTGTTTGTTGCCCCCCATTTCCATATCACATTTATATATTATGAACTAATACCACAGCTAAGCACTGCTAATACTGATCGCCACAATAATGTTATTGGCCCCCGCGTCAAATGATAACGATATCAAACGTCAACAAAACAAAAAATTTTACAGTGTTGTCAAGGCATGTAAATTATCCCCGGCGCTTTTATACCGTCATTCAAATTACTCACTTGAAAAAATTTAGCCCGATTACAAGAAAGATTCCACAAAACAACAATAATGCATTGATTGGAATGCGGTGTATGCTAAAACACGGGAAGTTCGGTAGGAATTAGTATAACTTTCTTAATAGGACCCATAGACAATAATAGTATATTGTAGTATCTATGGAATCACCCAGGGTTGGTGAACCTTTACAACTAAGTATGGCCAACGTAGAGCCACAGAATTGTTAATTCTGTGGTAGAGTCGCGGCGGATTACATATCTGTGGTATCCTGTGTGGTGTCAGGTGTAAAGTTATGGTAAGGTAAAGTAAGTCGTTAAGGTAATACATTTAAAATATACCAGGGACATAGTTATCAAATATAGGATGGAATGAATAATATTCCCATATAAATATTAACAACAAATCGATGTTTTATGCCAGATTCCAAATTTTATTATCACAAATTAATGCTCCTCCAGCAGAAACGCAGAATTAAGCTAGAATTAATATAGGTCAAAATTGAGAATCACTAGTACCATTCCCATTGTACGTAAACGTAGAATTAATGTCAGCAGCGCATGCGCACTCACGAGATTCAGAGAAAACAATGGTTTATTGCTAGTTTTATAGGTTAACTTGGATGTTTTGAAAGTGGAACGTAACTCCGATTTGTCTTATAATAACAAAAAGGGATGGGACCTACCTACGCATAAATTTATTAATTTAAATATGCCTATATATTTTATATAATCTTGTTTTAGAAGTAAATACCGTAAAACAATATTATGAGAAGCAAATAATAACAAATGTTTGTGTTCTTTTTCTTTTACGCTCCCAATAGAGACAATCACTAATCATTGGACGTTCTGTTCCAGATTGCAGGGTAATTAAAAAGTATTTCTCACAATTTTTCAACTATACTTTTAGTTTTGCATGGCACAATAATTTAATAAACATCACAAACTCCAAAATTTCCACATAACCTCTTTAAAAATATGTCAAAAGTCAAAAACGAAACAATAAAGGGTTCAAACATTATCCAGAGCGCACAAGCAAAACAAAGGAATATTTGGCTGTTGTAAGAATTATTACTTTAAAAGCTTGAAGCTTGCTATGTTTGGTGTTGCCACTAATTCTATCTTAAGGCTTACTGTTGTGTTAATTCATCATGAACAAAGAATGGAAAACCTGTATGGTAAACTTTTAAGTTTATTCTTATACTAATTCTATGTTGCCCTATGTGAAAGATACTTTACATCTTAAACAGTATAATTGCACCGCAATTGGCGACACTGTATCTAGAGAACATCATTCACAAAATATGCTTCTTCTTCTCACGTTTGATAACTTGAAAAGGGTCCATTTGAACTACCCTAAAAACGTAATGAAAATACTAATTTTTTAATAATATAAAGCAGCTAAAGTAATATAATTTAAACTAATGTAATAGTGAATAGTGAAACTAAAAAATTATATTCATTTATTTCCATTTGTTTAACACTAGGCTAGATTTGATATACTTTGTTAAATAGTTAAAATAAGTAGTCGTATATTCATATAATCGTCTACACAAAAAAATACCAACGATACAGTTAACTCAAATGCAGAATGTGGCAGAAAAATTTAATAAAATTCGTGATCCAAAGGTTTAATAACAAATAATGGATATTACAATCCTTTTTATGCCGTGCCTCACCATGTGCTGAATCATATTAGTCCTATGCCTCGTTACAAAGTCACTTCTGCATCTTGCGATTTGTCCTTGTATGTTTGATTGTGCTGCATACGTATGACTAAAAATCTGTTTAGAATAGAATAGAACAACGTATTCTTGTAATTTTCATTTACATGTTTACATAATTACTTTTTATATAGTGGTAAATAAATACGAGTCACCTTGTGACAGAAGAAATTTTGATTAATTACTAGATATACGAATACATACTTTTAATATAAAACAGCTCAAATAAAATAATGATAATAACAAAATAAAGAACACATCGCAAGCACTTAGGAATACAATAACCATTTGATATACCTATTGGAAAAAGAAACGTATACATTTTTTTTAACAGTTTAAATACATAATCTAGTATGAATTTTAATTATACCTATATCAATTATTATTTTTGAAATACTTTTTAAATTTTGTGTTGGTCAACATGTTTTTGAATTGAGGTAGTACACTGTATAGCCTAGGTGCTAAGTATTCATATCACCTTTAACTAATACATTTTAATGCTCTCGTTTTAAAAATGGGATTTGTTTTCTTCCATGTTTTTTAAGTATGATATAGAGGTTCAAGTTTATTTATTTTTAAATTGATTAATTAATTATAACGTTAAGGAAATATAACTGGTATACTTACAGCAGCTTTTCGCTAGGAAGCACTAGACCGAAGTAAGAAGTTGAGGTTCTCACTAAATATATTTGTGAAGTGCCTAATTTGCTTCTAATAAATGATACATATAAGATCATCAGGCTCTAAACGTTCTTGAAGCTACTCAAATTTCTCGTAAAAACCCTCTTATTCTATACATTCTTAATATGTTTACTAAGAGTTATCTTACCCTCGAAAATGGCACCAAAATAATTATACAGTGAAGCAGTGCATCCCTGTTAATGTTATAATTTAAAATAATAATTGGATTAAAGTTTTTAATAACTTTGCATTTAGAGTTGTTTAGTTTTAAGCCATTAATTGAACACCAATTATTAATTTTGTTAAATTCATTTTGTAGCTGTAATGAATCATATAAAGAATCTATTTGAGATATTCTTTTTAAATCATCTGCAAAAGATAAATGTGACATTTCAAAGATAGAGGACATATCATTTATGAAAACTGAAGATAAAAGCGGGCCAAGGTTTGAACCTTGAGTTACTCCAGAGGTAGCTATATAAGTATTAGATTTATAGACACCAGAATTGTTGCCAGAATTAATTAACAGAAACGTTAATTGTTGTTACGATGTCAGCGGCATGTATAAATATAGTTTTGAAAAATATAAACAACTAAAGTAACTAAAATAAATATAATACTCCATGTAGTTTCAATATAATCGTTTATTTCGATTTGTGTGTCACTGTTAGTGATTTCCTATTTTCATTCTCATCTCCGATTGGTCCTCATGGTTGAGAATATCCTTGCAAACGTTTGACTTAATATGTTTTGTACACTCATTGGTCTCATCCAAATTCTATCTACATATCAGGATCATGATGATTTAGTATGTGTCTGGTCATACTCCTCTTTTACCTGGTCCCGTTTCACAATTCTCATACTTGTGCACTTCCACCACTGATCTGACATTAATCACATATTCTCTCCGTTGTGGGTTCACGGTGCTTCACCATGTGCTTCTTCATATCGCACTTATACCTGCTCTCGTATCCACAATTCTCACACTTGTGCATCTCCACCTCCGATTTGTCCTTGTGTATCAGACTATGCCTGCGTAGGGAGAACATAAAATCCGTTTCATATGGACATTTATCACATTTAAATTTTCTCTCATCAGCTTGTGGACTACCATGCTTTCGCCGCATATGTTTGACCATACTACTCTTATGCATGGTCTCGAATTCACAATTGTCGCACTTGTGCATCTCCACCTCCGATTTGTCCTTGTGCATCAGATTATGCCTACGTAGAGAGAACATAAAATCCGATTCGTACGGACATTTATCACATTTAAATTTTCTCTCTGTTTTGGGATTATAATGCTTCAGCACGTGCTTGATCATACTGCTCTTATACATGGTCTCGAATTCACAATCCTCACATTTGTGCATCTCCACCTCCAATTTGTCCTTGTGCCTCAGATTATGTCGGTATAGGTGGTGCTTATAATTCGTTTCGTATGCACATTGATCACATTTAAATTTTCTCTCCGCTTTGGATTCACTATGCCTCACGATGATGTGCTTCTGCATATCGCCCTTATACCTGGTCTCGTATTCACAATTCTCGCACTTGTGCATCTCCACCTCCAATTTGTCCTTATGTTTCAGGTTATGTCGGCATAGGTTTTGCTTAAAATTCGTTTCATATGGACATTTATCACATTTTAATTTTTTCTCCACTTTGGGATCACGGTGCTTCGCCATGTGCTTCTTCATATCACCCTTACACTTGGTCTCGTATTCACAATTATAACATTTATGCATATCCACCTCAAATTTGTCATCATGTTTAACCATATGCCGTGCCAAAATAGCCTTCCTGTCAGTTTTGTAAGTGCATTCTTGACAGGCGTTCATGTGACCGTCGGAGGAAAAATGCTTGCTCCCTGCAAATATAGGAACGTCTTATGAGCATTTATTTCAGAACGGTAACGCTAGAACTACTATTACATACACAACAAATGATTTAATATTAAAAAAAATTGGTCTCTCATTATGACCACATGATAGAAGTGAAAACCTAATTAACCAATCTTAAAATATGTACATAATTACATTTATGTTATATAATGGATTAGTTCGGTGAATCAGCAACAAGATAATATTGATATTGTTACATAAAACAACCCTTGGAGTTGTGAATTAATTATGTTGTGGAATTTTGCTCTGATTGGACTTCTTCATTGCTATTAGATTCTAAGAGTAAAACAATAGGGTTATGAATAGGGTTATGGAAGCTAAAAATATGCTATAAATACTATAGATTCAAGTGTATCTAAATAACTAAAAAAAACTCCGTCAAACGTTATTCCATATTTTGAGTGTTCTCATTTGAAATAAACTTCATACGGATTTATCGATGTTTAAACGTAAACATTGACATACATACCTACGCGATTTAGTGCGTCACCATTTCGAGCGCGCTTGATGTCGAGTGGAGCCCAGTATACCCGATTCAGCGTCACGAACCCGAGCGTGACGCTTCACTTGCGTTCACTCGTCTGCAAAAGGCGCCTAAATAAGTTTTCACTTAAAAATTTTTTTTTTATTTGTTTTAATGTTATGATTTTAATTTCATATTTTATGTTAATAAATCTAATAGTCTCTAGTTACATTATACTAGATAACTTCATAAGTTAATACTCTTCCATCTCATCAACTTAATACTACCATTTTATAGGGAGAGATAAAAAGTTCCTAAATGAATCATGTTTACTATTTTTTTCAATAAACAAAATAGCAGGCAGAAAGATAATTACAAAATTTCAAGAAGGGTACTTATTTTCACCACTTGTGTACATCCTAGGTTGATGAAATGAGTTCGCTAGATGCCTTTTGGTGAGTAACTAATAAATGCTTACCATGCTGGTTCCTTGTCAGATATCTCTGTATACCCACCCGAAACTTCAATTACAGTCTGTCCGTATTGGAACATAACATCGTTTCAGTTTTTTCTGGTTCTCGCTTCTACGGGCGTGTTTGGTGACTTTTACTCACCAAATTGTTCGCAATTAAATAGAAAATGGAGAATTGAAACAGAACGTTGTCGATTTATGTAAGTCTGAGAGTATTAAAAAGAAGTACCTATATGCCTTATACTATTGTGCCAATTTCGAAATTAATTTATTCAATTCAATTTAATTAATTTTTACAAACTTATTTTTGCCAGGGATATATTTTCGTAACATATATTTTTATATATGTATAAGTATATATTCGATTAGAACGTTTCCAGTTTTATATTATTATAATACGATTCAGTAATCTTGTGCAATGGGATTTTAAAACGAATTTAAGCCTCTCAGTTTTAAGAAGATGATCCGTGTACATCAATAATAAATTAATAACCAAAATTTTGTATTCATCACGTTATATACAGGTTATCTCTAAATCGATGCGAAATATTTCAAGAGGTTCAGCAAAAATTAAGGTGTCTTTCATATAACATTTTTTCCAAAACACCTGCTCCAAATTACAGCCCTCTAAATTTGGGGTAAATAATGGTTTTTATTTAGTTTTTCCACCATGGAAGCATTTAGAGGAATAAAATTTGGCCGACAACTTTCACTAAGAAAATGACAGTTTCTGAAAATTTCTGTAACCCTGAGATATTGTAACGAGTGGAAAAATATAATATTTTTACCAGATCAAATGCGGTTTGCTCTGCCCTAGGGCCCTATGGTATAATTATTGTAAGATTAAAGTGAGATTAAACCATTTGTTAAATTATATGTACCAAAAATATTTCACTAAATGCAGCTTTTAAATATTATTATTGACGTTACTTATGAAAATACCTCCTTACCTTTTGTTGAGCATTGCCTGATCTGCCTCTTCCTCCTTAAGACGCCACTCTTTCTGGAATTGTTATTTGCCCCGGATGGAACAGAATCCCCCATTGCGCCACTAAAACACAAGATATTATTTTTTATGATGCTTTCTTTGACAGCTGCTGCCTTTAATTTTAGAGAATTTATGGTCCGTCTCGCATTTTTTCGAACCATTTTACAAAATCAATTATCGATATTCTAGAAAAACGTTCCGATTTTAGAGATAAGGTTGAGTTGAGATATTTTATAACAGTACTTCTGATCTCGGAAATGTTTTAGAATCTGTCACGTACTAGACAATAGTTTTGTATGGACTTGCTAAAGACATGCAATGGAATAAATTGAGCCGTGTCGAAGACTTATCAGCATATCTCGAACAGCTAAGCTACAAATAATTTAATAAGGATAGCATAAAAAACAACACGGTAAAGTTGTTAGCTCTGGTTCCTACTGTTACAGCCCTAAATTAATACGCTAAAAGGGTTTATTTACAAGTCCAAATATGCCGCAGTAATAAAAATATTCCATATTCGTCCGATTTATTGGTGGTAGATTAATACTCAAGGATATTTACAAACAATCGAAACTGCAAGTTTGCCCGCATCAGAAGAGTTACTTGAAATGACATTTTGCAACTGTAAAAAAGGAGGCGGTACCTCTTGTGGTTGCCGAAGGCTCGGATTATAATGTAAACGCAACATGTGGGACATGTTGCGGTGACAACTGCCAGAATTGTCCTTCAGTTGACCGAGCGGAAGAAGTTCTGACAGTAGTTCTGATGATGTATTGTAACAGTCATAATTTCAGCACCCTGTATGCACTTACCTATATACATATATTAATTGCCTTTGTCACGCCGGTAAATACCCTCAAGGCCACTGTATTTGGTTTTAGCATATTTTACAGCTATTAATTTAAGGAGTGGTATTTATTCACACAGACAGACTAAGTACACAAATTATAACAATAAATAAGAGAGAGGGTTGTTTGAGAATTTACTTTATTAACAACTGCTTGAAGTAAGAAATAACATTTTACATTCAAATTCAAATCTAGTAATTTTAATTGTTTCAGTTTGGCTAATCAGATCAGTTTTATCAAGGAGACAAAAAGAAGCCCTTTTTTTGTGTATAATTGGAAGCCACGACAGGATAGTGAATTTTAACAGCTATTTTCTACATTATCCTGGCTCAAAGTGTAAGGAGGCCTAATAAGGGCTAAGGTATGTAACAACTAATATGTCCTCTTTGTTTTGATATAAATTTCATATGTGAGAGACTGAAAAACGGAACATTTTCAGGCCTCTCGTCTCTTACTGTTTGTCCTTACTTTCTTCACGCCAAAATTGACTCTAGTAACACTTGACAAAAGCAGCGAGCATTGTACGGTGCACTCAACCACTGGTTTCATCTATTTTTGCTATTTTGAGCAGCTTGTTATAAAGTTTGAGGTCCATGAGGCGCAACCTTTAGTTCGACCTGAAGAGAGCTGCGGTGGGTCAGAGAAGCCTGTAAGCCACCTTTACCCTTCACAGAGTGTATCGGAGCCCCTCAAAGTTGGACATTGGTTCGCTAGCAGTATTCTCTGGAGTGATATCCGAGAGCGGTCAAAGACGGTTTGTGTACTTAGTCCCAACTGTGAGTACCACTTTCTTTATTTATGATAGCGTTGTGGAGGACACCTTTGTCTCACGTTATGGTGACGACACTTCCAGGACAAAGTGTATGGGTGGTGATAAAATCCTTGTAACTTTAGTCATACCTCTTACCGTAAGCTTTGCGTTTGTGATTATTTCATAATTTTTTGATTTTGTAAACTTAGGGACAGTTGTTCGCGCATTATACCTGTAAAAACTACAATTTAGATGGTGTGCCTCTAGCTTCTTTATTTGGTCATTTGTTGATCGGTGGCCTGATCACTACCTACTTTCCTAGGTAGTATATTGTATTAGTATTGTAGGTTTCATTATTACAAGATCACCATTTATATTAGATTTCAACTTGTCTCTGTTGTACATTGCAAAGGAGCACGACTTGTAGGCATTTGTAGGTTTATTAGTGTCAAACTCATCTGTCACCACAGATCTTCACACACTGTCTTGGTTGTTCCAAATTGTGATTTCGCTGTGGCACACAGTGCTGTGACACATTATTTGTCCGTGTTACATTTACCTTTATTTGTGTTTATACATATTTATATTTACAAATACCTTTATTCATATATCTCTATACCCATTTACATATTTTTACATTTATATATTATTATACTTGAATTCGGATACAGTGTGTTTTATTTGCACCTGCCACATATCTTGCCAGCTGTGTATTCATTTATCAATTTGGTTTTGCCGATTTCACTAAAATCGGATGGCGCCTGGGCTGGTTTACTTATGCGCAGAGAAGAATTAAATTGTCCGGAGTTTACTTTAAATACGAATTCCGAACTCACGACCGCTTCCGTAAAGACGAGCAGCCGGCCTCTGTGACATTGCCTGCAACACCTATTTAGTGTCACAGTATTGTTTCAAAATAAATGTAATTTTTATATTTTTCCAATATTTTCGATTAGTTTTCTTTATTGATTTAGGCATAAGGGGTGGTTTTGTGGGGGAAAAATTCGGAGTACATTGTAATTCATGTTCGAGAACATGAAAGAAGCTTATTCTGCATAGTTAACATAAGATGTGAATCCATGAAATGCGTAAACCCGCATTTTTTCCACGAAGGGGCAGTTTTCACACTTAAAAACAAAAAGTGCAAGTCGGGCATATGTCACTTTTGAAGTTAAGGGTAAGGTGCACTTTATTTAAATTTTTTATGAAAATTCAAATGAATTCAAATGAGAGTTCAAAGAATTCTATTCTATTACCTTGAATTAGTTTTGTTTCAAAATGAAATAATTATAACTAGGTATTTTAAATACACAGAAAAAATGCTCAAAGAAATTTACTCATTCTTATGATTATTTATATTTATATATCATGATTCTTTGACTTTTAGTGTTTGCACAACATCACTGGACTTCTTTGTCATTACATATAACCTAACACCTCGTAATGATTTCCAGCAGTTTTATTTCTGGCAACCATGGCGGTTAAATTTATAATAACGAATTGAAAAAAAAAAAAAATCCATTGCCACCGAGTTGACAAAAGTCTAATGACAAAAATTTATTCTTGTAACAAGATAATATATATCGATATTTATACGTTATTGTAATTCACATTTCCTAAACATAAACAACTTACCCACTGTCTAATTCATCCTTGATGTGAATCTCTTCGCATTCAATGTTGGCAGTATCTTCTTTCTTGGGTTCCTTCAATAAATTACTATCAAAATCTGAACTCTTCTCCTTAATAAGCTTGTTAATCGTATTGTCCTTAAATTTGAGGAGGTCATTAAGATTAACCGAAACAGGAATGGCCTGGTCCACCCCAGCTTGGAGATAATAATTTTCAATCGTTTGCTCTATTTCTTGGCAGGCCTTCATGAATTGATTTAATTTTTTCATGCGACTAAAACACAGCGCACAGACAAGAGGCTCGTGAACTGTATGTATATCCTTAAAAAAGAACTGTAATTATAATTGATGAAGTTTTTTGTTGACCATTTGTCATCCGTGACATTTTTTCCTATTTTCAATTAGGTTTTGTTAGATATAGGTACTGGCCAGGACTAAACGAGTCTGGTGTAAAAAAATTATATGGTAAATAAAGGGTTCCCGTCACTGACAAATTATTTAATTATAAACAATCACCTGAATCACACTGAAAAATAAAAAACAATGAGGTAGCAGAGCAGTTTGAGGTTAGGGTTTCAAATATATCCGTCATATCTATAAGAAATATCAGCCACAGTAATATTCTCTTGTACAGAAGACGCACTCGACAATCTCACTGAAGAAATTTATGGAAACAGCACTTACTACTTCAGGCAAACAATTTGCTATTATATCTTTCAAGTCCGTGTTACAGTCGAAAGCGTTGTCTTCTATTAGCGACATACACAACCGGCATATCTGTCTATTCTCCAAGTTTACATTTGCCATTGCCGTGCCCTTCATCTGTTCTTGAAAAATTTTATTCATATCTACCGGGACGTTGCCATCCCTACAGGTGGCAATGCAATTGTCCACGCGAAAACAAGCGGATTTAAACTGGAAACCACTCAGTACCTCCTCCATACATCTGCTGCATGCAACAACATTGTCAATTACATGAAGGTCCTAAAAACAGCAATAGTCTTTCAACGTGAAAGTGTTTACATTATATACGCACAACATTAATCAGCAAAACTTTCATAATCTCCTT
This sequence comes from Tetropium fuscum, assembly GCA_964058915.1. Lineage (NCBI taxonomy): Eukaryota > Metazoa > Arthropoda > Insecta > Coleoptera > Cerambycidae > Tetropium > Tetropium fuscum. The sequence continues at coordinate 448,248 of CAXKVY010000278.1, read as the reverse complement.
TTTCTTTTCCCCGATAGCCTCAGCGTCCCCAGGCGCTACTATTTCAAGACATAGCCTGCAAATTTGTTTGTTGTCCCCCATTTCCATTTTACAATATTATGAAAGAACTATTATAATACCAAAGAAGTGGGAAAAGTTATTCCTTCTGTGATAATTAATACCACAAATACTAAATGCCTCAAAAGTCAAAAGCAGCGTCACCAACTTGATTTTAAGAAATCCACTAGATTAGAATAGACAAAAAACTCAAAAATATCATCATCAGTAGGTTGTTCGGTATGACGGTATGTTTTATTGGTTTTGATTTTTTCGATGATGTTATCAGAAATATTGCAACTCTTACAACATTTATTATATCTACTTAAACCATCTCTTATAGACAATATAGAAGAAAGCATAGGAAGTTGAAGTCTATTTCTTAATTTGCTCTTAACTAGATTCATAACGCTGAAAATCTACTAAAATTTTTACTAACCACTAGATTTTAATTTTCTCCACCATATCAGAGTTAAATTCTACTAAATATAGTAGAAATTCTACTGTGTTGGCAACACTGGTCAAAAGGTGTCAACTGTCAAACGTCAGAAAAGCAATTCTACAAACAGTGATGCCAACGCATTTTTCAGGGCCTTTCAAATTATTTATATGAAAAGTTTAAGCCATCTTGAAGATTCTGTGAAACAGCAATACGTAATGGTTTGGAAAGTGGTGTAAGTTAAAACACGGGAGAGTTCGGTAGGAAGTAGGTATAACTTTATTATTAGGTCTCAAAGTTGGTGAACCTTTACCACTAGGTTTCGCCACAGAACTGTGTTTCACCAAAGTGAAGTGGGGCCTATATTCTATTAGGCAATCCAAAGACCCGTCAAATTCTTTAAGCAATAAGGTGCACAATGCAAACCGTTATGTTTACATTGAGAATGCCATTGAATGCATTGAAATCAGTCTAGCCTTGACGCTGTATCACCGCCTTATTGAATTCCTTTGCCCCCCGCGCCTTAATTTTGTCACGTGGAATGGATTGCCTAATAGAGATTACATGTTACATATGTGTGGTATCTTGTGTGGTGTACACTTAAAATGTATCAGGTGCGTAGTTATCAAATATTTAATGGGATGATTGACATTCAAATAAAATATTAACACAAAATCAAACACGTTGCTATTTATATGAATAATTTTCACAAAAATTGATAATGGACTGATGTTGTGAAGCGTTATCATGTTTACGTGACTAATTTTTACAAGATAGTGATTTTCTATTTCCTAGTACAGCATACATTGTAAGCTACCACCTTGTTTTCCACTGCATCCTATACTAAAACAACAAGATGTGTTAATTTTATGCATAAAATTATGTTTGCCTGTTAGTTTTTTAAAGATAGTGACTTTGTACTTCCCATTACGGATACATTGTATGCTACGTCACTCTTTTCGCATATAAATTGCTATTAATTTTACTATTTATTCATTGTGTCTTAACATAATGCATAGAAACCATGGCAACTACTCCTTGCACCATCGTCGTCTTTACAGAAGATAAACTTCACTTTCCAATTAAAAGTGATGATAGTAATTAAACAACCATTTCAGTGAGTAATTATCTTTCTATTATATTTTTTTTCTAAATGGAAACATTTATTTTTATTAGATATGGTTTCAGGAAATATCTATCAAGGGAGGCGATAAAATTTTCATTTCTTTAACATATTTCCCAAAGGAGAAAACCTTAGAGAAGAAATTTAGAAATTTCCCACTTCGATACATGCAAACAAAACTGGAAAACGCAGAAGAATTTGCTGCGTTGGAGAAGATTGTTAAACGGTATAAATTTAATTTGGTTAATGCTGAAAATATTTAAGATTTGGATGCTGTACCGCCACAGTCCCAAAAGAGATATCTGGAAGCTCCTTATCGGCATGATGATGGGTGACGTGAATGACAGCAACACATACCTCTTCAAAAAGAATCAGAACTGATGTAAATGAATATGAGACAATATACATATAAAAAATTGACAAAAAGACTTTTATTATACTTTAATCATATAAGCCATAATGGAAACAGTAACGTTTAGACCAAATTATAATTTAAGATCTGCTATCGCTAGTTTCCCATATACACTACAAATGAAAAAAACATATTATGGCAAGTGGTAAATACTGAACATCATTTCACTAGAAATATTCGGTAAGTATTTAAATAAATGCGGTTTACATCAAGATGTGAAAAATAACATATCCCAATTTATGACTGAACACATTGTAGAAAAATATATAGGTTACGACGAAGTTTACTAATAATATACACAAGTATAATAATTAAAAGATGTAGCTAATGCAAAAAATATAAATAGTATATGTATTTTAATAATAATAAATGAATTATTTTATTTTATTCCACATGTAAAACAATGTTTTTCTAATTTTGACATGTAAATTGAGACTTTTAAAACCCTTTGACGTTAGGAAACGTCTTACTTTTCACAACCAGTTACGAAAAGTAAAATATTACGTAACTGGTTGTGTAAAATTAATTTCATTGTAGGTAGTTCATTTCATAGTAGGTTATTTAGACCTGACAAGCTATGAAAGTGATGAGCTGTCACACCGTTACAACCTAGTGGATTGTTTTTAAACATATAAAATTCATATTATTCTTCTCATAAAATATAAAATTGGTGAAAATTAGAAAAAAATCTTGTATGAACCCCATTGGGAAACACTATTTTGTGTAACTCGGATCCTTTTGCGGAACTCGCTGTAACGTAAATAAATTCCGTTCCGCTTTATGGCTAATGTTTGAATTTCTATTTCAAATATTTGAAATAAAACCGCGCGACCTTGTAGAAAATTACAACGACTCACCATCTACCGTTACCCCTACCTTTCCGTCCCGCGAAATGCCGCGTGGTTTCAGGAGCACATTTATACGCGGGATCCGCAAAAAATCATTCCTTTCCCTTTTGCCTTTTTCTGCCGGCTTGTTTTGGTCTGTCGACCTTACGCTCTCGAAGATATATCTTCGTTGTTGTGGTGCAGTGATTCAAAGTTACCAGGTATAGTCTTTAATATTTTATTATCATTAATATATATATATATATATATATATATATATATATATATATATATATATATATATATATATATATATATATATATATATATATATATATATATATATATATATATATATATATATATATATATATATATATATATATATATATATGCGGAACTCGCTGTAACGTAAATAAATTCCGTTCCGTTTTATGGCTAATGTTTGAATTTCTATTTCAAATATTTGAAATAAAACCGCGCGACCTTGTAGAAAATTACAACGACTCACCATCTACCGTTACCCCTACCTTTCCGTCCCGCGAAATGCCGCGTGGTTTCAGGAGCACATTTATATGCGGGATCCGCAAAAAATCATTCCTTTCCCTTTTGCCTTTTTCTGCCGGCTTGTTTTGGTCTGTCGACCTTACGCTCTCGAAGATATATCTTCGTTGTTGTGGTGCAGTGATTCAAAGTTACCAGGTATAGTCTTTAATATTTTATTATCATTAATATATATATATATATATATATATATATATATATATATATATATATATATATATATATATATATATATATATATATATATATATATATATATATATATATATATATATATATATATATATATATATATATATATATATATATATATATATATATATATATATATATATATATATATATATATATATATATATATATAGAGTGAGCTGTGGGCACAAAAGCCACGTATATATTTTTTCTCTATTTTGGTACATGATTACCACTTTATTTTTTTATTGAATTAAATATATATTCAATTTAAATTTGAATCGTTAGATTTTGGACTACCCACCTGGTGATTTTGAGTCACTGCTACTATTTTACCGAATGGTAGCATACTTTTTACAAAAACATAAGTTTTTTTAAAAAATATATTACTTCGACGGCGTAAGCTATGGCTTACGCCGGTATTTGCTTATATTTGGCATCGGCAAAAAGCAGCATTTATTTCAATTTTTAATTTTTTTATCATATCGTGAAAATTTGCATACCACATTCTTGTGTTGATAATTTTATTCTTTTTACTTTGATAAAGTTTAATCTCAATTTTTCAGAATTTAAACAAAATTTGCTTCCAACTTTTAACTTTACAATTTTTGTATATAATTAAAACTCATATTTAGAACTATTAATCTAGTTATTTTATTTAAATTCATTTTAGTATAAATTTCACTCTTGATATCCGGTTCAAGCGGGAATTTATACATATATTTTTTTGTCCAAATTTGTAAAACCTGTTACTGGAATTTTTCTTCCACACCTTCATGACCGAGAATCAATTCCTGTGGTGAGCAGAGCAGGCGATTATTCCCGATTCCTGAACGTTAGACTGGAAGATACCTCCTCCTGCAGCCGGCACATTCCACCCATTGCCGTATACATCACCCTTAGAGGCTACGTCTCAGCTCAGCTGGACCACCAAGCCGAAGCTTCAGACTAGGATCCCAGGAAACCCAGCACATTCACGAGGGGATCTCCAGAGAAGAGAAAGGGTATTTTTGAATAATTAATTGCCCCTAGGAATGACCAGGTCTTGAGGAATACTTTATTGGTAATGTAATTAAACAGGAGAGGTGTTTAATTACATCTGGGTTTAATTACATGAGAGGTGGACATCGCTAGTGCTCGTTATGCAGAAATCTGCTCGTTACACAAAATAGTACTTTTCCCAACTGGTTACATAAATAGCTATTATGTAATATATTATTATTTAATTATTGAAATGTATTTTTTTTCTTCTTCCCTTCTTCCCTATTATACATATATTTCTAAGTTCAGAAACAATTTGTGTAACTCATTCATTCGATTTAGGATAGCAGGCAGGGTCACAGAGGTTATCGCCGCTACATATTTGAGGCCCTGCATTTATATTTTGCAACGAAATTTATATACCTCTCATTCCCAAAATTCTCTTTTCACAGAAAATCATATACCTACTAGGGGCTCGGCTAAATTATTATTTTCTACAACACACATGGGTGCGGCACTGGGTGTGGTACTGTGTTAATTACAGGTAAGTAATTAACTCAGTGGTACATACAGGTATCTTCTGATCATTGTCGATGTCATCAGATGAGCAACAAGACTTCTTGCACGAAGAAACTCATATTTGTGGTCTCTTCTGATGGACATGCCAACGAACTATCCCAAAACCCCGCCTTCTATACTACTTTCGTAAATCAGCCAACCAATGAGAGCTAAGTGATGAATTCGCGCGATTACGTCATCCTGTATGCTATTTTAAATAAACTGCTGGGCTTGATATTCTATAGATGCTGATGATATTCAATTTAGAGGGAAGTTTTAGTGTATTTATTTACTATCTGCAGCTACTTTGTTTTCATTCTGTTCGTCTTATAACAACTGATCCCGTGCAGCACATTTGCCAAATGTGGTCAAATGGAAATATGAATATAATAATAATAATAGTAATAATAATAATATATTTATTTCATTACGGTCATTACGGATTGGTCTCTTGGGATTGGAGTGTCTCCACAACAGAGTAACTCTGGACACGGCCTGTAAAATTATCAGGAGTTCGGATCCCCTACTCCTCATGGTCAAAGACCATGAGGACCATGTTATTGAGTTTTCGGCTCCGGCCGAAAAGAACATTGTCTTGAAAGAGGAGGAGAAACGGACAAAATATCGAGATTTACTCTCTGAACTCCGCAGGCTGTACCCGGGTTATTCTGTTAAAATTGTGGTTCTTATTATTGGCTCTCTCGGAGGTATGCGACAATCATTGCTCTCAGATTTAAGAACCATCCCAGCATGCCGTCAATCGGCAGAAGTCATCGCTGGGAAGATGCAGAAGGCCGTCATACTTGGCTCGTTGCGTCTACTCAGGACACATGAATTGCGACCTCAATGACCGCTTACCCCGCGGACGTGGGGAGCGGTCGTTGAGTAACGAGGCTGGAGGGACTCTCTGGGCTAGTCGGAGGCCAGGGGGGACTTACCAGCACAAAAAAAAAATAATAGTAATATATTTATTTCATAAAAATTAAATTACAGGGGGTAACAAGTTAGCTTTAATTATTGTATTAATTTACAAAATAAATATAGATTTACATTTTAAGTTAAAAACTTGCGAATGGATGGATGGATACATCTAAATACAATTCAGATAAATTAACTAGTAATTAAAAAAAAGGAAGAAGAAAGAGTAAAGACAAAAGCAAAAAGAAAAAGTAGTAGTTTTACAAAATTTAGTGTTTTATGTTAATTCTATCAGTCTTTCAATAAGATATCTTTCGTTCTCTCTCAACCAATTCTTAACCAATTTCTTAAAAATAAATACATTTACGCAATTTTTAATGTTAGAAGGTAAATGATTATATAATCTCTGTCCAATATAAACAAAGTGTCTTTTACCTATATCTTTTTTTGCTACATCTAATTTGATGAGGTCATTTGCTTTTTGTCGAGTGCAATAAACATGATCTATAGGTTGTAAAAAATGTTTATTTTTGTAAAGATATATTAGTATCACTTTAGCGTAGATCTGTCTTAGATCCAGTATTTCTGACTCACGCTATAGTTGATCAGTACAAAATCTGATGTTTTTATTTAAAATTATCTTTCTAATTTTTTTATGCAAAGTTTCTAATTTGAATATATTTTCCTTGCACCTCCCCATGCTATTATACCATACTGAAATATCGACTCAAGAAGAGTATAATGCATTATTTTCAATTGTTTAAAATTCAAAAACGCTTTTACTATTTTAGATTTGTATATTAAAAACCAAGAGAACGTACTGGTGTTCAAAGGAGCCACTGGAAAACTGCAATTAAGAGAATAAAACGAAATTGGAAAAATATATACCAATAAACAAACACACCAGCATATGATGAAAAATATGAAACTGACATAAAAAGTTTGATCAAATATGAGAAATAAAGCATATGGAGACACATATTGGAAAGAAATATGAAAAAGAGTCCCAGGAAAGGCGAAGCACATACCTACTCATTAACATAACACATGCACTAAATGGCATAATAAGAGGAAGGAAAATTTATGGAAAGCTGGAAGTAGACTTAAAAGATACCTTGGAAGGAGAGGAACTAGTGATAGAAAATTACAAGTGAGAAGAAATGCAGGAGGCTATTAGGAAAATATAATAAGTAGGCAGGGATCCAGGACATAGCCAGGTAACTGTAGACACAATAAAAGCAGGAAATGAGCAAATATAACAACTGTTTAGCTGTGTAGCAAAATATAATGTGTTGAAGTACCGAAATATACTAAAGTAAGGCAATAATACCAGTACACAAAAATGATGAGACAACGAATTGAAAGAAAATATTAGAGAAACAATGTTATGCTAAACACGGTTGGCAACAATATCTGGAATATTAAAAATTGAAAAGAAAGCCGGAAGATACAATTGAATGTGTATAGCAAAGCATTAGAGCAAAAAGAGGAGCAAGTGACCCAAACTTCATAACAAAACAAATAACAGGATATATCAGAGTAGTTGGAAAACTACACCTATGCTTTATTGACCCAGAAGAAGCCTTGGATAAAGTAGACAGAAATGATATATGGAGAATAATCAACGCGAAAGAAGTACAAGAAGAGAAGGAATAAGTAAAAAATTATCTTACTATACTAAAATACTTGTCGGAGCTTTCTTATAATACTGCTGATCTGAGTATCCCACCTTAGATGACAATAAATCATTATCCCTAGGTATTTATTACTTGTGGTAGAAGAGATTACACGATCATCCAGTGGTGTTGTACTAAAATCAGGGAAGTTATTATCAAACCTATTATCTTTTTCCGGTCCGTTGATGCAGAAGATCGTTATTCCTGCCAGTTTACACATTCGAAAAATATTGCAGCATCATCTGCATAAGATATGATATTGCCATCTAAAGATAAGGCAAGTAAGTCATTGATGTATATTGTGAACAGGACAGGGCCTAGAACTGTACCCTGTGGTACCCCACAAGTTACAGTTCTTTCATCACTATCAACACCAGCAATTACAACCTTTTGTTTCCTATTCGTTAGATAGTTACGAAATAGGAATAAACAAACAAATACCTACATGAATAAAAACAATGAGAATAAAATGTATTGTTTGAATAATCAACTTAATTAGAAAGATGATTTAAAAAAATACTGATGGGCAAATTAAATTAACCAGAGAGACAATAGGTATATTTTTATTATAATTTACCAGTGTACAAAAAATATAATTTAATGTTAAAAAAATAAAAGAGAGGTTAGGGTAGTTATGTTTATTTTGCAAGATTATATATTTAGAAATAAACAGTTAAGTACTGATATTACTAAACCAAGGTAAGAATTTCACTATTAAAAATGTTTCTCTACATTTTAGGGTCACCATGCTTCAACATGTGTTTGATCAAATTACTCTTATACCTGGTCTTGAATTTACAATTCTCACACTTGTGCACCTCCACCTTCGATTTGTCCATGTGTCTCCGATTATGTGTGACTAGGGAGTACTTTAAATCCGTTTCATATGAACATATGTCACACTTAAATTTTTTCTCCGCTTTGGGATCACGATGCTTCACCATGTGCCGTCTCAGATGCCTCTTGTGCCTGGTCTCGTATTCACAATTCTCACACTTGTGCATCTCCACCTCTGATTTGTCCATGTGTATCACACTATGCATGCGTATGCTGGATTTGGAATCCGTCTCATATGTACATTTATCACATTTAAATTTTCTCTCCGCTTTGGGATCGTGATGCTTCACTATGTGCACTTTCATACTGTTTTTATGCTTGGTCTCGTATTCACAATTCACACACTTGTGCATCTCTACCTCTGATTTGTCCTTGTGTATCAGATTATGACTATATAGGTACCACTTAAAATCCGTTTCATATGGACATTTATCACATTTAAATTTTTTCTCCGCTTTGGGATCAAGATGTTTCACCATGTGCTGCTTCATATTACCCTTATGCCTGGTCTCGTATTCACAGTTCTCACACTTGTGCATATCCACCTCTGATTTATCCTTGTGTATCAGATTATGCTTGCGTAGGTATGACTTGAAATCCGTTTCATATGGACACTTATCACATTTTAATTTTCTCTTCGCTTTGGGATCACGATGCCTCATCATGTGATGCTTCATATTACTCTTATACCTGGTCTCGTATTCACAATTCTCACACTTGTACATTACCACCTCCGATTTATCCTTGTGTATCAGATTATGTTTGCGTAAAGAGGTCTTAAAATCCGTTTCATATGTACATTTATCACACTTAAATTTTCTCTCCCCTTTGGGATCACGATGTCTCATCATGTGCCGGATTAGATATTTCTTACATCTCGTCTCGTATTTACAATTCTCACACTTGTACATCTCCACCTCTGATATATCCTTGTGTGCCAGATTATGTGTACGTAGGTACGACTTAAAAACCGTTTCATATGGACATTTATCACATTTAAGTTTTCTCTCCGCTTTGGGATCACGATGCGTCATCATGTGCTGCTTCATATTACTCTTATGCCTGGTTTCGAATTCACAATTCTCACAGTTGTGCATCTCCACCTCGGATTTGTCCTTGTGTAACAGAATATGCGAGCGTAAAGAGGACTTAAAATCTGTTTCATATGGACATTTGTCACACTTAAATTTTCTCTCTGCTTTGGGATCACGATGCTTCACCATGTGCGGGAGCATATTACCCTTATACCTGGTCTTGTAATCACAAATCTCACACTTATGCATCTCCACCTCTGACTTGTCTTTATGTGTAACCATGTGCCGCGCCAAAAGATAATTCCTGTCAGTTTTGTACGTGCATTCTCGACAGGCAAACTCCTTAATGAGCCCCCTGTGTCTTGCTATGTGACCGTCAGAAGAAAAATGCTTTCTTCCTGCAAATGTAAGAACACTATTAGCACTTATTTCAGAACGGTAATGCTGGAAGCACTATTCTGCCATCCTAAGCAAAAACACAGTCTACATTTACATTCATTTTGAATAAAACGAATATGAAAGTATATGCTCAAAGTGAAAACTTTTTATGGTAAAAAAAATTTTCAATAAAATATTGTATATATGGTTACAATTTCCAAAAAAATAAAAAAGTGCAGATACTGGGAAGTAGAAATAATTTTTAGCCAATTTTACGTAGCGTAGATACCGGAAGTGGCTGAATTGTGCAGATGCTGTGTTTTTACTTAGGAAAACATATTTCTATATTGGTTTTCCTCTAAAACCAATTTTAATTGAAAATTTACATATGTTTTTTATAATAAAACAAATACATATATAATGAAGTTATAGAAAATTTATTATAATATAATAATTTTTTAACTGAAAATATAAAAATAGGTACTCATGCAACGAGTATTACAACGATGAAAAATGTATTAATGGAGTTCTTTAAAAAGCGAATCTGAATATGTTAAATTTTGGTGGGATATTGATATACACTCGTATCTCCTTTTACTTCTACTCTTTAATAAACATACTAACATACAAAACTCTAACAGCTTTCTAGACTACTACCTTAACTATGCTACTGAACCTGAACCACAGAGTGAACTAAAAACTTAAGTTACAGGACAGATTACAGAGATGACTAAAATCACAGAACATAAGTAACCTAACCAAAGATGTTGAGAAGCTATCGACATTGTTCCTCAACAGAATAAAACAACGAAAAAGAAAAGTAGGTATAAGGAAAAGTACAAACATTATGTAAGACTAATTATCATTTTTATGCAAATTTATCCGAAAATCCAGTCTACTTGCTGGCAAAACAGTTTTTAGATTTTCAAATAGATTAATTTTTATTTCTTTGGATATTCCATTTGGCAAGACATTTTGGAAATTTGTATCGTTTTTCAAATTTTATTTTGCAAAAATTCAATTTCAAACGTTTTATCACTGGAATGTGTTAATTTATATTTTCATAAATAAGACACCTTATTCGCAATAATTTGCGTCACATCGGAGAGATAGGGACGCGGTTTTTAATTGTAATTTGAGATGCAAAATCTAACCACTTTTCATCAGAGGGTTTTGCGTTTCTTTTACAAAAACTGTACCTGAATTAGACTGCTGAAGAGCCGTCATGAAATCGTTAAAATCATAAGCCTTCTTCTGATTTTTTTAATGACAGTTCCACCTGGTTGGGAAAACTGTCAGCGGATATATAAGTTTGACCAGGCTCGAAATATTAAATATATAATTAAATAATATCTTTAGCAGCCACTTTATCTTCATATCTCATATATTAAAAAGAAAATAATGCCCAGTTTTGGCAATTTAATATAATTTTTTTAAATTTTATTTTGCAAAAATTCAAATTTCAAAAGTTTCATCACTAAATTAACACATTCCGTGTTAATTTATATTTTCATAAATAAGACACCTTATTCGCAATAATTTTTGTGTCACATCGGAGAGATATGGATGTGGTTTTTAATTTTAATTTGAGATGCAAATTCCGGCCATTTATAAAAATCAGAGGGTTCCATTTCTTTTACAAAAACTGTACCTGAATTAGACTGCTGAATATGGAGATATTTCATAATATATTTTAATAATTGCACTTGTAACTAATAATAATTTTGTAAATATTTGACTATTCCAATTCCCATTTTTAATATCCAGGTGCGGTTTGCTCGGATATAACAGTTGTAAAATATGAAATTTGAAACCATTAATTAAATTATGTGTACAGCAAAAATTTCACTAAATGCAGCTTTCAAATATGCTTGTTTTATTTTTGAAGTTATCTGCTTACCTTTTGCTGTGCATTGCCCCATCTTCCTTTTCCTCTTTAATGAACCGCTCGTCCCGGATTTGTCACATGCCCCTGATGGAACAGAGTCTCCCATTTCGTCACTAAAACGATATTTTATTTTCTATATCATTTATCTCCCTGACAGCTGCTGTTAATTATTTGAGTATTTATGGGAACTTCTAGCAAACGTTTCTCAAGTATCAAGTTTATTCAAGTATCCTCAAAGAAAACAATAATTCAACCTTCCTCAAAGATGCAACCCAGCAAGGTAAATATTAGGGATTTTTTATTAAACGACAGAAAGGTGATCCGTTTACGCTTCCGCCAACCAACCAAGTTATTCATCAAAATATGTACTATTAATTATACCCTGGTTCCGAAATAGTATGGAGTGATTCATCACCAGCATATGGACGGCTCAGGGACATGAGGGGAGAGGGGAACGAAATTCCATAGGCGTGTCATTTTAGAGGGGGCAGAAATCAAGTGATCATAGTCAAAGTGCTTTAACTAACTACAATCGTACAATCATTAAAAGAACATGTCAAAAGATAGAAATTCTTTGATTCTATGAATTATTTGGTAACTTGTTCAGAACGAAAGAATCAGGTTATCGTACTACTCCACATTATTCACTGTCACTCTCACTATCACTAGCACTGGAACTGCTATCGGCGCTACCGCCGAGACGGATTATAAGGGGTTCAACCAAAGTTTCGACTCTTGTATCAAGATCCCACATGCGTTGTTCCTCTTTTATTACGTGCATAATGCACTTAGTCCAGGATTCCGCAGTGACTCTGCTAATGGCATTATTTAACCATAATTTTACTTCTCCTAGTAGTAAAAGTGCGATTATTTCTTGCTACACCGGTTTTTATTTGGGCCCAAATTAATTCGATTGGATTCAATTCGCAGTGGTAGGGTGGTAGACAAAGTATTGTCACATCGCGAGCTTTTGCCATTTCATCGACTACGTATTTAATGTACCGACTCTTTTTCCGTTGGGCAGTTTTCAGGAGCTGCACTTTTAGCATATTATCATCACAAACCAGGCCTTTTGATTTTAGCCACTCTAAAATCTCCCCTTTCCTCCACGCTGAAGTTGGCAACTTCTCTATTCTCCAGCTGTGATAACCATTGTCCATCACAACAACTGCACCAGGTTCTACAGAAGGCAATATGGAAGAAAACCGCTCTTCAAAAAATTCGCTTGTCATATCTTCATGGTAATTCAAACATATTTAAACCAATTTCCAGAAATCCTGATGCACTTCCGATATGCGTAATTATCAGCCGTCGTCCTGTACCAGATGGTGTTTTGAGTCCTGTACAGTATCTAAAAATGCCATATTTTTGTAACGGTCTGCCCTTCGTTTACCCAAGTCTCGGCTAAATAATAAATGTTTCTGTCTGACATCCGAAAATCTCGCATGTTTTCCAAATATTTTCTTCGCCATAAAACAATTTCGTTTTTCTCAATAAGAAGACTTTTCCGATTTCGATTTATATGACGAAAATTCACCTCATGCATAGTTCTCAAAAGAACTTTCCGAGATAACTTGGGTAAAGATTGGTCGTCACAAATAGCAAGTGAAATTATCTTCAGTGTAGGAATCTCACTTTTAAAAAAGAAACCATGGATAATACGGCGAATTGCGTATTTGACATCTTCGTCGACGTCAATTTTCTTTCTGCCACGAGTTTCCTTTTCTTCTTTTTTGCAATGGGTACCTCATCTGTAATTGCACGAAACACACTATTCACACAGACCTTTGTCAACGAAGCGCATATATCAACTGCCTCAGTTTTAGTGGAAGTATTCTGGAATGGTATTCCAGAATACCATTCCAATATTCCCTCGTATACATTTTTGAATATTTTCAGTTCTCCTCCTGGCAAATTCGGTCGCTTACGATTGGAATTATTGGTTTTAGAACCACTACTACTCGCATTCGTCGCTTCCATCGTATAAAAACACTAAACACTCGCGTATAACACAATATTATAATTAATTTATACCGCGAATCAACCGTGCATAAGACACAATGAAACGAAATCCACGAAACCCCGCGTCTTTGCCTCTGACCAATGAAATTTCATTTAATTTAGAACCGACTAAAACTCACCAATGAAAACACGTTGCATTTGCTATAGCGGCGCACCTAGCGGTAGACCCGGTTACTAACGAGTTCTGCCCACCATTTCTATAGAGTATATACAAATCTGAGAAATTCTGTGACCCATTGCAAATAGGCAGACCGTTCAATTGTGATGGTGGTGGTATTATGTATGAATCACTCCACACTATCTCGGAACCAGGGATAGGTATATATATTGTATATAATTATGAACGTATAGATTGTAACCCTCTTTTCTTCTTATCCTTATTATTCCCATCACATTGTTCCTAGGTTTTGATAAAGCTCGTTTGAAAGTTATTTGTGTATGTATAAAGAACATAATTAATAATTTGGATAATGTGAAGTTCCATGAGTTCAATAATTTGGCACAGAAATTTTGACGCCAATTTTTGTTTCTGATGGGCCTACGATTATTAACCTCACAACATTTTAATGGTACATTAAAAACGAATAAACGATGTCATTATCAATGCAAAAATACTGTATATAATCGAAGCTTAGAGACTGCCTCACATAAAATATTCTGACGCAGTTTAAACGATCTGTGTGGCCGCGAAAACAATGTTTTATGATACAACACAAACACATGGTTGTTCAGTATACATTTACTAAATTCCAGTTCTTTTTATGAATCTTTAACAAATCGTTTTTTTATATAATTGAATGTTATTTATTGCATAGAAATACAATGTATAGTAAGAATAAGAATTAATTGCAACAGATTTTCTCGATTTTGTTTCATGTGCCATAATTATAACTAGGTATTTGAAATACTAAGAAATCTCCTAGGATTCTAGTTATGATTCTTTGCAAAACATCACTGAATGTCTTTGCCATTCAATATAATCTAACACCTTAGAATGATTTAGTACATTTTTAGCAACAAGGGTCATTAAATCAATAATAGGAAATAGGAAAATATATAATCCTTGCCTCAACTTGAAATTGCCTTAATCTTGTTTCTGTTTTTAATGGTTCAAAAAAATTTCAACAACACCCTAATAGTATCTATTGTAGCAAAAATATTTATCCATATTTATACTCTTATTGTGCCACAATAAGAGTATAAGAGACAAAAACCACATTCCAATACTTACCCACTCTCTAATTCGGCCTTGATGTGAATCTCCTCGCATTCTATACTAGCCATATCTTCTTTTTTGAGATCCTTCAATACATTACTATCAAAATTTGAACATTCCTCCTTAATGAGCCTGCTAATTGTACAGTCAAACTTGAGCAGGTCATTAAGGCTAACTGAAACAGGACCGGCATGGTCCCCCACCGATTGGCAATAGTTATTAATCCTTCGCTCTACCTCTTGGCAGGTCTTCATAAAGGCATTTAATTTTCTCATCTGACTAAAACACAGCCCACAGACTAGAGGTGCATGGACTGTGTGGATATCCTACAAAAACTCTAATTGTAATCTGAGTCTGATGGAAATGATGGAATTGAAAAATTACAGAATGAACGAAAAATGGGTCAGAATTCAATGGGCAAAAAACACAGAGGAGGAAGAGAAGAAGGACAGGAGAATTAAGCCAGGAAGCAACACAAATAGAAATTCCAATATACACTATAACGAGGGAGATTCAATTTAAAAAATGTCAACATTTATTCCACATTATAATTGATAGTCGGGAATCTTAGGTGCTGAATTCGACCACCTCTATACAATATACAAGTCGCGAACATTCACCTAAAAAACATGAAATCCTATGTAAAATGACCTGCCCGATTCGAATTTTTTGATCGTCCTTTGATCCAGAATTGCCAAATGTGTCAAAATATGACATTTAAAAAAAATTAAATTTTTTTGCAAACTACTGCATAACTTTGTTAGTTGACGTCCGATCGTTATGAATTTTGGATACAACATTTTTCAATACCTCCCTGACATATTGCCGTAACAATAAGAAATTTAGAAGTTCACATAAAACCTAAGTAATTTTTTTCGCTAGATGACACAAAATATCGTCATTTTGCATCGTAAAATGGTGAGTCGATAAACCTTTTTTTCTTTCGAGATAGATAACTAGTATAAGCGAGAAAAATGTCGTCAATAGAGCAAGGGAACTTTTTTCCTTGAACTCTTTTTTCATACGACGTTTAGTTTGGGCTGTACACATTTGTAAAAACCGAACTAAATAGAACCGGTGCGTCGCATCTCTTGGGCTTATTGCCTGTGTTCTGTGCGATCACTGTGTCAAAGAGAGCAAACACCCCGACCTTCTTCATACGTGCAACAAAGATGATGCGCATTACTAAATTATCATGCATCCTAAAATTGTCATTTTGAGACATACGAAATACGACTCAAGCTTGATATACCTGATTGGAAGAAATTTATATCAAATCCTTATAATAAAAAAAACCTCTTGGCATATTTAGCACAAAAACTGATGAAAGAAAATTATGTTATACCTGATCAAATTGCAATCGTATTGGCAGGAATGTCAGAAGATAATGAAAGGACAATAAAATACAAAATTTGAAAGTTTGCCCATTGCACAGCCTAGTTTTTCAGTTAAAAATTCGAATTATTTCATCGATAAAGTCAAGAATATTTAATTGCAAGAGGGAGACATTTTGATTTCCTTTCATGTTTGTTCATTATTTCCGAGTGTACCAATTCCACAGACCTTGGACTATCTTGAGGATTTACTCAAGATAGTTTAATTATTATTACTCAAGATAGATTAATTAAACAACTATATTAAAGACGTAATAGAAGAATATATAAACCTTACAAAACTTTGTATGAAACAAAATTGCTTCCGTTTCAATGACAAGTTCTATGAATAACATGAAGGAACCGCAATGGGTAACTGTTTATCGCCTTTCATTGCTGATGTCTTCCTGAGTCGATTTGAAACTGAAGCAAAAGAAGAATTCGAGTATTTTCCTAGGATTTGGCTGAGATATGTGGATGACATTTTTGCCGTGTTTGACACTAATATTGCGGATGTAGAAAACTTTATTTCCAAATTAAATAGTCGTTTCACTTCTGTAAAGTTTACATATGAACTAAGCAATAATCGAAAACTTCCATTTTTAGATGTATTAGTAATTAAAAGGAGTGACAATAGGTTAGAATTTGGTATATATAGAAAAGATACCAGTACGATCAGATATATCCCTAATGACTCTCACCACTGCTATCAACATAAAATGGCAAGTTTTAATTTTCTTGTCCATCGTTTACTAAGTTTCCCTCTCAGTAACGAGAGGTTTGAAAAAGAAAAAGTATTAATTAAAGACATAGCTGTGAGTAATGGTTATCCTAGAGATATAGTGGAAAAACTAATTAGGAAGCGTAAATTTAAGGACATACTTCGTAATTGTACGACCTTTCAAAAGGATATAGAGACTCCAAAATATGTATCCATCCCGTACGAAGCTCGGTTTACTCGTGGTTTGAGTAAGGTCTTCAAAAACGTGGGTATAACCCTGATTCATTCATCGAGTAATAAATTACAACTCTTGAACAATCCAAAGGATAAAATTGTTCCAAATGAAAGGTCAGAGATTTACGAAATTAGTTGCAATGATAGTGATCGAAAATATGTTGGACAAACGAGACGATCAATTAACACCAGATTTAAAGAGCATATGGCTCATCTAAAACATGGAAGAACATATAAGTCTAGTGTTGCACAACATGCTTTTGACAACAATCATAGAATAGATTTGGTGATGGATTTTGTGTTTTGGTGTTTGTGGAAACTACTCCGAGTGTAATAAAATGCATAAAAATGTAGTCGAAAGTGGTTGATGAGCTAAAGTTTACTGGGCATGAGGAAGCTGTTACGAGAATATTTGCAATTATTAATTTTTGTAAAGACACTTTTAATGGATTTGTTATTTACTCTTTGGACACAGATGTTTTTATTTTATCTACGTTTTTCTCGGTTACCTTAGATGTCGAAATATGGATGGAAAGAGAAAATAAATTTATCACATGTTTCTCAATCATTAAAGCACTAGCAAAACTGCAGCGTCTGGATGTTAAAATGTTAGCAGACAATTTATTATCAATATATTGTTTATCTAAATGTCATTCTGTTAGCTTTCCGTTTAGAAACGGCAAAAGAAAGCCCTAAAAATAGTCTTGTATGAAGTACCAGATGAGATGAATAATTTATCTTTCGGAACTAAAAGTATTACATATGAAATATCCGACGAGCTACTATCATAATGTAGACTATTCTTTAAGCATTTGTATGACCGAAAATACTTTAGAAGAAATATAGATGAATTAAGAGCTCATATGTTTCCAAAATAGATATAACGAAGGGCAGCACCACGTACAAAATAAAATATTTTTTTACGTACTGTTCTAATAATGTGATTTTCTTGATTTGAAATTGATTCTTGGTCACTAAGAACTATGTGTGTTACTTATTACAATTTATCATTGAAGTTTATTCTGTAAGTAAGGCTCTATTAATGATCTTTTTTTAGGGATTTGTCGCCGACTGCAGATTCATTTATTTTTCATATGAGAAGAGCATTATTTTTACAATGCGCAATTTTCAAAACGGCAAATGAATGCCCAAAGAGGCAAAATCTACATTTTTAAATACACTTTGTTGCACATATGAAGAAGGTTGTGGTATTTTATTCGGTTTTTACAAATGTAAGCCCAAACTAAATGTCGCATGAAAAAAAGTTAGAGTAGGAAAGTTTCCTTACTCTATTGGCAACATTTTTCTCGCTTATACTTCTCGAGTAGAAATGGATATCAAGCAAAAAAGAAACCGGTCTATAACTTTATGGACAAGAATGATTATAAACATGGCGCTGTTTGTAGAATCCAAGACAAAAGATAGAAATACAGTCAATTATAAAATTTGGAACATTATTCAAATAAATGGTGACCTAATACGTAACCATGCTAGAGGCGGAGCTTAGTAAAAACTTATCAAAAACTGAAAATGGGCAGATCGAATGCTTCCAAGGTCAAGAACCGCCTCAATTAATGTATTCGCTACACCATACCGTATTTAGGCGACAAACTACATATTTTTCTAGAGTACATTCCCCGCATTACAGATTCATTCAGAAGAAAACATTTTCACAATGGCCACCCTATATAAATATCCTATCACAATTGGAGATCTTATTGTCACTACAAAACCAAAAAAAAACATGAATGACTTCTTAAGGAACACAAAATTTGTAAGATACGATACACTACCTACATTCCTCATAGACTGTAATAACGACTCCACTCTAGACGTAATATTACATAGCTCAAATATTAGAGGAAATATACTGAACGTAGAAAACACCACAGACCTAGCTTCAGATCATCTAGGTTTCAAAATATGAATTGACATGCAGACACCAAAATAGAAAAATACAACTTCAACAAAACATTAAGAATTAAACTATTAGTCAAGACAACATCTCTGATTTTAACACTAATTTGAGTAAGGTCATTCTACACGACAAAATAAGAGGTTCCCTATTACACCCCTATTACAATATATATATATATATATATATATATATATATATATATATATATATATATATATATATATATATATATATATATATATATATATATATATATATATCCATATATATATATATATATATATATATATATATATATATATATATATATATATATATATATATATATATATATATATATATCCATATATATATATATATATATATATATATATATATATATATATATATATATATATATATATATATATATATATATATATATATATATATATATATATATATATATATATCCATATATATATATATATATATATATATATATATATATATATATATATATATATATATATATATATATATATATATATATATATATATATATATATATATATAATAATTATTAAACATAAATCGAAAAAAAGGAAAATATTATTGAAATGACCGCACACAGATGCTTCAGGCAACCGGCGCTAGATGCCGCCCCACTGTACGTCGCTCCAAAATACCTACTCATAGTTCCGAAGTACTGCGATGGCAGTCGATTCGATTCTATTCAATACAATTGGACGGTAACCGGACCAGACGGAACGTCCTGATATATTGTCTACTGTACTGATCATCTCTCACTTAGTCGACTGGAGCCGACTTTACCCGAAGGAGCGTTACATAACCGAGCCTGACGCGTGACGGCCTAGTCTCATTCAACACCCACAAAAATAAAAGTGCTGAGTGCGCCTAAAGAAGTTTTCACTTCAAAAAACTTTTGATATATAAAATCGAAATCTGAGCACATTGTTAAAAGTGAAGGCACGCACATTTATTTGATACACGGGAAGAAAATGCTCAATAATTGCTAAACGTTTTGAGAAGTCATATACAGGGAGCCATTATGACGATTTTGACAATAATCATAGTGACTTTGTCGAAACATGGTTTAATTCATGCAATGAAGATGATCACGCCCTACTCAACCCAAAGGAATATCTGAATAGATGAAGATGAATATTATAACTCACTTGATATAAGAAAAAAATCTGCACTGCACTCCACATATAGCCAGGTCCACCTGACTATATAAAAAGTATACTATTAAAACAACTGATTTACAAAATGATACACAATCTCACATAATAAAAATTTACGAATACTGCATAAAAGACAGATACTCACCAAAGGAATGGAAAACAGGTATCATCGTCACTATCCCTAAACCAAATTGAGACTAATCAGAAACCAGTCTCTAACATTTCTTAGAGATAAGTACTGGCCAGGGCTAAATGAATATAAAAGGGTATGAAAAGTCGATTGGTAAAAGCTTCTAATCTCCAACAAATTATTAAATTATAAACTACCGTATGAATCAAACTGACAAATAAAAAACAATAAGGTAGCAAAGCAGTGATTTGAGCTTAAGTTTTGCAATAATACTGCCATATATATTAGAAACTCCAGCCTTACTGAACTTCTTTGTAGAACACATACTTGACAACCTTAATGTATGAATTTAAATAAACAAGAGCACTTACCACATCAGGCAAACAATTTGCCATTATATCTTTCATGTCTGTGTCGTAATCAAGAGCCTCGTCTGCTATTAACGACATGCACAACCGGCAGATTTGTTTATTTTCCAAGTTTACATCTGCCATTGCCGTGCCCCTCATCTCTCCATGAAAAACTTCTCCCATATCTACCGGAACGTCGGGTTGCACAAAGGTGGAAATACAGTTGTCCACATGCAAACAAGCGGACTTAAACTCAAAACCACTCTGGAGCTCCTCCATACACCTGATGCATGCAACAGCATTCTCAACTACGTGCAGATCCTAAAAACAGCAAGTCTTTCAACATAAAAGTGGGGTTAATTATCTGAAATACGCACAACATTAATCAGTAAAACTTTCAGTATTGTCTCTTTCTTTTCCCCGATGGCCTCAGCGTACCCAGCCGGTACAACATCAAGACATAGTCTGCATATTTGCTTGTTGTGCGGGTTGTCCATTTCCATTTTGTACAATAATATATTATGCGGACTATAGCCAGGGCCTGAGCAATCAGAAAAAGCAAAAAAAAATAACAAATATCCTTACTAAAAATCCTTGAAGTTTATAATGTGAAAAGTTAATATATGTAATTATACAAAATATGAGGTACAATAACTAATATGTAAAATTCCAGTAAGTTAGCTCTTGGCTAAATTACCTTAACGGAACAATGAGTAATGAGAAACCAGATACTAGCTCTTAATTAATTCCCCCTCTTAATTAATTCCCATTTTAAGTGGAAGAAACTAAAGAAAGAGTGTAAAACGTCAAAAAACTGAAAACATTCAACAAAGCGGAGCCACCTTGGATTACGCCACAGAACAATGGGCTTTATCGTATATTTAGCTGAAGTTCTACGGAGAAAGGGCAAGTTTTTAGTCCCGAGGCGGCATGCGCAGTAAACACAGCTTATACAAATGAAATTGACAGGCTAACTCCGGGTCTGATTAAAAATAATTCAAGTTTCAAGTCAACCCTATTCGATTCGCGTCCCAGTCATCTACAAGTTGTATCCTCGAATGGCAGCGTGAGCATAGAGAAAGTGGTCAGCCCGCTGTTTCCTTTAGTATATGCTGTGCTGTAACTGCAATCGTTGTGACACACGACAATTGCTGTGGATTTAAGCCATTTTAAGCGAGCAACCATGAGACACAATTCCTGTAGTGCAAAAATAATATTGCGGAAGCAACTGCGTCCTTCTGGGCAGACCTTATGCCATGTACACGTATTTTTAATATTTAGTAATTGTGCTAAAACTGGTATTCCTTTGCAGACGTTATATGATGTACAAGTATCTTAAAGTATGTGATTATTCTTCCTCGTCGCTATAATTCGTGGCAAGCCGATTTATCTCTGCCACATTTAAAGGCTATCTTTAAGATTTCAGGTCATAATAATATAAAAATACTATTGCGAAAGCAACTGGACCTCCTGGACAGATATTATGCCATGTTCACATATTTTTAATATTTGTGACAAAACTGGTCCTCCTCTCCAGACGTTATATCATGTACACGTATCTTAAAGTATGTGATTATTCCTCCTCGTCGCTATAATTCGTGTCACGCCGATTTATCTCTGCCACATTCACAGTCTATCTTTGAGATTCCAGGTGTTAATAGGGGATCTAGACGGTATTTCACAGGTCGCAGCTCATCTCGGATGTTGGGGTCTAGGTCCTCTATTAACACCTGGAACTCACGAGATAACCTGCAAACGTGGCAAAGATTATATCAGCATGACACAGCCAACTATAGCGACGAGGAGAAAGGAACATGAAAGGGCACTAAGACTAAACCAGCCTGAGTAGTAAGCGGTGGTCCGACATGCTCTAGATGAGCTACATAACATCAAGTTCGATGAAATAACAGTCCTTACAAACTAGCAAGACGGGAAGTGCTGGAAATAGGAGATCATCCAAATCATATCAATAGGGGTGATGGTGTACATATAAACAAAACTTGAAAGCCAGCCCAAGAAACAAACAACGACGCGGAGGCATCATACGCGACGGAAAACTGAAAGGTAACGGGGACAGAGAGAACACCAACCACTGTGACGAGCCTGCAGCGAGTATAAGAAATGTGACTCGATCTCAGACCGCATAAGTCACGAATTAGCTACAGCTAAGTCATGACTGAAAATGCCGTCAGCGAAGAACGGCGAAGCAAACACAGCTCGTTGGTCCATGGAAGAACAGCCCGTAAAACAGTTTTCAAGTGAACGCCGGTCCTGAAAACACAAGAACTCAAAGTTATATTAGTTTTTTTAATTATTCCCTGAAATTGCAAAACAAGAAAGAAGTTGTGATTGCATACGATTATGTTTATTATTACATTTTGTTAAGTAATGTGAAAACAAAATTTTGAAACCTATTACTAATCTGCGACAAAACCTACGTAACTTAAATCTAATTACATGGGACCAAGTCCTCTGACACAATATTTCTTAATACTAGCATTGTTTATTACCTTAAAATATGTTACTCCTTTTATGAACTTTCACAAAACTTGTCACTTCCGATTTCACTTGTACGCGAACTGGAACTACTGCTGGGCTCTGGTGGTGGTGTCATCTAGCGGGATATCGCTGCACTGCCTTCGCCTGTACCTCGCCCTGGGCTTTATTTACCCTTAAATTTATATTACTTGCTGCTGGGCTGTAGTTTTTAATCTGCTATCACTTTAATCACTGTGAAAGTTTGTTTTATTTTCTTGTATGATATATTTACTGCAAATTTTCTTCCACTGGGCTGGGACACCACCAAGCTTTTCCCTTCTTTACTTGTAAAACCTCTCTCATATTGATATATTTAACGACTAATGCAGAACATGTCAATAAAAAGATTGCAATTTCAAAGCATAACTTATTGACTTACAATTTATTGAAACAATGACCTCCTGAAAAGGTCAGTCTTCCTTGTTATGCGAAATGACTAATAAATACTACATCAAGCGATACTATAAAGTTTATTTAGCCAAAGTGATACACTCTTAATTTACCAGCAATTAGCACGCTGTGCAACTACATAAATGTGCCAAGTACAATGTGGGGTTCAAGATGGCATTTCATTGTACGGTTGTCAAAAATAAATATTGTTTTCAATAGCATACAGTCGCTTTAATGGAACCCCAAACAAGGAATTATAAATTGTCCAGGCTAAACAAAAAAAATACAATATGGAAACAATTAAATAACTAGGAACAGAAGCGTTAATTGTTCTTACGATATCAGCGGCACGTGTAAATATATTTTTTTTAAATATAAGGCAACTAAAGTAATTTTAATAAATGTAATTTAATTACTTTGTGTAATTTCACTGCATTCAATTATTTCGATATGTGTAACACTGGGCTTGTCCTATTTTCATTTCCACCTTCGATTTGTCCCAATGGCTGAGAATATGCTTGAAAAGGTTTGACTTAATATGTTTTCTATGGACATTTCTCTCATTTAAATATTCTCGACATTTTAGGATCGTGATGATGCCGCATGTGACTGATCATACTATTATTTATCATCTGATTTCTCCTTGTGTATTAGATTATGACTGCATAGGTGGCTCTTAAAATCAGTTTCATATGGACATTTATCACATTTAAATTTCCTCTCCGCTCTTGGATCACGATGCTTCACCATGTGCTGCTTCATATTACCCTTATGCCTGGTCTCAAATGCACAATTCCCACACTTGTGCATCTGCAACTCCGATTTATCCTTGTGTATCAGATTATGCTGACGTAGGTGGAACTTAAAATCCGTATCATATGGGCACTTATCACATTTTAATTTTCTCTCCGCTTTGGGATCACGATGCGTCATCATGTGTCGATTCATATTACGCTTGTGCCTGGTCTCGTATTCACAACTCTCACACTTGTGCATCTCCACCTCCGATTTGTCCTTGTGTGTCAGACTGTGCTGGTGCAGGTTCCAATTAAAATCCGTTTCATATGGACATTTATCACATTTAAATTTTCTCTCCGCTTTGGCGTCTAGATGTTTCATCATGTGTTGCTTCATATTACCCATACGCCTGGTCTCGTATTCACATTTCTCACACTTGTGCATCTCCACCTCCGATTTATCCTTGTGTATCAGATTATGCTGGCATAGGTATGACTTAAAATCCGTTTCATATGGACATTTGTCACATTTTAATTTTCTCTCCGGTTTGGGATCACGATGTTTCTTCATCATGTGCTGCTTCATGTTACCCTTATGACTGGTCTCGTATTCACAATTCGCACACTTGTGCATCTCTACCTCCGATTTGTTCTTGTGCATCAGATTATGCTTCTGTAGGTTCCAATTAAGATCGGTTTCATATGGACATTCATCACATTTAAACTTTCTCTTCGCTTTGGTATCACAATGTTTCACCATGTGTTGGATCATATTATTTCTATACGATGTCTCGTATTTACAATTCTCACATTTGTACATCTCCACCTCCGATATATCCATGTGAATCAGATTATGTGTGCGTAGGTACGACTTAAAAACCGTTTCATACGGACATTTATCACATTTTAATTTTCTCTCCCCTTTGGGATCACGATGCTTCATCATGTGCCGCATCATGTTACCCCTATACCTGGTCTCGTATTCACAAGACTCACACTTGTGCATCTCCACCTCCAATTGGTCCTTGTGTCTCAGGTTATGTCGGCACAAGTGGGACTTAAAATTCGTTTCATATGTACATTGATCACATTTAAATTTGCTCCCCGCATTGGGATCACGATGTTTTAGCATGTGATTGATCATACTACTCTTATATATGGTCTCGAATTCACAATTCTCACACTTGTGCATCTCCACCTCCGATTTGTCCATGTGTATCAGATTATGCACGTTTAAGCGGCACTTTAAATCCGTTTCAAATGGACATTTATCACATTTAAATTTTCTCTCCGCTTCGGGATTATGATGCCTCACCATGTGCTGGATCATTCTACCCTTATATCTGGTCTCGTATTCACAAATCTGACACTTATGGATCTCCACCACTTCGTGTCTAACCATATGTCGTGTCAAATTTCTCTTGAAGTCAGTTTTGTATGTGCATTCTTGACAGGCAAACTTCTTATCGAGCACCCTGTGTCTCGCCATGTGACAGTCAGGAGAAAAATGCTTCCTCTCTGCAAATGTAAGAAATTCTTATTAGCATTTCCGAACTGTAATGCTGGAACTACTATTATCTACACGACAACTGATTTAGTACTAAAAATATAAAGTAAATTTATATTTATGTTTCAATGATATTATTTTCATTACATGTTTTATCTTAAACAATATAATAATGTCTAGTCTACCTTTCGATGTGAATTGCCTGATCTGACTTTTCCTCTTTATGGAATTCCCAGAATTGTTATATGTCCCCAATAGAACAGAATCCCCCATTTCGTCACTAAAACAAAATTGTTTTATTTTCTATATTATTTCTTTCTTTGACAACTGCTTTTAATTATTTGAGTATTTATGGGGACTTTTGGTAAGTCATGAAAATGTTGCAGTTCATTCAACCATCCTCAAAGAGGCAACTGTAATTTTATTATTGTACAATTACTATTATTTTATTTATAAATATTGTAGGTATCGATAGTTTACATTGTGGGAAGATCTTTGACAGACAGAATATAAAACCAAAGTCAGTCAAACTACAGTCAAAATTTCAAAAGTAATTTCTCAAGGTTCAGATGAACTAATTTTCTGTGAAATGTGCCTCATCCGGGCACGAAATTCGAAAATCCGGGCGCGAAATTCGATGTCTGTATTCGAATGCCATGTATTTCTTATCTCCCTTAAGAAATAGGAGTAATTTCAAGACGGGAATTTCTCAGGTTGTGGGCATTTCTTTGTATTTAAACCTATTATATGTCAAACTATAAACATATTTCTATACAATTCAAGCCCAAATTATGTCTGAGACCTGAGTTAAATATACAAATGATTATAAATAAAATCGTTAATTAGTTTTTAACATTTTTTACGGAAGAGAGAAAGTCAGCAAGAACAGCATTCAGCCCAGGCCCAGCTGTAAAAAGTAAGGTTACATTATGAGTATCGGGGGGTTGTTTATTTATTTATTTATTTATTACCATTTTAGTCAATGTTTATCGGTTTTTTATATTAGTAATGTAGTAATATACCTACTATGAAACACTTTTATTCCATTATAATACTTATATAAAAAATAAACAGCAAAGTGGGTAAAATATGAGGGATTGGATCAAGCAACAACATACGCTTTTTATACAAACATCGCCTTCAAAAATTCGTAATATTTTTATTTTGATATTGTTTTATTCATTTTTCGTTCATTGTAATCGCTTTGATATATTCAATTGTAACTTAGCTACAGTCAAATCTGTTAATAAATATCATCACGTTTCTTTGATATTGTTATTATTTTTTTATCTTTTTAATTACTTACTTTGCAAGCTAATGTATTTGCCAAAATTGATGTATTTTTTTTGTTTGCCACTGTTGTATCCTTCCCCCGTAAATGGATTGTACTGTGTATAAAATGAAATTAGTAAATGATGCAGCTTGAACAAATCATAATTAAATATAAGTAAGTGCAGTGTTCTAACCTTTCCTAAGAAACTTCAACTTATCGAATTTAATTATACTTTAGAACAGTCGGTCCTTACCCGTCCACTGACATGCCATGACCTCGGTAAAACTTTTCACAGTAAACTGTCCTTCAACTCTTATATAAACACAATTACCAACGAAAGCTATAGAACACTCGGATTTATAATAAGGTGTTCTCATGATTTTAGCAACATTCACACTCTGAAACTGATATACAAATCTTTTGTTAGATCCAAATTGGAATATTCTCCAGTTATTTGGTCTCCCCATTATAACATAATACCCACATACAGAACTGAGAGGTAATTCAGAGACGTTTCTTAAGACATTGCCTTATAAATAAATAAGGAAGATGGCGTCATCTATCCTGCTATTGCCTTTCCTCACACTGAACTTTCAAACAGGTGTTCACTGTCAAGTCTTGAGCCTTGAAGAATTATAACACAGCAAATGTTTCTTTTCAATTTAATAAATATGTTAACAGAGTGTGGCCCTATTTTGAGTTTACTGCATTTTCCAAGGCCGGGTCATCAATAACAAGATATCGTACAGTTCTGAAACTACATTAAGATGGCCACGCAGCAAAACCAAATGTCATAAAAATAGATTAATAAATGGCTGCTGTATGGCCATTGAAACCTATATGTCCACGTGTTAGATAACCTTAAATAATCCATTAATATATCGGCAAAAAATCAAGTATTGAAAATGTGATTGAAATAAAAATATCGGGGCTGGCCCTCAAATTCAAGTTACTATTAAGACAGAGTAGAACATTCTTTAAAATTCCAATAAACCTCGGCATATAATCTGAAATGAAACGAAGCAGTGGCTTATTGTGGAATTATGTACATTCATAAAGAAGAAGGTGCTGTTATTGCTGCTTATTATTATTTAGAATCATAAATTTCAAATCCAGCTGAGAGAGATGGCAAGCGCTGATGGAAGTCTATTTGATCGCAAATGCCGACACGGTAATTTCGAGCTGCCTCTTATTATAATCCATGTCGAGGTGTTTATGGCCTACCGGTAGTAGTTATCCATAGCCCAAATCGAGGCACTTTCAATAAGGCTGTTGCCCCAAATTTTTCCTTTATTTAATCTGGGGTTTATAGTTAAACTTCCGTTAGATAATTTCACTTTGCACCACAAGCCATAGCTGCTAATTTCTAGCATTTATGGCAATTAAATTTATAATTCCGAATAGAAAAAATATATATTCATTGCCACTGAGCTGATAACAGCCTAATGGTGTCCATTCTTGTAATTGTAATGTTATTGTAATTCTCACTTCCTAAACAGAAACAGCATTCTAATACTTACCGACTCTCTAGATCAGTCTTGATTTCAATCTCCTCGCATTCAATGCTGGCAACATCTTCCTTTTTGACATCCTTCAATACATTACTATCAAAATTTGAACATTCCTCCATAATGAGCCCGTTAATTGAGTCCTTAAATTTGAGCAGATCATTAAGGTTGACTGAAAGGGAAATGGCATTGCCCGCCGCCGCTTGACTATAGTCATTAATCATTCGCTCTACCTCTTGACAGGTCTTCATAAATTCATTTAATTTTTTCATCCGACTAAAACACAGCCCACAGACTAGAGGCTCATGAACTGTGTGTATATCCTACAAAAACCCTAATTGTAATTTTTGTCATTTTTTTATCTCAAGCAATGTGAGATTTTTTAATATTTTCAATATTTCGTAAATATATGAAACGAGTCTGGTATAAAAAGTGTGTAAATGTATAAATTTAAATAATAAACAGAGCACTTACCACTTCAGGCAAACAGTTTGCCCACATATCTTTCACGTCCTTGTTACAGTGAAGAGCTTCATCTGGTATTAATGACATGCACAACTGGCATATTTGACTATTATCCAACTTTACATCTGCCATTGTTGTGCCTCTGATCTCTCTATGAAAAACTTCCTGGATATCTAGCGGGACGTTGACATCCACAAAAGTGGAAATGTTCAGACAAGCGGATTTAAACTCAAAACCACTCTGAATTTCCCCCATACACCTGCTGCATGCAACAGCATTCTCAATTACATGCAGATCCTAAAAACAGTAAGTCTTTCAACATCGAAGTGGGGTTAATTATCTGAAATACGCACGACATTAATCAGTAAAACTTCCAGTATTGTCTCTTTCTTTTCCCCGATAGCCTCAGCGTCCCCAGCCGCTACTACATCAAGACATAGTCTGCAAATTTGTTTGTTGTCTGGGTTGTCCATTTCCAATCTATACAATAGTATATTACGCGGATTATAGCCTAGACACAAATAGTATAAAATGTCTTCAACATGTAAACGTTAAGTAAACTATATGCCTATATTATCTAACACATAATAAGGTACCCGAAAAAGAAGTAAACAAATATCCTTACTAAAAATTCTTGACTTGTTAAAGATGTCAAACGTCAAAAACCTGCAAACACTTGAGGAAGCGGAGCCACCTTAGATCAAGAAGTAAGAGTATAAACCACATATTTATAAACAGGAAAGGAGTGCTAAATCAGCTCTAGCCAATCAAATCTAAGAACGCCCGCCACATCAGTGGTCCTGATGGCCCAAGTAAATTATGTACAAGGCGTTCCAAATTGAGTAAAAGCGACGCGGGCATAGAGTGAATCAAATGTAATCTTCGTATAAATTTATTTATTGTCATTTAATTTATTTCAGTTTAAATTAATTTTTTGAACGATCGATGAAGATGAAGCCAAACCACCAAATTAACTGACACGCTAACCAACCAGTTATGCTGCAAAATCCCTGGCCATAACCAGCAGCCATTTTTATAGCAATGACGTTACTCTGGCGCATTTTACGTGTTTTGTTGCTTTTGAAGTTGCTTATATTGGCTTATGAAGATGAATCTTCCTTTACTGTTTCATACCTTTTGACCTAGATTTACAAACAAAGAGTTTTGTGGTATGTTTAGCACAAGATTCTACGAATAAACGGCATGTTTAAAGTCTCGAGACCGCATGTGCTGTAACTGAGATCGTAGTGACACACGAAATAGATTTCCTGGAGATTTAGGCCATTTTAGACGAGCAACCAACCTTTGATACATTTCCTGTGACGCCATAATCATAATATATTATTAGGGACGCAACTGCTTCTCCTGGACAGATCAGATGATACACGTATTTTTAGTAATTGTGACAAAGATGGTTGTCCTTAGCACACCTTATGCCACGTACACGTATTTTTAGTATATAATAATTGTGACGAAACTTGTCAGCCATAGCAGACGTTATGCCATGTACACGTATTTTAAAGTATGCGATTAATAGCGAATTCGACTTGTTGCACGAGTGCGCACTTACCGAATTATTTTGTATTCGACAAGACAAAACAGAGCGAGTGCAAATTATATGCGTATTCGACATCGTCTGAGCCACTTTGGTAGGCAGTGCAATTTACAAGTGTGAAAAATATGAACGCAGGAGAATAATGAGTTGTTGGAGAAATTGTTTCTGATTTTAAGTTATTAAATCTTTTACTTTTTTTTTAAATGGGTGAAATTTTAATACAACACAATTAAAAGTAATTGATTTTTTTATTAATGTTTGTCTCACAATTTTGACGTTAAAAACAGGTCAATAAAGAGAATAAATCACAGAATTTGGAATTTATTTACGAACAGAATAAAGGAAAGAAGTAACTTCACTGAAATCTTCTTTATTATGCTGGCATACGTATGATGACTTCAAATCCGTTTCATGTGGACATTTATCACATTAAAATTTTCTCTCCGCTTTGGGATCACGATGCTTCCTCATCATGTGCTGCTTCATATTACCCTTATGCCTGGTCTCGTATTCACAATTCTCACACTTGTGAATCTCCACCTCCGATTTGTCCCTATGTATCAGGTTATGCTTGTGTAGGTTCGAATTAAAATCCGTTTCATACGAACATTGGACACATTTAAATTTTTTATCCGCTTTGGGATCAAGATGTTTCACCATGTGCTGCTTCATACTAGCCTTATGCTTGGTCTCGTAATCACAATTTTCACACTTGTGCATCTCCACCTCCGATTTATCCTTATGTATCAGACTATGCTGGCATAGGTATGACTTAAAATCCGTTTCATATGGGCATTTATCACATTTTAATTTTCTCTCCGCTTTTGGATCACGATGCTTTTTCATCATGTGCTGCCTCAAATTCCCCTTATGATTGGTCTCGTAATCACAATTCTCACACTTGTGCATCTCCACCTCCGATTTGTCCCTATGTATCAGATTATGCTTGTGTAGGTTCGACTTAAAAATCGTTTTATATGGACATTTATCGCATTTAAATTTTCTCTCCGCTTTGGGATCGCGATGCTTCGTAATTGTGTGCTGGATCATATTATTCTTATACCTGGTCTCGTATTCACAATTCTTACACTTGTGGATCTTCACCTCCAATTTGTCCTTGTGTCTCAGATTATGCCGGCATAGGTCTTTCTTAAAATTCGTTTCATATGGACATTTGTCACATTTAAATTTTCTCCCCTCTTTGGGATCACGATGCTTTAGCATGTGACTGCGCATACTACTCTTATACCTGGTCTCGTATTCACAATTCTCACACTTGTGCATCTCCACCTCCAATTTGTCCTTGTGTCTCAGATTATGTCGGCACAGGTCGTTCTTATAATTCGTTTCATATGGACATTTATCACATTTAAATTTTCTCCCCGCTTTGGGATCACTATGCTTTAGCATGTGATTGATCATACTACTCTTATACCTAGTCTCGAATTTACAATTTTCACATTTACGCATCTCCACCTCTGTGTCTTTGTGTCTAACCATATGTTGTGTCAAATTTGTCATGCAGTCAGTTTTGTATGTGCATGCTTGACAGGCAAACTCCTTATAGAGCACCTCGTATCTCTCTGCAAATGTAGAAATATCATATTAGCATTTATTTCAGAACGGATGGAATGCTGGAATTACTATTTATTATCTACACGACAAATGATTGAATACTAAAATTAGGCCTGTCAAATAGTACAGTAGAACTCGCTAAAATCGAAAATAACGGCTAGTTCTGATTATTTAATATGTGGTTAGGACCACATACTCAAGTCTGTAGTTTCGAAAGACCTGTGCTAACTTCATAGCACTAAAAAAACCGAGACATTTTCGCATTTTTTTCACTATCTCTTCGAAACTATGCATTTGTTTATAAAACATTTTATTATGTTTTCTAAAGTACATTAAATTTGCTACAATGAAGAATTGATGACTTGAATCAGAACTAGACTAGAAGTGTTTTCAATCGGGATTAAAAGTGCTACTTTAGTCCCGCGGTATATTGCTCTTGTTACTGATAATTATCACTATCATTATCCCATTATCTCATATTCAAGTACGTATATAATCATTCTGAGAGGTGCATTTTAAAAATATTTGTTAAAATATGTGTAACAAAACTATTTCACTAAATTCAGCTCTCAAATATCATTATTCATGTTACTTCTGAAAATATCTGCTTACCTATCGATGTGAATTGACTGATCTGCCTTTTCCACTTTAAGGAACCGCTCTCCTCGGTGTGGTTACATGCTCCCGATGGACCAAAATCCCCCATTTCACCACTAAAATAACATCATTTTATTTTCTATGGTATTATTTATTGCTTTCACAGCTACTTTTAACTATTTGAGAACTTCTGATAAGTCACGCAAATGTTTTGGTTCATTCAACCATCCTCGAAGATACAACATGTAATTTACATGTAATTTCATAATTGTACAATAACTTTTTTGAAAGGAGTTGGATACAGGAAGCAGGATTAAAGAAGAGGATATAGGCCTTTGGCTGTGTTTCCTCTAGTATACTTGAACAGAAAATTAAATATAATAAATAAATCTGTCCACAAAATTTTGCTTTCAACTGACAATGACAGATCTATGGATATTATAAACGCCTATAAAGTAAAAAAAATTGCCGGTATTGAATTGTTATTGCCGATAGTTATTATGCCGACTAGCTCACACCACTTGATTGGGGCTGGTTGAAGTCGGTATTTGACGCGAGAAAATCGGATACTATAATCACGTCTGCGTTCGGCAAATTATGTAAAAATCCTTTCTGGAAAACCTCCTCCATATTTGACAACAAGCAATAAACAAACTATATTCGAGGTTCTAAATAATAAAGGCACTACTAGATAATACTGTGAATAATATATGCAGATTTCGTTCTAACGAGACCGTCACGGAATAAACCTAACGCTGTACAGTACGGAGTACAGTCGATCTATCGCGCCTGCAGACCTAGCAAGCATGTGACGTCGAACCAATGACAACGCGTGTATTCGATTCAAATAAAGCAAGCACTTTCTACGGGCGTTGCTGTGGTTCGGATTGACTTTTTTTCAGGCACAGTTCTAATATTGCACACACCTATTCTCCGAAGCAAGCCTGAACTTAATGCAGTTATATCTAACTACCGCAAGGAGCTTGGGGGGGGGGGGGAGAGAGAGAGAAGGGGGGGAGGGGGAGAGAGGGGGAGAGAGAGGGGGAGCCCAATTCAGATATTAATTTATTAAAAATGTGAAAAATAGAATTTGCCATGTATCAAATATTAATTTTCAGTGTTCCTAAAACTTTAAAAAGAATTTTCACGAGAGTTCGAAAATGTGAGTTACTTCAATACCTGATAATTACGAAAATATATCTGCATTTAATATATTTTAGAACGTAGATACGCCTTTTTAACATAAAAAAATGGATTTTTCAGGATCAGTTTGAATGGTATAAAAATCCTCAAAATTGTAGATACGGCACTCTTCCTTATGACAGCAGTATAGCTATATCTATTTTTGAAACAAGATAACATATCAATATTTATAGTATTTATACGTCATTGTAATTCTCATTCCCTAAACATAAACAACATTCCAATACATACCCACTCTCTAATTCAGCCTTAATGTGAATCTCCTCGCATTTAATGCTGGCAATATCTTCTTTTTTGAGATCCTTTGGTGTATTAGTATCAAAATTTGAACATTCCTCCTTAATGAGCTCGTTAATTGTAGATTCTTTAAATTTGAGCAGGTCATTAAGGCTAATCGAAACGGGAATGGCATGGTCCATCGATGTCTGACAATAGTCATTAATACTTCGCTCTACC
This sequence comes from Tetropium fuscum, assembly GCA_964058915.1. Lineage (NCBI taxonomy): Eukaryota > Metazoa > Arthropoda > Insecta > Coleoptera > Cerambycidae > Tetropium > Tetropium fuscum. The sequence goes on along the minus strand of CAXKVY010000278.1, from coordinate 413,430 downwards.
CCTTGGCAGGTCGTCATAAATTCATTTAATTTTTTCATCCGACTGAAACACAGCCCACAGACTAGTGGTTCACGAACTGTGTGTATATCCTACAAAAACCCTAATGGTAATTTTCGCAATTTTTTTATGTCGAACAATGTGACATTCTCTATCTTCATTACTTCCGTAAACTTGCAACATGGGTCTGGTATAAAAAGTTAATTGGCTCCCATCACTGACAAATTGTAAACTATCACGCGATTCGAAATGATAATTAAAAAACACAGTAAGGTAGTACAGCATTAATTTGAGGTTATGGTTTCAAATAATACTGCCATATATATTAGAAACACTAGCCATACTAACATTATTTTGTATAGAAGACGTACTTGACAACGTTAATGTAGAAATTTAAAAAAAGAGCACTTACCACTTCAGGAAAACAATTTGCTATTAAATCTTCCAAGCTCGTGTTACAGTCGAGCGCCTCGTCTGCTATTAACGACATGCACAACCGGCATATTTGTCTATTTTCCAAGTTTACATTTGCTATTACCGTGTCCCTATTCTCTCCGTGAAAAACTTCCTTGATATCTACAGGGACAGCGGCGTCGGCATCCACAAAAGTGGAAATGCAGTTGTCCACGTGTAAACAAGCGGACTTAAACTCAAATCCACTCTGGAGCTCCTCCATACAGCTGCTGCATGCCACAGCATTCTCAATTACATGCAGATCCTAAAAACACAAGTATTTCAATGTAAAAGTGGGGTTAAGTATCTCAAACACGCACCGCATTAATCAGTAAAACTTTCAGTAGTGCCTTTTTCTTTTCTCCGATAGCCTCAGCTTCCGCAGTCGGTATTATAACAAGACATAGTCTGCAAATTTGTTTGTCGTCCCTCATTTCCATTTTATATAACAAGATATTTTATATTTTAGCCTATTTCCGTACTTCTTCTTCTTCTCGTGCTGGATCTTACGCCCATATTCTCCATATAAATATATATATATATATATATATATATATATATATATATATATATATATATATATATATATATATATATATATATGTATGTATGTATGTATATATATATATATATATATATATATATATATATATATATATATATATATATATATATATATATATATATATATATATATATATATATATATATATATATATATATATATATATATATATATACAGATAAGCTGGGATTGTTAGCCCCGTTAAGTTCTCTATTTTGGCCGCTTAAAAGTGTTAAGCCCAGTTTTTCCAAGATATAACCCCACATATGTAATATATTTTTCTAGCCATATAATATAGCTGGGATATTTGTTCATAAATAAATTTATTAAAACATGGAAATAGAAGAAGAAATTTTTTTAGAGAACCATATTGTTCTTTTGGATGTAATAGATTTTTGTTTCCCACGGATGTTTTACACCAGACAAAATTATATTATGGATGACTTGACGTTATGGACGTTTCACATGATATTTATCCGAATTTGTAAAGTTGGGTACCCGACTATTTTTGACACTGCTCATTCAAACTAAACCAAATATGAAAAAAATATCCACGTATTACTACATAAATAAAACTACATTACCACCATGATACATTGTATCAGGCATATAATGTGGCCTGATGCCTGATACATTATATCAGGCATCAGGCCACAGGCTTGAGCCTCGTGCGAGTCGTATTAGAGAAAGAGGTTAAGAACATAGAAAAACATAAAAATAGGATCATTGAACATAGAAACATTCCACTCCTTGGTTAGAATTTCTTTCTTATGACGTCCATCACGTATAAATTATTTTTAACTTTACACTCCAAAATAGTTCCATACCCTTAATACATCGAAATCAAACCTTATGATAAATGCAAAACAAATTTGGGAAATCAAAATATTTGTGTACGAAGTAATTAAAAGGTTCAAAATTGTAAATACCAGATTTAATTAGATTTAGATTTAATTAATGTACCGATTAAATATTTTATTGCACATAGGAAAATGCTTGCTGAAATCTCTTAAAAACCTTTGTAACATTTCTAGTTTATTTTATCTGATGGGCAATTCATTAAACAATACTGAACTGTTTCCTAGGATCGTTTTAGATAGATGTTTGCTTGTGCAATCATTGGTCAATCATTCATTGGTCAACGTTTCATCAAAACACAAAAAAAATTGTTGAAGCATGAAGAATAAATAATTAAATTTGCTTCTTGGGCACTTAGTTAATGTTCATAAATAGTCAGATAATATTATTTGGTATCTAAATATGTGTAAATGGTGTGGTATCATATAATTTCTAGGACAGGAGGATTTAACTTTGTATAGCATCATATACAAAACACGCCATCTAAATAATATTTAATATATTGATACATTTTTTTACCCTTATATAGGTTTATTGACTTAAACTAGTTTATTTATAAATCAACAAACATAATTTGCTCATGGTTCAGAAGAGAAAAAGTGAATTAATTGTATACCATATGAATCGTGAAGTGATATCTCGTCATATCTCTTGGACACAAGCTTTATATGGATATTCACCTAATTCAAATTATATGTCCGGTTCGAGATCGATGCTTCCGCATGTGTTGGATCAGATTATGCTTATACTTGCTCTCGAATTCACAATTCTCACACTTATGCATCTCCACCTCCGATTTGTCCTTGTGTATCAGATTGTGCGTGCGTAAGTAGCACTTAATATCTGTCACATAATGACATTTGTCACATTTAAATTTTCTCTCCGCTCTGGGATCGCGATGTTTCAGCTTGTGCTTGACCATATTACTTTTATATTTCGTTTGAAAGTCGCACTTCTCACACTGGTGCATCTCCACCTCCGATTTGCCCATGTGTATCAGATTATGTCGGCCCAGGTCTCTCTTAAAATTCGTTCCATATGGACATTTATCACAATTAAATTTTCTCCCCGCTTTTGGATCAGGATGCTTTTTCATCATGTGCTGCATCATATTGCCCTTATGACAGGTCTCGTATTCCCAATTCTCACACTTGTGCATCTCCACCTCCGATTTGTCCGTATGTATCAGATTATGCTTGTGAAGGTTCGAACTAAAATCCGTTTCATATGGACAATTATGACATTTAAATTTTCTCTCTGCTTTGGGATCACGATGCTTCTTTATTATGTGCTGGGTCATATTGCCCTTATACCTGGTCTCGTATTCACAATTCTCACACCTGTGCATCTCCACCTCCAATTTGTCGTCGTGTCTCAGATTATGTCGGCATAGGTCTTGCTTAAAATTCGTTTCATATGGACATTTGTCGCATTGAAATTTTCTTCCCGCTTTGGGATCACGATGCTTTAGCATGTGATTGATCATATTACCCTTATACCTGGTCTCGAATTCACATTTTTCACACTTATGCATCTCCACCTCTGACTTGTCTTTGTGTCTACCCATGTGTCGTGCCAAATTTGTCTTCCAGTCAGTTTTGTACGTGCATTCTTGACAGGCAAACTTCTTATTAGACTTGTGTCTCGCCATGTGACCGTCAGAAGAAAAATTCATTCTCTCTGCAAATGTAGAAACATATTATTAGCATTTATTTCAGAACAGTAATGCTAGAACTATTATCTACACGACAAATGATGTAAAACTAAAAATAGGCCAGTCAAATTTGTTAGGACAACTACCAGTAGTGTATATCCTTGGAATGACTTAGCCAATGTTCCCATATGATTTGACCCGTAAAATTTTCCCCGATTTCCCCGCGGACGAAAGTTGACCAAATCTTACATTTCCTTTTTTTTTAAATGCCAATATTTGGAGGATTCTGACTTGGTAACTATAGTACCTACAAAGCTGATGCTAGTCATCAATTCTGTGGAAAATTTTATCTACTTTAAAAAGCATAATAACATTTTTTATAAACAAATGCACAGTTTAGAAGATATAGATTAAAAAACCTAAAAAAGTGCGAAAATTTCGCGGTTTTTCGAGTGCTACGAAGTTAGCATAGGTCTTTCGAGGCTGCAAACATATATATATCTAGAGTGGTAGTGGTCCTAACAACATATTAAAAAATCAGAAATAGCCATTTGCAATTTTAATGTACTATATGATAGGCTTAAAAAAGTGAAGTTAATTTATACTCGTGTTTTAATGTTATTATTTTAATTATATGATTTACATTAAAAAATATAATAAAGTCTGGTCTAGTCTAGTTCCTTTATACTAGATAACTTCATAAATTAATAATCTTCTGTGAACCTAAAGATACCCTTTCTTATAGTGATGGATATTTCTCATTGAAAGTAATTGTATAAATTATATTTTCCGTACTCCTGGAACAAATTAATAACTTGGCTCCCTTATGACAGGGACGAAAGTGTCACTTTCTATCCTTCCGGGAATTAATATTGACGAAAATCCCGGAAGGATTTAATTATAAACAAAAGAATGTAACATGCATTCTATTGATTTAATATCTACCTAAATTAATGATGTTACAGTTCGTCATATTGACCAATCTCTCCTGGGCGAGTGAAGTAGATATACTTGACCTACTTTGGCTGCCCTTTTACTAATATCAGATAACAACTTCAGTCATAATCGCGGTCATGACACTAACAATGACAATGTCTCCAAAATAATCTGGTCACAATGCAGCATCCACGTACCAAGGAGAGTCCAAGGTCACAGCTATGGGTGCTGTAGGCGAGAGCTAGGCTATGATAGGCACACTAGCGTGGTGCAGGACATGGCTAGGCATCGCCAAGTGTGTTCATCAATAACCCATGCACTGCTGTTTCGCGTATAACGCGGGTTCGCATAAACGTGTGTATAGTCTGGGCACCATTTGACCGCTCTACAGGATGCTAATTGCAGTAAAACTTAAGACGTTTACCCTTGTTACGTTTACTCTTCGTACGTGGAGGCATCCACGAACCAAGGAGAGTTCATGGTCGAGGCTTTAGGTGCTCTAGGCTATGATAGGCACAACATGGCTAGGCATCGCCAATTGAGCTCTCAAATATTATTCCTCATATTACTTCTGAAAATATCTGCTTACCTTTCGATGTGAATTGTCTGATCTGCCTTTTCCTCTTCAAGGAACCGCTCTCCTCGGAGTTGATACATGCCCCCGATGGACCGGAATCCCCCATTTCGCCACTGAAACAAAATTATTTTATTTTCTATGATATTATTTATTTCTTTGACAGCTGCTTTTACTTATTTGAGTACTTCTGGCAAATCCCGCAAACGTTTCGGATTAATCAACCAACTGTAATTTGTATTGTACAATTACTTTTTGGAAAGGAGTGGGATACAGGATACAAGAAGAGGATATAGGCCATTGACTGTGTTTCCTCTAATATACTTTAACACAAACTTAAATATTATAAATTCTCCGAAGCAAGCCTGAACTTAATGCAGTCGTATCTATCTGCCGCAAGCAGCTTGGTGAAATTGGTAAGAACTGCTCGCGGATGGGAACAATTAAACTTGGAGTTCGACATGGGTCAGTACCGGGGCCAGTATTATTTCTCATTTACATTAATGACCTGGTGCATTCTGACCCGTGGGCTGAATTTATTCCATTCGCAGATCAACTAATAAATATATTCCTGTTAAAGCGAACATTTTCATGCTGAATGACTGCGAGTGAAAAAGAGAGAGCGAGAGAGAGAGATAGAGAGGGGGGAGAGAGAGAAAGGGGGAGAGAGAGAAAGGGGGGAGAGAGAGAGAGAGAGATAGAGAGGGTGAGGGAGGGAGATAGATTTGGAGTGGGAGCGGGAGAGGGAGAGTGAGAGGGAGACAGTTATTGTAAAGCAGTACGTCGCTATAAATGCGCAGATAAATTTTCGGAAGAAATGCGGCAACGTCGCCTCAAATATTTTTGAGCTTTATTGCTAGATCTGTGAAACAAACAGAAAAACGCAGATTATAAAAAAGTGCCGTCTGGAAGACAACATTCTAGGGAGTATTACCTTCAAATAGGAGGACATGAGGAATAGGGGATTTGTAAAAAAATATTTTTACAAATGCCAAGGTATTTCAGACTCAATATGTATTGATATCCATTTACAAATATGATATCCACTTACATTTCCATCCAAAGTTACATTTGTTACTTAACGCTATATAAAGTTACAACTTCACGCAATATGTCATAATTAAGAAAATGTATCTGCATTTAATATATTTTGGAATGTAGATATGCTTTTCTAACATACAAAATTGATTTTTCAGCATCAGATTGAATGATAGAAAACTAAAAATCCTCAGAATTGTAGATACGGCACTCTCTTATGAGAGCAGTTTAGGTATCTATTTTTGTAACAAGATAACAATATTTATACGTTATTGCAATTCACATTTCCTAAACATAAACAACATTCCAATACTTACACACTCTCTAATTCAGTCTTAATATAAATCTCCTCGCATTCCAGGCTGGTCGCATCTTCTTTTTTGAGATCCTTCAGTACATCACTATCAAAATTTGTCCTTAAGTCCTTAAATTTGAGCAGGTCATTAAGGCTAACTGAAACGGGAATGGCATGGTCCGTCGATGCCTGACAATAGTCATTAATCCTTTGCTCTACCCCTCGGCAGGTCTTCATAAATTCATTTAATTTTTTCATCTGACTAAAACACAGCCCGCAGATTAGTGGCTCATGAACCGTGTGTATATCCTACAAAAACCCTAATGGTAATTTTTGCAGTTTTATGTGGAACAATGTGACATTTTCCCTATCTTCAATACTCCCGTAAATTTGCAACATGGGTCTGGTATAAAAAGATGAATGGCTCCAAACACTGACAAATTATAAATTAGCACGAGACTCGAAATGGTAAATAAAAAACACAATAAGGTAGTAAAGCAGTAATTTGAGGTTATGGTTTCAAACAATACTGCCGTATGTATTAGAAACAACAGCCATACTAACATTGTCATGTATAGGAGACGTACTTCACAACGTTAATGTAGAAATTTAAATAAAAAAGGCACTTACCACTTCAGGCAAACATTTTGCTATTGTATCTTTCAAGCTCGTGTTACATTTGAGCGCCTCGTCTGCTATTAACGACATGCACAACCGGCATATTTGTCTATTTTCCAAATTTACATTTGCCATTACGGTGCCCCTATTTTCTCCATGAAATACTTCCTTGATATCTACCGGGCCGTCGGCATCCACAAAGCTGGAAATGCAGTTGTCCACGTGTAAACAAGCGGACTTAAACTCAAAACCACTCTGGAGCTCCTCCATACATCTGCTGCATGCAACAGCGTTCTCAGTTACATGCAGATCCTAAAAACAGCAAGTCTTTTAATATAAAAGTGGGGTTAATTATCTGAAATACGCACCGCATTAATCAGTAAAACTTCCAGTAGAGCCTTTTTCTTTTCTCCGATAGCCTCAGCTTCCACAGTCGATACTATACAAAGACATAGTCTGCAAATTTGTTTGTCGTCCCCCATTTCCATTCTATATAATAATATATTTTATATTAACCCATATTAAGGATATTAGGAATATTTACGTACTTCTTCCTCTTCTCGTGCTGGATCATACGCCAATATTCACTATGTATAGAAAATCTAGGTTTATTGTTTAAGCCCGCTTAAAGTTAAGCCCTCAATTTTGGCCGTTTAAAAGTGTTAAGCCTAGTTTTTCCTAGATATAACCTCACATATATAATATATTAATTCTAGACATATAACACGGTTGTGCTATTTGCTCATAAATAAATTTATTAAAATATGGAAATAGGCAGAATTTTTTTTAGAAGACCATATTGTTCTTTTGGATGTAATAGATTTTTGTTTCCCACGGATATTTTACATGACATAATTATATTATGGATGACTTGCCGTTGTGGACGTTTTAAATGATATTTTTACGATATTATAAAGTTTTTGACACTACTCATGCAAACAACACAAATAAGAAAAAATAGCGAGGTATTACAACATAAATAAAACTACATTACCACAGCCTTGAGCCCCTTGCGTATATCGTATTACAGAAACAGGTTAGGAACATAGAAAAATAGGAACAATGAACATAGAAATATTCAACTCCTTGGTTAGAATTTCTTGTCTCATTTGACAGACCGTGATCGTTTTCAGGCGTTGCCATATTGTCCGTGAGCTTAACAAAACTTCATTTATATTAAGGCCGTACAAGACATCCCAATTTAAGCACAGCTTTATATTTTAGCCTGGCTTAACTAAGCGCTGCTTAAGCCTCAAACAGTGAATACCGCCGTAAGTCCATATAGTTATGCAGCGTTCCATTTTAACCAGGGACCGCGTTCAGAAAGCATATCTCAATGCATTAGAAACCATTCGAGGGCCGCACGAGTTACGACGTTTGGTTTGACCATCACTGTACACATTACCCTATAAACTATTTTTCATTTTATAATCCAAAATAATTCCACACCCTTAATACATCGAAATCAAACCTTATGATGAATGCGAAACCAAGGATACCAAATTCTTTTAGATTCAATTGATGTACCGATTAAATATTTTATTGCACATAGGAAAATGCTTGCTGAAATCTCTTAAAAACCTTTCTAACATTTCTAGTTTATTTTATCTGATTGGGCAATTCATTAAACAATATTAAACTGTTTCCTAGGATCGTTTTAGATAGATGTTCGCTTGTAATACCTATCGAAATTATTATTTGCAACATCTCATGTCCTATAGGAATGTAAGTTACATATACATACGTAAATTAACTTATTATATACACATTTCATTTTAAAAATAAACAGTGTATTATAAATGACTTTGTTGGACATTCATCAATTTCAATAAATTACACATGTCAGCAATTGATATATACCTATGCAACCCAATATGACTCTCATACCTCGAATGTATACTTTCTGAAATGCTCATATCTGTTGTTTGTTCAGAAAAATAAGTGCAGTGCCGCAGCAATCAATATGCTGTGATATCATAAACTTATAAATAGTCAATTTAGAGTATAAGTACTGATATTTTATTTGAGAGTCGATACAGCAGGCCAAACTGTGCATTTTATTCCTCATTGTTTAATATTAATAAAATTATTTCTGGATGATATAATATAATGAACTTAGTTTTAGACTATTATGGTATGTCCATTCGAATATATTCTTTCAGTCATGATTCAGATTCCTTTCAATGTCATCCACATTACCCACTATAGGTATACAAAATTGTATATGGATACAGTTGAAAAAAAAAGAAAACTATTTAAAAATGGAAGTCTATCTAAAAATCTGAGACGCAGGCAGCAAATGTTTCAAGGATTTATCTTATATGTATAAAAAAACATTACATATGGATTATATTTTCAGCTATACTTTACACTGAGATATATAAAACGCAGATCGGGCAGATTATAAATAATTTTGGAGAATAATTAGTTTCCTACGATATTTGCTTCTTCTATGAGCAGTTTTTTATTTATTTAATCAAAGAGCCAAAGCAAGAAACTTCAATCATTCATTGGTCAACGTTTCATCAAAACACAATAAAAATTGTCAAAGCATGACCAATGAATAATTGAATTTGCTCTTTGGGCGCTTAGTTAATGTTCATAAATGGTCAGATATTATTATTTGGTATCTAAATATGTGTAAATGGTGTAGTATCATATAATTTCACCGATCTTTCTAGGACAGAGTATTTAACTTTGTATAGCATCATATACAAAAGACGCCATCTAAATAATAATATTTAATATTTTAATTGATATGTACATTTTTTAACTCTTATATAGGTTTATTGACGTGTATCAGATTATGTTTGAGTAGGTACCTCTTAAAATCCGTGTCATACGGACATTTATCACATTTAAATTTTCTCTGTGCTATTGGATTACGATGGTTTACTACGTGATGGTTTATGTTACTCTTATATCTGGTTTCGAAGTCACATTCCTCACACATGTACATGTCCACCTCTTATTTGTCCCTGTGTGTGAGAATGTGCTTGCGTAGGTTTGTCTTAATATCCGTTTTGTAGGAGCATTTTTCACACTTAAATTTTCTCTCAGATTTGGGTTCATAATGCTTCCGCATGTGAACGATCATATTATTCTTATACCTAGTCTCGAATTCACAATTCTCACACTTGTGCATCTCCACCTCCGATTTGTCCTTGTGTATCAAACTGTGAGTGCGTAGGTTTGTCTTAATATCCGTTTTGTAGGAGCATTTTTCACACTTAAATTTTCTCTCAGATTTGGGTTCATAATGTTTCCGCATATGAACGATCATATTATTCTTATACCTAGTCTCGAATTCACAATTCTCACACTTGTGCATCTCCACCTCCGATTTGTCCTTGTGCATCATACTGTGAGTGCGTAAGTTTGACTTATCTGTTACATAGAGACATTTTTCACATTTAAATTTGGTACATTTCTCACGCTGCTCATCGCCAAAAAAAGAATGTTTCCTCCCTGCAAATGTAGGAACATATTATCATTTACTTCGGAATTGAAATGTTAAAAGTACATGCGTAATGAAAGGAGCAAATAAGCAGGTTTATGTTCAGGTCAATGAGAGCTTTCAGAGTGCTTTTGGGAGCTTTTTTTTGAGAGTTAATGTTCTAAATTTGATGTTAAAACATAACAGTGTGATGTCTTGTTACTTCATAATAGACAACTTATCCTTATGAGTTAATACCCTTCTGTGAACTAAGTGTGTCAACTTTTTTTTGTAGGAATGAAAGTTTCTCATTAAGAATAACTATAAATATATTTTAGTAATTGCACTCTTTACTAATAAGTTTTGTAAACCTTTGCTCGAATTCACATTAATCTCAATTATAATATTCCACATAAAGTTCGCTTTGAAATATTATTCTTAATGTTACTTTGACAGTATCTGGCTTACCTTTTAAAGCAGATTTCCTAATCGGCCTTTCCAATTTCAATGAATTAGTTCCACCCATTTCTTCACTATAAAAGACAACATTTAATAATATCTGATTTTATTCATTTCCTTGTTGCTGGTCTTAATTACTTGAGTATTTATGGGGATATCTGGTAAGTCAAGTAAACATTTAGATTTTCAAGCATCCTCAAAGACGCGACAATAATTTCAATATTGTAAACTTAGATACTTTTGTTTTATTTTGAACATATGTGGTGATATTTGACAAACAGACAGACTGCATTATCTGCTTGCAAAATATAGAATCAAAGACACAGTCAGAAGTCCAAGTGATTTTAAAGTTCAGATCAACTAATTTTCTGCTAAATGTTCATTAGAGAAATAACTCATAAATATTGTAAAATTATTTGTTCCGTACAAATTGATATATAGCTGACGATGTTGGCTGATCTTTCAGATAGGCGTATGGGTTATTGTCAAGGATTATAGAGAAATCCTGATTGCAGTCTACCAACAAATCATGCAAAAAGAGTTTTGAACAAGTTCAACCTATGTGGACATAGCATTTATATTGTACAAAAATAATACAATGCCTAAATATGTCAGAGTCCATAGTAAAAGATATTCATTATACAATTAAGAAAAATTATTGTAGTTCCTATAGTATAAACCGATATTTTTATGAGTTGAACAGTTGAACACATTTTTGTGTCAAAAGGCCCCAATAATATGTGCACATTTCTAACTACTGTTATGTTAACAAGTAACACATAACATATTGGCAGTTTTATCCCGTCCGATATCCAAGACATTTTTTATATTATAAGTTGACTACTATGATATATTACTATGTTACTGCTTTTCGTAAAAAATCAGTTTACGAACGTCCTTGCTTCATAATTTTCTGGACGCCACTGTTCAAATGTCTGTTTTTTACTTCCTAAACATTTCATAGATATTTATGTTTTTTCTCTTTAAGACATTTTGTATGTATTGTTGGATTGCGAAGCCAACAAGGATCTAATACCTATAGTCAACATTCACACCGACGATGTTTTTATTGTGCAGATTTAAATGAATATAAAAGGTTAAGTAGTAAGCTGGTACCGAGAGACATAAATTAATTAACATAGTCTGTCAAAGCGTAAAGAATCATAGCCGATAATACGCGAGGTTGATCTGTTTTGTATTAGAAAAAGTTTTTATATTTTGTATTAAAAAAATGTTCTGAACGCCACTAGTTAAGGTACTAATGTTTGCTTTTACCTACTAAGCTTTTTATAAATATTTGTTTTTTATCATTCACATTTTTTTTCTTGTATTTCATATTATAGTACAATTATTAATTAATGAACAATTGCATTAAAAATTTCGACAATAACATATATTTATTACTAATAAGTTTCTCCACATTACGCACTGTAATGTTGTCTACACAGTGATCAATCATTTAACGGTTCTTTTAGTTTTTGACACTTACATTCACAAATTAACCGGAGGTCCGAGCACCTTTTTTCTTTTCCTTAGCACTAGTGCAAATCATTACTGACACTGACTATATACTTACTAACTATAACTATATTGTAACAAACAATATCATTTCACATAACACTTTTTGGTAACAAATAAATACACAATTCAGAAAAGTTAATAAGTCAACCCTACCTCATGTCATCATTTTCTGACTTAATCTCAATCTCCTCATTCTTTAAAAGTAATTCTGAACGACTACCGCCGTCGATAAACTGGTCCTCTGATATATAATCCTCTGCATCCTGGACATTTTCCACCTTAACCATTACCGAACCGTCTGCTTGATTTATGACCGAATCTTTACTCAGCCTATTTTGTAAATTTAAAGACTTATCTTCCATAAATCTGCATACATTTTTAGTATTGTTATGCATTTTAAATGAATACAATATGTATTTAGTATTTAAAAATTAAAAACAGTATCAGACATCCATCAATTAATTCCCACTTTGTTTACGAGGAACTAAATCGGAAAGGAAGTGACTAAATGTACGCCGCGGCGGAGCGAAAAGAAATTCCGGCGCGGGAAGTTTTCAAAGTACCATTGAAATATTTTAGTTCATCAGAGCTTTACTAGAGCAGCTGGTAGAGTAGGAGTAAAGTGTTTACTCGGGGATCTGAGAGTTGCTGGTTCGAATTGTTCAGCTTTAGTTATTTTTTACATAATCATAAACTTAATGATACGTGTACATGATATTAGTACCGTCAAAAAGGAGTTCTGTCACAATTACTTTTGTTACAGGGTAGACGACTGTCTAGTTATATAATAATAAGAATACGTGACATAAGATGCGCTCAGGTGGACCAGTTGTTTTACAGCAATATTTTTAGATTGTTGCATTTTACAGGAACTGTGTCTTAAAGTTGCTCAACTAACCAGATAATATAAACACACGAATCTTTATGTAATTTATATCAGAATAGGATGTTTTCCTTCATACCCAGAGATACGGCTCCTCATCTCTGGTTGCATAGGACCTACTCGAATTGCAAATCTAATGCAACGGCGGACCTCTAGTCACAGGCAATCAGAAATCACACCACACCAAACATTCACATAAGGAAAGCCAGATGCCACAAAACACCGATAAAGAATGGCTCTTGCAGATATCACCATAGACAAATACCAAGAAGGAGAAGAGCTTTCCCTACGGAAACGCAAACCAGTGTTGTTTAGCTCTAGCTGAAGTATTTCATCGTTCGACTAAACAGTGATTAAAAAATTAATCGTTTATTAATTTGAAAATTGTGTTGTCCCGTGCATTAAACATGGTTTTATGTATCTTAAACACTGATTACTTAAACCGGTCCTTTTTGGATTATTAACGACCGATTAGTTTTCTTAACCTCACTGACTCAATAATCAATACTTCACTTCAATAATTTTTCAAGAAAATGGATTTCGCAGTTTTCGACGGTATGTTTCTAGAGGATGATCAAGATATTCTTGTTCTTGTTTTCTCCTTAGTACCCATATGGTACATTTTATTACACAGATATAATACACAATAAAAATTAATTTCAAGTTTCTATCAACACTTTTACATAGGAATGCTCCACAGATAAAATATATTCGAATGCTCTAAGATACAAAAAAGCGGGGTTATATTACTACCGTGAAGATAGAGATCTAAGCAAAAATTGCGGTGTTGTCACTTTGTTTCTCTGATTAACTAACAGACGATTAATTTGTGACCGGGCAATTAAAAAATGTTTTAACAGCAATTAAAAGATAATCAACGATTAGATAATCAGTGCATAAGAATAAAACGGTGCAAACAGCCATTAGAGTTCTTTTTATAAATTGGTATGGATTGAAATTTTTAAAACACCTGAAAAAATATTTTCTTTAATGCACAGATAATAATAAGGTTATAAATTCACAGATAATAAAGTTTGGAATAGGGGAAATGAGATTACATATACAATATAAGATTATATATTGGAGGAGTTAAATATATAGGAACTATTATTAGTCCTGAAATAAAGTTGAATCTACACTATGCAAAAAAAGCGTATTTAAAAAAATGACACAAAAAGCCGGCCTGCTGCTAAAATATCAACATTATCAGTCTAAATTGACTGTTGATAAGTCTTATGATATCACATATTGATTACCGTGGCGCTACACCAATTTTTCAAAGCAAACAACTATCAAGCATTACATAAAATACAAAATCAAGGTATGAGACATATTGTTTTTATTGTTGGAACTTGTTTTTATTAAAATAAAAAATATAAATAAAATAAACGCTGGAGCATTTTGCATCACTACTTGTGGCTCTCCTCCTCCGATTTGTCCTCGTGTGTCAGATTGTGTTTGCGAAGAGAGAACATAAGATCCGTTTCATATGGACATTTATCGCATTTAAATTTCGATCTGATAACACTATGCTTCACTATCATATGCTTGGTCAAACTAGCCTTCCACTTGCTCTTGAATTCACAATTCGCACACTTGTGCATCTCCACCTCCGATTTGTCCTTGTGTCTCACATTATGCGTACGCAGGTGGTACTTAAAATTCGTTTCATATGGACATTTATCACATTTAAATCTTCTCTCCGTTCCGGGATTACGATGCCTCAGCATGTGATTCATCATACTAGACTTATACATGGTCTCGAATTCACAAATCTCACACTTGTGCATCTCCACCTCCGATTTGTCCTTGTGTGTCAGATTATGAGTGGATAGGTTGGACTTATTATTCGTTTCATATGGACATTTATCACATTTAAACTTACTCTCCGCTTTGTGATCACGATGATTCAGCATGTGCCTGGTCATACAGCTCTTATGGTTAGTCTCATATTCACAAGTCTTACATTTGTGCATCTCCACCTCCGCTGTGTTCTTGTCTATCAGATTGTGTTGGCTTAAGTGATCCTTTCGGTTCGTTTCACATGGACATTTGTCACATTTTAAATTTTTCTCCGCTTTGGGATCATGGTGCTTTACCATGTGCTTCTTGAGATCAGCCTTAAACCGAGTCTCGTATTCACAATTATAACACTTGAACATCTCCACCTCCGATTTGTCCTTGTGTATCAGATTGTGTTGGCTTAAGTTATCCTTTCGGTTCGTTTCATATGGACATTTATCACATTTTAAATTTTTCTCTGCTTTGGGATCACGGTGTATTACCATGTGCTTCTTAATATCACCCTTAAACCGAGTCTCGTATTCACAATTATAACACTTGAACATCTCCACCTCCGATTTGTCCTTGTGTCTGAGACTGTGTAAGCTTAGGTGGTACCCCATATTCGTTTCATATAGACATTTGTCACATTTAAATTTTTTTTCCGCTTCGGGATTACGATGCTTCAGCATGTGATTGTTCATACTAGACTTATGCCTGGTCTCGAATTCACAAATCTCACACTTGTAAATCTCCACCTCCGATTTATCCTTGTGTATCAGATTATGCGCGCGCAATCTGGCTCTCACATCAGTTTCATATGGACATTTATTACATTTAAATTTTCTCTCCGCTCCGGGATCGCGATGCCTCACCATGTGCTTAATCGCAGTACCCTTATACTTGGTCTTGTAATCACAAATCTGACACTTATGTATCTCCACCTCTGACTTGTCTTTATGTGTAACCACGTGCCGCGCCAAACGATACTCCCTGTCAGTTTTGTATGTGCATTCTTGACAGACAAACTCCTTAGTGACCCCCCTGTGCCCCGACTTCCACCCTGCAAATGTAAGAATATCTTATTAGCATTTATTTCAGAAAGATAATGCTAGAACTACTATTACCTACACAGCACATGATTTAATACTAAAAAAAATGAAATAAAATTTTTATTTTAATTATGTTTTGTTCAAAAATATAATAGTGTAATGTCATGTCTAGTTACTTTATATTAGATAAGTTCACTATCTAATCTATTATCCCTCATAAGTTAATAAGCTCTTCTGTGAAACTAAAGCTAATTTTTTTTATCTATCTACTCTCCATCTTATAAAGGCTAGAGAGTAGATAGTTAATGATAACAGGAAATGAGCATGTTCATATTCGGTTCAATGAACACTCTGTAGGCCATCATCATAATCAGGCAAAGCATGAACATTCAAAGGGTGCGCAGAGAAGCAAGAAGGGACCTACATATTCATATTGTAAAGCATGCAATAAAGACCTGGTATGCACATACCAGGGCTTTATTGCACGCTTTATATACCAGGGCTTTATTTCAAGTCTGAACTTATAAAGCACTCCGCTGTTGTGTAACATAAAAATAAGGCTGAAGAATTACCTGGACCACAAACATTAAAATCTATGACTACTTTCCAAACAAATGTAGCTTTGAAACTTGATATTAAAAAAGCTGAAATTAAAATGGCCTTGTTTATTGTGGAACACAATTTGGCATTTAATGTAATGGACCACTTATCTAAAGTAATTAGAATAAGTTTTTCAGACTTACAAATAGCCAAACGATACACAAATAATCGTACAAAAGCTACTGATATCATTAACAATAAAGTAACTGGTGCCCATGGTTTTGAAAAAACATTGGATTCAATTAAAAATCGCAAATTTTCATTAATAGTTGACGAATGCACTGACAAAGGAGCCGAGGATTTACTTTTAGGGTTACTACCTAGTTCCTAGTGCTTCAGCAGAGGCATTGTATATAAAAATAAAAGATTTTTTCATGAAATACGGCGTAGAGTATTAAACAAATTTAATAGGCTTCGGTGCCGATGGAGCGCGTGTAATGATGGTGTTCATAATTCTCTTTCCATGTGAAAAATTATCCAATATGGTTGATACTTCCAACATAATTTCAAGAGGCAATTTTTAAAGGTAAAACCACACCAAATACTTAAAATCCACACGTTATATGACAAAATTTAAAATGTCCTTAGAACACTATTAGATTGTTACATAAAAAATTACTATTAAAAAAAACACAATTTTTATCGCTCTAACCTTTAGGATGGGGTCACTGAAATTCTAAATTCAAAATGGCGACCAAATTCCGTCGATGCGTTAGCCGCCATCTTGAATTTGACGCAATTGTTTTTGCTCAATATCAAGTCATAAGGGCTTTCGAGGGCACTTGAATCCTTTTAAGAGCTTCTAGAGTAATTTTTAAGAGGTTTTTAGTGTGCTTCCAAGAGCTAAAAGCACTCAAAAAGCATCATCCTAAAAGCTCTTAAAAGCACTCCAAAAGCTCTCTAAATGCTCTTAAAAGCAATCCAGAAGCTCTTATAAACACTTCAAAAGCTCTCAAAAACACTAAAAGTTCTAAAAAGCAATCCAAAAGCTCTCAAAAACACCCATATGACCTGATGCTTTGCCTGATTATGATGATGGCCCACAAAATGTTCACTGAACATGCTCATTAATAATCACAAGAGCTCTCAAAAATCTCTAAAAGCTCTCTAATAGCTCCTAAAGCACTCCAAAACCTCTTAAAGTAATCTAAAAGCTTTAAAAATCACCGCTATAAAGTTAGCACTACCACGTGCGAGATGAAAGGTGGCATAATGTGATTAATTTGTCGCTTTTTTGTCGTGCAAAAAAAAATTTGTCGCGATATTATTATTTTTTTTAACCAATGGTAGTGCTAACTTGATATTAAGTTAGCACCACCACCTCTGGAAAACGGTCTTCCAAGGATCGGATAAATAATGTCACATCTGGTGCATAATTTGTCGCTTTTCTGTCGTGCAAAGAAAAATTTTGTCGCGAAATTATTTCTCCATAAATCGATGATAGTGATATCAAGTTGCACTACCCTTAGACCATCTCAACTTATAGACACGCCCTGCTACAATGCGGTGAAGCCAACATATCCGCCCGCGTGTGACGTCACTTGTGGGCAAGGGCTAACCAAGTCAATAGCGCACACATAGCAATGGGCAAAGTTATTTAGGCGTGAATAACATTTAAAATGTAATTCGACTTTATGAAAATGCTGATGTATGGCTGAACAACTCAGAAAAAGCTTGCCAAACATATTAGCAAGGACCTCAATCACATAACACAGTGTTTCTGTAATTGTATAGGTAGACATTAAAATGAACTAAAGATATATCTGGTAAACTTTATTATTAGAACAATAACCAAAGTACACTGCATGAAATAACAGGTAGAGTTACTTATTACTTACATTATGGATACAATCAATGGTTAGAAAACAAAATAGTTTTAGTAAGTTTACTCCTTATCCTGTCAACTTTTTTATTCATTATTTCTCCTTGATGATATAACCTTATATTACAATATTGAAAGCCAATGATTTTAATCAAATTTGTAATATGATTACATTCAATATCATGATCATACATATGCTCTATGTATGCATTAAAAACCGAACCCCGAACATTGGTCATATTTATAATTAATTTTGTCATTAGATGTTTCCCACCTAGCTGGTTTGTTTTTTCCATAAATCTGATTTTACTTTCAGCTACCTTACAAATGTGAATCACACCATTAGATGGTTGAATTAGGCACTGCGTTACATGGCTGTAATTTTTTATTTTTACTAAAGTTGATTCCAATACATCAGATTGGATCGCAGTTGAACATATTATCTAATTTTCTTTTCACTTGTTTAACTACGAAGCCTGCTATATATTCAATCATCTGAAACGTAGAGGGATAAATGTTCAGAATAGTTTACAATATTTAAAAAGTTATCTTGGTTGTTATTTGTGTCTCCATCACAATTTTCTATTAACTGATGGTCAATGGTTTTCATCTTTATGTTGCTGGAGGTACTCATTGCCAAGATTATGGTTGGTGCCTGCTCAATGCAATTTGCTTGGGTGGAACCTGTAACACTTGTATGCAATAGTAACTTCTTGCATGCTGCTTGAAACTGTTTTGGAGTAGGATTGTTGTTGTATCCTCCATGACTCCTAATGGCACTAAATAAAACTGCAAGATGATCTTGGCATAGTTTACATGCTGAAAGGTACTTTAGACCACCAGCGCAGTCTTTTCACCATGCTGCGTCCATATTCCTTTGTAGGATTTTAAGCTAATTATCAAACCAATAAAGCCTGTTTTTCTCTGGCTTAAATATAAGGGCTCGCCAATTGCTGAACATTTGAGAGATTGTAAATATTGTTACGTTTTTACCGGGGCTCGATATTATATGGGATAATTAATTTCACTCACTCAACTTAAAAACTATTTATTTATTTTAACTAAGCACTAATTTATAATAATACTATGTATAATATTTATTTCTATTCTTACACTACTTGGGTATATTTATAATGATTTATTTCCACTTTTAACTTTTCACTTAAACGCGTCGCACGGATATTTATTTATGACTGCCCTCACGATCGCCGGAATCAGCTTATATACCTGTTTTTATCGTACTGGTCGCTTCGGGACCTTGCTATAAGTCTTCCCGAAACCAAATCGAATCTCGCAGGTATAATTCTAGATGGCCCCAGTATCCCTGCCGCAGGTAGGCCACTGTTTACTTAAGCGCGCTCCCTTCGAGCCTATTTTTAGATATCCAGTGGTGGCGTATTTGTAGGCCATTATCGTTACAATATTGAATTGCTTCATCAATTTTTTTGAAAACGCTATCCTTGTTGTAATGTTGAAGGCTTGCTTTGAAATGCTTTGCTAGAAAGTTTCTACTATTAAGAATGTCACATATATCATTCATAAAAATTATAAATCTTTTGGTGGCTTTACTGCTTTCAAAATCATTGGAATATTCAGTTTCTCTCAAATAACGAATTGCTTTGGCAACACTCAAACTGAAAGTCTGTGCAGCCAATTTGACATTCATCTTCTTTTTGAACCAATTGATGTGCCTCTTGGTAATTTTTGTCGCGAGATGAGGCCCTTCTTTTTCTTGAACATCAACCAATTTTACAAGATAGTCCCATTTAATGAGGTCGTTATTATCGTCAAACATACTTTTATATGTACCATGTAGAAAATATGTTTTTGAAGAGTTGATAGATAAATCAGCTCCAAGAAGTTTTGCCATGGTTATATTTGTAGCGGCGCCATAAAAGTAAGACTCGTGATGGTAACTTCAGCTTCATGTAATACTTTCAAACACATACATACCAGGTTGCTCTTTTGAATTCCTGTGAGTCCATTAATTAGAAAATAACCTACAGGTAACTTCCATCTATCGTTAACACTGTTTATTAAAAAAACGATTGCTTCTTTTGCTTCCTGCAAAGAATCGCTTTGCATTTCACTCCCCATATCCACATACCTAAAAAAGTATTATCTATTTAATATAATCTTGCTACCAACATTCAACCAAAAAAACAAGCATACCCTACAAATTTATCTCCATCCCATTCTACTTTCTTATGTATTGATATTTCATCAATCATTAAAGAGCAAATACAAGGTTTCCCCTTTTCTCGAAGCTCTAACACCTTCTGTCTTAAAACCTTTACCGACTCTGCCTGGAAGCCTGGCTTACATTCTACTGCCTGATACCACTTTCGGATAGTTCGTGAATGGGGAAGCATTTTTGAAAAAGTTTTTCTTACATATGAATAAGCCTTAGGTGAATAAAAGTTTAAAGTAAGTGCAAAAGTCTTCAATTCGGGTGGATAACTTGATGGTTTGGATTTTATCAACTGCTTGAATATTATTTTAGTAGAAGCAGGCATTGTATCCTAGGATAGGAGAGAGAAAAAAAGAAATTGTAATCAAAGGAAATAGCCAATCACCAGCCAAGAACAGACTACCTTACACCATTCCAGCATTCAATAGAATGCAATTTAAATATTAGTGCAAAGTCTTGTGTTTTACTTACCGAAAGCTTCAATGAAGAATCATCGTCAATAATCCGCTGTTGTTTCAAGTGTTCCAGTAAAGAGTTCAAACTAGATACTTTTTTAACTAGTCGCCTATTTCGTTGTTGCAATATTTTCATCTGCTTTTGTTTCTTTGCAAGTACTTTCTTTACTGTAAGTCTATAGTGATGATGTGTGGTTGATGAACAAGGTTCTTTGAAATCACCAAAATAAAACAATCTCCGTTTTTTTGCAGGAGGTTCCTTTGAAGGAAGTTCTTCACCTTCCATAGATGTTGTTGCTATTTGTTTGTCAGTTGCTTGTTCATTGCAATCCTTGACAGTATGTGGTTGATTTATTGATACCGGGCGTTTTCTAGTTACAATTTTCTTTATAAGATGACTCGGAAAATCAAAAATTGTTGGCGCAGCATCATTTCTAAGAGTCTTTTTTGAACTCCAAGGATTTGTAATAAAAGATTCCGGCGTGAAATGCTTTGAACAAATTCTAGCGTGTTTTGATGGCTTGAAATGTTCACGTCGCATTTCCATAATCCATTGTTTTTTCAGTTGTAAATCTTGCGGAAATCTGTGAATTATAGTTTTATTATTATTATTTTTCTTTATTTTATTCACGGTAACTTCGTTGTTGTTTATTTCCGGTCTTTATCCTTCTGTGCAGAGATATCTCAATGTAACTCAGAGAATTAAAAAACTTATTATTATTATTATTTTATTACGCTAAGTATAATGTAATCAAATTCTATAAATTAACTAATTCGGTGCTTAACCCTTTATATTATCATAGAAAAATTATTGTTGTAATTATTTGACCTAACAAAATATGACCTAACTGTCACAAACAGTTTTCTGTACAATTATTATTATTATATTATTATTCCGACAAAACGTACAGAACATTTTTACTTGCGGTCTAATTACTATGTGATAAAATTATGGTTTCTGAATGTCAAGCGGTTTCTGAGCTTATCAATTACTAACAAACATGATTTTTGCTATAGTTTTATAGACAACGATTGTTATTATTTTTACTAAATCATAATAAAACAATATCATATGGATAAGACTCGCAGTGTTAATAATTATTGTAGAAATTCTAAACTGTGTATTCAGAATTACTTGAAAAGTTGTAATAGAAAATTGGTACTTACACATGGAATGATATATCTGCTCCACTTTTGTATCGGTTTGCACATTTATAAGCACTGCATGATTGCACCATGATTATAAAATCTATGAAATGATGGCGATTAAATGAATGAAATACGTGTAAGACTTATTCCAACACTACACTCCGACTTACTGCCCACAACTGACGTCACGCGCTCTATTTAATGTTGGCTTCACTTCACTGTAAGTGGTGGGGTAGTACCCTGCGCGTCTATAAGTTGAGATGGTCTAAGGCACTACCAACCATCTTCTTATATTCTGATAAAAATCTCGTCTCGCGCATAAGTTAATTAATTAATTTTAAAGCTCTCAAGAGCGAACATGCTCATTTCGTGTTATTATTCTTCACTGAAAGTACCTGTAAATATATTTCAATAATTGCGCTAAATATTTATTTATTATTTATTTATTTATTAACAATATTGTATCTACAGGGGAACCCAATTGATACAATCCAAAAGTGAGAAAAATACAAAACATATAAATTGCAAGTGGTGATATAAAAAGGAAAAAAGAAAAATATACAAGAATAAAGAAACAGAAAGCATGAATAGGAACAAAAATAAACTAAGTGTATAAATCTACACAAGAAGATACACTAACATATCATAATAGTATAGATTAACTAAGTCCAGTGCATATTACTCCTAATTAAATGCATTAATTGAGTCCAAGAAGATATCAAAATCATGTAACGAAGTGGAAGTATTTTTCCACTAGTTACTTAAAATTGTACTGTCATTGCTATATTGTTTTAATTATTAAGCTAAGTAGGAATATATTTTCGTATTTATAAGTTACTATTGACCGTATGAGTCCGTTTCTTTTTCGACAAGCATTGTTATTTTATTTTAAATTCAGTTCTGCTTACAACGTGCATACAAATAAATATTTTCTGGGAAATCTCGCGTACAAAATACGGTTTCCAATATCAAGAAAACTATCCGCAGGCCGCCGGCTCGATATCATCGAGCGCGCGCCGGAACAATATCGAGCGCACATGATAACGCTTCGGAAATTCATGGTAGAGAGTCGGTCCCCACCGCGCCGAAAGATTTAATAAAACTAGAGCTCCCACACTGAAACAGTGAGTCTGTGTCCCAGACTCCCGGCAGCCAGAAGCCCCAACAGCAGCAGCTCCGCCTACCTGAACCGTCTAGTAGTTCCAGCCGTAATCCGAGAGTAGAAGTAAGCCATATACACGCAGTACCGGACTCAGGAAGGACGACATCCAGAAGCCATATCAGACTGGAGTGCGTACGCGATTTCCTTCGAATCGCGGTTTCTACGAACAACCGGGCAAGTCCTTCTTGTTGGTAGCTGCTGACAACCGGTCGAAAGGCCTTCTTGTCAGCGTCCCCAGTTGACAACCGGTCGAAAGGCCTTTTTGTCAACTCCCCAGTTGACAACCGGTCGAAAGGCCTTCTTGTCAACAAATACGCTTCTATTATACACGCCGACATTAGTAAAGGTGCACTTCAATCTAACAGTACTCACTCGCTCACTTTAACTGGTATGGTAAGTCAAATCATTTAAATGACCATTTCCGATTAACACCTGAGTTCTCGAACATTCGATCGGTCCGCATGCTTACGCTGTTGTTTCTTCCCTCGAGCTGTATTTGTAACCTGCCTGTCTGATAACCGCTCACCGCTTAAACTTACGCCACAAGCCCATTGTACCATAGTTATTCATTATCATCCAGTAATATTTTCTCATACCACGCTTTCCTCGCGCTACGCTAACTCCATCGGATACTCCCGCTCAATCATTATCCAAGTATGACGTAGGCAAACTGAATAACCTGTAGATAGTAGTGTCGATTGTTTGTTAGACAAGGATAGAAATACAAATAGATGTCCTGAAGAATAAATAAACTTGTTGTAACCAGATACCTGTGTATTACTGTAGATAAGGTATATATATAAGTCACGTGACCCCTGGACTACTGCCGGTCTCCACTCGCAGCTACCCGTGGCCCTTACAGAACTGCCTGTAAGGAAAAGTGGTCTGTCTACACTATAAACAGACAGTGGCGCGCGAATAAAAACTCCGCACCGAACGCAGAGCGTCACAATCATATGGAAGATTATTAATGCAGTTAACAGTATTATTTATGGGACTATGAAAACCATAATTAGTACGATGGTAAGTGGCATGTAAAAACAGTTGTTAGTCTTGTACCATAATTAGGAATACGTAAAGAAAGTAAAGATATCAATTCACTACAGTCTATTTTCCCATGAAACAATTTGTGAGCAAATTTAATATAATTACATGTTCGTCTATATCGTAAGGATTTAAATC
The DNA here is from genome assembly GCA_964058915.1 of Tetropium fuscum. NCBI lineage: Eukaryota > Metazoa > Arthropoda > Insecta > Coleoptera > Cerambycidae > Tetropium > Tetropium fuscum. The sequence continues at coordinate 388,748 of CAXKVY010000278.1, read as the reverse complement.
CGAGTAGATCAAGCCTTTCATTGTAATTAGAGTCATTTTTATTTATGTTAAGTTTAAACAGAATATAATTACAAATTTTTCGCTGTATTGTCTCAAGACGATTAATATGTACCTACTTCATAGTAGGGACTCCAAATTGTACAACAATATTCTAATCACGATCTGACTAGGGAATTATACAATAAAATAATTGAATGTATGTCAGTAAACTGACTGGTTTGCCTTTTGATAAAACCACTCATAGAGAAACATTTCCTTATTATATCTTCAATGTGAAGGTCAAAACGCAGCATGTAATCTAACTTAATGCCCATATCAGTAATATAAATAACCCTTTCCAATATTAAGTTATTAATAGAATAATCAAATTTTATTTTATTTTTCTTACGAGAAAATGTAATAACTTTACATTTCGAATAATTCAATTCCATGTTATTCAGTGAGCACCATAACATCAAGGAGTTCAGATCGGTCTGTATTTTACGACAATCATCACTACTATTTACATTCAAAAAATGTTTTAAATCGTCTGCAAATAATAAAAATTTACTGTTGTTTATGATGGTTGAAATATCATTTATAAATAACAAGAATAAAATTGGACCCAAGTGACTACAAATATATTTAATAATTGCAATTTTGTGACCATTTGACTATTCCAATTCCCATTATCTCATATCTATGTGCAGTTTGCTACGCCCTAGCCGTAGGATATAATTATTGTAAAATGTGCATTTTAAAACCGTTTGCTAAATTATGTGTGCCAAAAATATTTCACTAAATGCAGCTTTCAAATATTATTTTTGATGTTCATTTTGAAAATATCTCCTTACCTTTTGATGTGCATTGTCCTGTGATATTCCCTTTCTTCATTAAGGAACGGCTGTTCCCGGTATTGATACATGTCCCCGATGGAAAGGAATCCCCCATTTCCTCACTAAAACACAATATTTTATTGTCTATGATACTATTCATTTCTTTGAGAGCTGCCTAATTAATTATTTGAGTATTTATGGGGATTTCTGGTAAGTCAAGCAAACGTTTCGGTTTATTCAACCATCCTCAAACACAACAATAATTTTATTATTGTATCGGGTAAGTCTCTTAAGATTGACACCCCCCTTATCTCACTTATCCTTTGCCGATTTAACTCATTCAAAAAAGGAGTAGACTCGGTTTTTGATGAATTTTTATAATCTGAGAACAGATATTAAAAATCTCGTAAAATATACAGGGTGGAAAATAAAACGTGATTTTTTTTAAATGGAACACCCCGTATATTTTTAGACCAAAAAAATGTCCTTAATTTTCTGAATCCAAAAATGTGTAATTGTTATATAATCACTCCACCTGTTCGTGAGATATTACTAAAAACTTATCACATTACGGGTGTCAATTATAAAATAAGAACATCGAGATACCTCTGGAAACAATGCATATTTGCATTGTTTATTTGTTGACAGATGTCATCCAGTTTTTTGTGAGATAGTAGTTCACTCTCTTAGATATTAGCGTAAAAAATACGTAGTGTAAAGAAGCAAGTTATTTTGAAAATGGTATATTCATTGGAAGAGCGAAAAGAGTTACTTGAAATTTATATTCAGTGCAACAAGAATAAGTCTCTTGCTCGGAGGGAGTATGTTAGGTTATTTCGAGAAAGGCTACCTCCTTCCAAAAATAGTTTTAAAAACATTTATGCAAAGTTTACGAATACCGAAAACAAAGGGAAAGGCGAAGAACAAAAACAAGAGAAGACACAGAACTCAACGCGTTATTATATTTTGCTGAAAATCCATCCAAATCATCCTATGCCGCAGCAATAGGATATATCACAAAGAAGTGTGATAAAAATATTACATCGCCATAATTTTAAAGCATATAATATTTTGCCCGTTCAATATTTAGATGACAACAACCTTCAAGACAGGTTAATCTTCTGCAGAGACGTACTTGATAGAATAGAGGAAGATGATGAGTTTCTAAGTCATGTCTTTTGGACTAACGAAAGCAGTTTTTCTACTGCGGGAATTTTTAACAGAAAAAATGCACATTACTGGGCAGCGGGAAATCCACATATTGTTAAAAAAATAAAGAAACAAGGATACCAAACTGTAAACGTGTGGTGTAAACGTCCTACAATAGCATCCACAAGGATGCTATTGTAGGTCCTGTATTTATAAATGGGCCCTTAAATGCACAACGTTATGTGGATATTCTTCAACATCCAGTTGAAAATTATTTAGATAACATTAATTTAGTGGACAACAGATCTGTTATTTGGCAGCAGGATGGAGCAGGAGTGTGGTGGACTCTGCAAGGAACGTCACCGAATACCTAAACAGAAAATATCCTATTTGGATAGGAAGGCACGGTGTTATACATTGGCCCGCTAAAAGTCCGGACTTAATACCTATGGATTTTTTTCTCTGGGTGTACGATAAAACAAGATATATATGAAACTGGGGTTTTTAATAATATGAATGAGATAAAAGAATGCATACGTGTTAAAATTGAAGAATTAAACCAAAATGGTGATATATTTCAAAGGGCGAGAAGCAATTTTATAAAGCGATGCCAAATGTGTATTCAGAATGGTGGTGGTTACGTGGAAAATATTTAATTACGTTACGTGTCAATCAATAAAATTGTGTTACTCTATTGTGTTACTGTATTAATATTGACTTTTATTTGTTTTTATTAGGCTTATGTTGTTTGTTATTACTCGTTACTGTTATTGTTACCTATATATTATTTATTTATTATCTCAATAAATGGCATTGTTTCCAGAGGTATCTTGATATGTTTTTTGTTTTAAAATTGACACCCGTAATGTGATAAGTTTTTAGTAATATCTCACGAACAGGTGGAGTGATTATATAATAATTATATATTTTTTTATTCAGAAAATTAAGGACATTATTTTGGTATAAAAATATACGGGGTGTTCCATTTAAAAAAATCATGTTTTATTTTCCACCCTGTATATATTACGAGATTTTTAATATCCTCAGATTATAAAAATTCATCAAAAACCGCGTCCACTCCTTTTTTGAATGAGTTAAATCGGCAAATGATAAGTGAGATAAGGGGGGTGTCAATCTTAAGAGACTTACCCCAATTACTTGTTTTTAACTTATAAATATTGTATCGATATTTTACATTGTGGGAATATATTTGACAGACAGACAGACTGCATCATCTTCCTAACAAAATATGAAACCAAAGACACAGTCAAAATTTCAAAGTTATTTCAAAGCTCAGATGAACTGATATGTAATATTTTTATATACATAGCATAAACATTTTTCATGTACAATGCTTACATATATATGGTTTCCTTCGATTTGTTAATCTTTATATATTTGGTCATGTTTCCTTTATTAGATCTGTCACATTCACTGTTAGTAGTTAACTATTTGAGAATCTGAAATTTATTGTAGGTATACTTGACGGATAAAAACGGTGACTACTCGTTCCTCTTTGCATGTGTTTATAAAATCAGGTCAGCATATTACTTTTATTAGTCGATTACATCAATATTGCCACAGCGCATTTATTAGATACTCTGTCATAGATTTACCATCAATATCTTCGTGCAGATCTGTGTCGCCTTATTGTTTTGTGAGTTTAACATTGGTAGTTCCGTGACGCTTGCCTACGTCAGAAGATCTATGGTTGCCTTCTTCGCTTCCCTTTTGAGCCGAACGCGTTAATGGGATAGTAGTATTTTCAATGTGTTAAAAGTTTAAGTGAATTCCCTGATTAAATAACGTAGTATATACGTTCGGATACACTGGGATGAAACAAGGAAATTATTAATGTGTTGATATTCTGGATGAATACGCACATACCACATTAGTGAGATCTATAAGTAACTTTTAACGTTGAGGCAAGACATTTTGTTACTTCTTAAAACCGCGTGTTCACATTTTATTTTGCCTACTCTGTGTTATCTGCGTTGAACTCCCTAGAGTATATGAGGGGCACAGTGAAGCTACCTTTTCGAAGACCTTTTCCAACAAATTAAGTAAGTTTTGCCAGATATATAGTCACTTTACCTAACTTTTTATAACGAGACTAACTTACGGTCTGTGCTACAGGTTAAGCCGCACCACCTTTTCCTTTTTTGACCATCTTTGAGACCACCTTATACACCTCTTTTTGACCCACCTTTTGGGACCAACTCGCTGTACAGTTACAGGAGAGAACCGCCTCACTGGGAGACTTACTGCATATCACAGATAAGATAGTTTTAAGATTATTTTAAAAGGGGAGACACCCTGCGATTGACATTGGTACGCTACGTGTGTACGCTTAAATTTCAAATAATTATTACGAGCCATCAGCAATTGTTTGACAGCAATTGTTTGAGTGTATAGGTAATCGCCTGGTTACTTCCGTTGCTTGATCAACACATTTGGGTAAGCATTGCCTCAGTATTTTTATTTTCCCCCAAGCATTATGGAAAGTGTATTCGATATCCGCATGGTCAGTGGCGTCCACGGGAATTTAGTTTTTATTTTTTTTATTAAGAGCTGAGCTAGCTTAGGAAGACTTTTTATTGCCCACTTTATCCAAGGGTTTTTAACTTAGTATACGTTATATGAGTACCATATAACGTATATTTGTAACGAGTACAAATAAATTTTTATCTCTATTCTATATTATATATGTGGTAATCGTAAAAAAGTATGTTATTTTCTGATAAATTAATAAAGTTCCATAGTTAAAAGAAATGTAGTTTTTATGATTTCATGGTACCTGAATTAATAATAGTTAATGCCGATTGTTTGTTAGACGAACTTTGAGCATGGTGTAAAATAATATGGGACGTGTGCTGGCCCACCGGGAGTTTCCCATGGGCCCTCACAGTGTTCTGAGAGAGCCTCGGAGCTTAGATGAATTTTAAAATTCTAATTTACAATAGAGAAGACCAAAAAATAATCCCCACAGTCATGCGCAGATTTGGAATGACGCGCCGTCTGTGTTTAGTTTGACAGTCCCTGTGGACTCTTAAACGTTCGGATCTCTTACTGTGGCGGGTTTGCGGCCCGCAAAAATTTTTGTTCGTTTCGTATGAAACCTGAAAAACGCAGATTTCCACCAGACCTCGCTTTATTTACGAGATAGGATACGTATGTTAAAAAAAGTAAGGAAAATATTATTTGCAGCAAAAATTTATAGTGGGGGTCAGAGCAGAGCCGACTTTAACAAAAAAAAAGTTGATTTATGGGCTGCTCGAAGTAGGTACTGACGTGTACTGAGGTAGGTACTAATAGGTACCTCCTCCACTTAATACATTTCTCAAATAATTTTATCCAAAAAATATCCCAGTTCTTGAGGCCGCTAGGTTATAAATACAACGATATAAGTTAGGCGTTTTATTGGGATTTACGAAAACTGAAAACGCTCTCTGGTTTATTATATAAGTAGGTACCTATTGTTCATTTACTTTATTTTTATGTAGGTACTTACCATCTTAGATCACTAATTAATAATTTACATCAGTGGGCAAAATTAAAAATTCCATAGACTGTTTATAAAATCAAAACCATGTACCTACCTAGCCACGAATGAAATGAAAATTTACAATGACGGTATAATACCTAAAGGTCAGTTTCTAATTTTGATTGGCTGTAAAAAGTGTAACACTCGGAGTAGTTTCCACAAACACCAAAACACTTTCACTTCGCTCGACGCGCGTTTCGCCAACCAAGTTGCCATCATCCGGAGACGATTAAAACTAATCTTAAACTACAAAATCTACCATATTTATACTATTTTTCCGGTGACGTCACTAATGATATCACCATGAAATTTACGCGTGACTAATCACGCTTCAATGATCGGTTGCTAAGCAACGCGTAAAGCGGGCTATACGGGATAGGTCCCTTGTCGCTATTCATACTACTATTACATTTTACAATTTCTATGCTCTCAAATGCATCCAACTGTCTATTATTGGCCACATTTCTAACTACTCTTAAATTACTAATATCTATTCTATGATTGTTGTCAAAAGCATGTTGTGCAACACTAGACTTATCTGTTCTTCCATATTTTAGATGAGCCATATGTTCTTTAAATCTGGTGTTAATTGACCGTCTCGTTTGTCCAATATATTTTCGATCACAATCATTACAACTAATTTCGAAAATCCCAGACCTTTCATTTGGAAAAATGAAATTTCCAAATGTGGCAACTGCGCGGTGTCTTATATGCGGTCAGTTAACTACACATACATATTAGATACAGTTGTGTAAGTTACTATATTAACATTAACAACTATACTATGGATTTGATTTGATCTTCTAATAGTGAACTACCAAATTGGCTATTCATTAAAGATGATTTATCCATATTTTTACACTATTATGGCTCTTTTCCTACACAAAAACAGCATTCCAATACTTACCCACTCTGTAATTCAGTCTTGATGTGAATCTCCTCGCATTCAATGCTGGCAATATCTTCTTTTTTGCAATTCTCCAGCACATTACTATCAAAATTTGAACACTCCTCCTTAACGAGCCTGCTAATTGTAGAGACTTTGAATTTGAGCAGGTCATTAAGATTAACAGAAACGGGAATAGAATGGTCCGCCGCCGCTTGACAATAGTTATTAATCCTTTGCTCTACCGCTTGGTAGACCTTTATAAATTCATTTAATTTTTTCATCCGACTAAAACACAGCCCACAGACTAGAGGCTCGCAAACTGTGTGTATATCCTACAAAAACTCTAATTGTAATTTTCGTATTTTTTTTAAATCAACCGACATTTTACTTCCTAAATTTTCCACATTGGTCTGGTATAAAAAGTGGATTGATAAATAATAGGCTCCTTCCCTTGACAAATTATCAATTATAAGCTATCATGTGATTCCAACAAAAATTAAAAAAAATAAGGTAATAGAGCGGTGATTTGAGGTTATGGTTTCAAATAATACTGTCATACTCGTATATATATATGAAACACCAGATATACTAACATTCTCCTGAATAGAACACATACTTGACAACTTTAACGTAGAAATTTCAATAAACAGCACTTACCACTTCAGGCAAACAATTTGCCATTATATCTTTCAAGTCTGTGGTACAATCGAGAGCCTCGTCTGCTATTAATGACATGCACAACCGGCATATCTGTCGATGTTCCAAGTTTACATTTGCCATTGCCGTGCCCCTCATCTCTCCTTGAAAAACTACCTTGATATCTACCCGGGCATCGGCATCCACATAGGTGGAAATGCAGTTGTCCATGTTCAAACAAGCGGTCTTAAACTCAAAACCACTCTGGAGCTCCTCCATACAGCTGCTGCATGCAACAGGATTCTCAATTACATGCAGATCCTAAAAACAGCAAGTCCATCAAGATAAAAGTGGAGTTAATTACCTGAAATACCCACAACATTGATTAGTAAAACATTCAGTATTGCCTTTTCCTTTTCCTCAAAAGCCTCAGCGTCCGCAGACGGCACTATATCAAGACATAGTCTGCAAATTTGTTGATTGTCCTGGTTGTCCCCCATTTCCATTCTATACAATAATATATTATGCGGATTATAGATTAGGCTCAAATAATACAACTACAAACGGTAAATATTATGTAACATATGTATATATTATCAATATTATCCAATACATAACAAGAAACTGAAAAAGCTAACAAATGTCCTTATGCCTTATACTGCTGACACTGCTGACCTAACACAGATGCTGACACAGATGCTGAGATAAGCAGTTAGTCTGGTTGGTCAAAACAATGAAAAACCAGAAACCAGCCGTCAACCCAATACGCTGTGTCAACTGTCAAAGCACAGAAGCTAAGCTCTTTCTTCTATGGTCAAACGCCAAAAAATTGAAAAATGTATAAAATGACGATGGGATGCCCAGCCACACACCAAAGAGCTATTTAGTTCCAAATTATACGGAAAAAAATTATTAGCTCTGAGGCCCTCATGCAACGTGCTGATTTACCGGTAATTTAGTCAATTTTAGGCGAGCAACCTTATAACTTATAACACAATTCCTGTAATGTGATAATCTGTAAATATTAATCGAGCAGTTGGTCCTCCAGCACAGACCTTAAAATAAGCGGTTCGTTAAAAATACGTGTACATGGTACGTATTTTTAACGAACCCCTCACAAGAGCACAGCATATACAAAAACAATCGGCAAGCTCGCATGCCATGAGCGGCAATTTGGGGATAAAACATAGGATCTGATTAAAAATAATTCAAGTTTCAGGTCAATTTAAGGAAACCCGATGGCGCTGCATCCCTGTCATCTACGACACGTTGTATCCTCGAATGGGGCGCGTGCAATGTGTGCATAGAGCTGTAAGAGGAGTTAGCCTGCTGATTGTTTTACTACAGTATGCTGTGACGACGCGTCTTTCATACAGATCGAGTACAAACATCTACAAAGGCACAGAGGTAAACATTGGCGCATGCGCAGTCTGCTTGAATTAACTTTCTTTACTTTGCGATGTTTTGTGGTAGTTTGTATGCTGATCTTGGAATATCTCCAATATTTTGCAACGACGAATTAGATAAAGTAAGTGCGGTAACCGTCCGTCTACATGAATCTATGTTGTGGGTTCGAATCGTGCAGTTCTTGCTATTTCTCTTTCATTGAATCATACTGAAATATACCTACGCGGTGTATATGGCATGAGGTCTCTCAAGGATGGCCAGTTTTGTCACAGGGTCGACGACTGACTAGATAAGTTTACAGATTGTTATACTTTTATATTGTTACGTTGCAGGAATTGGGTGACAAGGTCGCTTAAATCCGATAATAAAGATACGTGTACTTACCGTCAACTGTCCTGCTTTAAAACGAAACCAGTGCCGGCTATGGAGGCAGTTCTCCTTCAAAAGGCGAATGAACAAACATTAGATTGGGTGCTTTCCGTTCGTTCCGGGCGTAGTCGACCATGGTTGCCGATGGTGCTTTCCTTTCCAAAGGGTAAAGGCCAGGTCGTGGGGGAAATATTGTGAGTATTTCGTATTTCTCGGTGTGTTAAGCGTACTTCTCGTCTTCGATCTGGGCGTCCCATTGACAATGACTCAATTATGTGCTATGCCGGCGGTTTCCCGCTCAAAGTTGTTGCTTCTCAACACACCGACTATGGTCGACCATAGTCGCGAACGGAAAGCACCCATTATGAGTTGTCACAAAACCACAGCACAGAACTGTTCTGTGACCACAGAATGCTACAGTTTATGATCACAGCTTTGACAGTACTACAGAAGAAATCCACTAGTGATGAGATCATTCGACTGTAAAACAAGGGATTATTCGATTATTGCAATCGCTCGATATTTCGAGCGATTTACGATAGACTTCTGATAGAGAATTTTCTATTGGTTGGCGAGTCACGTGGTACAAAATCCGAAATGAATTTTCCAAAGTGTTAGTGTATATACGTGTGCGAAGCAGTGAATGCCATAGTTTCTGAGTGGTTTTTATATTATTTTAGGGTGTTTAGTGATCAATTAGGGCTTTAATTAAAGATATTTGGTTCTCCCATGATCAGTGTATCAGAGGAAAACATGAGTGAAGTGCATTAGTATCATGAGTGAAGTGTAATACGTGTAAATCGTAATAAAATCAAAACATCTCTTGTGGTAATGAAGTAACGGGCTGACGTTTCACAGCAAAACACTATGAATTCTTTCAAAAGAGGGTTGCGAAATGATTAATAATATTTCATGTTCAATGTACATGATTGCTAGAACCTATTTTCACGCGAAGGAAAATAATTTGAAACTTTTAATTTACCTTCATAGATACGTGATTTACTTTTTTGTTTATGCGAGAATGACATGCTAGCAAACGTTTATTGAGTAGGTATGTCTTTATGGCCATTGAATAAGGCTTCGTAATTATTATTCCTGCATTTTTCCCTGAATTTGTTAATAACTATTTGTATATGAATAGCACAATAGTCCTTGGGACACCGTTGAGGCTTTGTATATATGTTCTTTCCTTACGTCCAGTCCAATAACTTCATACATAAGAACATTCTTGATAGGGGGACGTTGTTTTTGCATGCAACCCTTAACTAGGGCGTCCGACAACGGAATTTCTTTAAAAACTTCTCAGACAATGTTACAATATATTAGGTACTCGATTTTACATATTTTTATTAAACGATCCTGAAAAATTCACCCACAAGGTGCTAAATTTAATGACCTCATAAATTATCCATGTTATTTGTCCTTGTGTGTCAGACTGTGCTGGTGCAGGTTCCAATTAAAATCCGTTTCATATGGACATTTATCACATTTAAATTTTCTCTCCGCTTTGGCGTCAAGATATTTCATAAAGTGTTGCTTCATATTACCCATACGCCTGGTCTCGTATTCACATTTCTCACACTTGTGCATCTCCACCTCCGATTTATCCTTGTGTATCAGATTATGCTGGCATAGGTATGACTTAAAATCCGTTTCATATGGACATTTGTCACATTTTAATTTTCTCTCCGGTTTGGGATCACGATGTTTCTTCATCATGTGCTGCTTCATGTTACCCTTATGACTGGTCTCGTATTTACAATTCGCACACTTGTGCATCTCTACCTCCGATTTGTTCTTGTGCATCAGATTATGCTTCTGTAGGTTCCAATTAAGATCGGTTTCATATGGACATTCATCACATTTAAACTTTCTCTTCGCTTTGGTATCACAATGTTTCACCATGTGCTGGATCATATTATTTCTATACGATGTCTCGTATTTACAATTCTCACATTTGTACATCTCCACCTCCGATATATCCATGTGAATCAGATTATGTGTGCGTAGGTACGACTTAAAAACCGTTTCATACGGACATTTATCACATTTTAATTTTCTCTCCCCTTTGGGATCACGATGCTTCATCATGTGCCGCATTATGTTACCCCTATACCTGGTCTCGTATTCACAAGACTCACACTTGTGCATCTCCACCTCCAATTGGTCCTTGTGTCTCAGGTTATGTCGGCACAAGTGGGACTTAAAATTCGTTTCATATGTACATTGATCACATTTAAATTTGCTCCCCGCATTGGGATCACGATGTTTTAGCATGTGATTGATCATACTACTCCTATATATGGTCTCGAATTCACAATTCTCACACTTGTGCATCTCCACCTCCGATTTGTCCATGTGTATCAGATTATGCACGTTTAAGCGGCACTTTAAATCCGTTTCAAATGGACATTTATCACATTTAAATTTTCTCTCCGCTTCGGTATTATGTTGCCTCACCATGTGCTGGATCATTCTACCCTTATATCTGGTCTCGTATTCACAAATCTGACACTTATGGATCTCCACCACTTCGTGTCTAACCATATGTCGTGTCAAATTTCTCTTGAAGTCAGTTTTGTATGTGCATTCTTGACAGGCAAACTTCTTATCGAGCACCCTGTGTCTCGCCATGTGACAGTCAGGAGAAAAATGCTTCCTCTCTGCAAATGTAAGAAATTCTTATTAGCATTTCCGAACGGTAATGCTGGAACTATTATTATCTACACGATTTAATTACTTAATAACTGATTTAATACTAAAAATATAAAGTAAATTTATATTTATGTTTCAATGATATTATTTTCATTACATGTTTTATCTTAAACAATATATAATGTCTAGTCTACCTTTCGATGTGAATTGCCTGATCTGACTTTTCCTCTTTATGGAATTCCCAGAATTGTTATATGTCCCCAATAGAACAGAATCCCCCATTTCGTCACTAAAACAAAATTGTTTTATTTTCTATATTATTTCTTTCTTTGACAACTGCTTTTAATTATTTGAGTATTTATGGGGACTTTTGGTAAGTCATGAAAATGTTGCAGTTCATTCAACCATCCTCAAAGAGGCAACTGTAATTTTATTATTGTACAATTACTATTCTTTTAATTATAAATATTGTAGGTATCGATAGTTTTCATTGTGGGAAGATATTTGACAGACAGAATATAAAACCAAAGACCACTACAGTCAAAATTTCAAAAGTAATTTCTCAAGGTTCAGATGAACTAATTTTCTGTGAAATGTGCCTCAGTACGACAAATTGACCATACATGGAATACATGGCATTTCGAATTTCGCGCCCGGATTTTCCTAATCTACCTATGATTAGGAAAATCCGTGCGCGAAATTCGAAATGCCATGTATTTCTTATCTCCCTTAAGAAATAGGAGTAATTTCAAGACGAGAATTTCTCAGGTTGTGGGCATTTCTTTGTATTTAAACCTATTATATGTCAAACTATAAACATATTTCTATACAATTCAAGCCCGAATTATGTCTTAGACCTGAGTTAAATATACAAATGATTATGAATAAAATCGTTAATTAGTTTTTAACATTTTTTACGCAAGAGAGAAAGTCAGCAAGAACAGCATGCAGCCCAGGCCCAGCTGTAAAAAGTAAGGTTAAATTATGAGTATCGGGGGCTTGTTCATTTATTTATTACCATTTTAGTCAATGTTTATCGGTTTTTTATATTAGTAATGTAGTAATATACCTACTATGAAACACTTTTATTCCATTATAATACTTATATAAAAAATAAACAGCAAAGTGGGTAAAATATGAGGGATTGGATCAAGCAACAACATACGCTTTTTATACAAACATCGCCTTCAAAAATTCGTAATATTTTTATTTTGATATTGTTTTATTCATTTTTCGTTCATTGTAATCGGTTTGATATATTCAATTGTAACTTAGCTAGTCAAATCTGTTAATACATATCATTACGTTTCTTGCATATTGTTATTATTTTTGTTCTTTTTAATTACTTACTTTGCAAGCTAAAAAGCGGGGTTATATTACTACCGTGAAGATAGAGATCTAAGCAAAAATTGCAGTGTTGTCACATTGTTTCTCTGATTAACTAACAGACGATTAATTTGTGACCGGGCAATTAAAAAATGTTTTAACAGCAATTAAAAGATAATCAACGATTAGCTAATCACTGCATAAGAATAAAACGATGCAAACAGCCATTAGAGTTCTCTTTTTATAAATTGGTATGGATTGAAATTTATAAAAAATATAAATAAAATAAACGCTGGAGCATTTTGCATCACTTCTTGTGGCTCTCCTCCTCCGATTTGTCCTCGTGTGTCAGATTGTGTTTGCGAAGAGAGAACATAAGATCCGTTTCATATGGACATTTATCGCATTTAAATTTCGATCTGATAACACTATGCTTCACTATCATATGCTGAGTCAAACTAGCCTTCCACTTGCTCTTGAATTCACAATTCGCACACTTGTGCATCTCCACCTCCGATTTGTCCTTGTGTCTCACATTATGCGTACGCAGGTGGTACTTAAAATTCGTTTCATATGGACATTTATCACATTTAAATTTTTTCTCTGGCTTGGGACCGCGATGTTGCAGCATGTGCCGGACTAAGTTACCTTTCCGCCTGGTCTCGTAGTCGCAATTCTCACACTTGTGCATCTCCACCTCCGATTTGTCCTTATGGCTCAGTGTATGACTGCGTAGGTCCCACTTAAAATTCGTTGCATACGGACATTTATCGCATTTAAATCTTTTCTCCGCTCTAGGATCACGATGCCTCACCATGTGATGGATCATGTTAGACTTATCCCTGGTCTCGTATTCGCAATTCTCGCACTTGTACATCTCCACCTCCGATTTTTCCTTGTGTATCAGAGTATGCTTGCGTAGGTCCGAATTAAAATCAGTTTTATATTGACATTTATCACATTTAAACCTTTTCTCCGCTTTGAGATCACGATGCTTGCCCATGTGCCGGCTCATAATCCTCTTATGCCTGGTCTTGTATCCACAATTCGCACACGTGTGCATCTCCACCTCCGATTTGTTCTTGTGTACCAGTTTATGCCTGCGTAGGGAGGACTTATAATTCGTTTCATATACACATTTCTCACATTTAAATTTCCTCTTTACTGTGGGATCATGATTCATCACCATGTGCTTTCTCATACTGCTCTTATACCTGGTCTCATATTCACAATTCTCACACTTGTGCATCTCCACCTCCGATTTGTCCTTGTGTGTAACCATGTGCCGTGCCAAAGTATCTTTCCTGGCAGTTTTGTACGTGCATTCTTGACAGGAAAACTCTTTATTGACGCCCCTGTGTTTCGCCATGTGACCGTCAGAAGAAAAATGCTTCCTCCCTGCAAATGTAGGAACGTCTTATTAGCATTTATTTCAAAACGGTAATAGACTTACTAATACTCACGCAACAAAAATGATTTAATACTAAAGGAAAATTTTTATTTATGTTTTAATGTTATTAATTTAATTATACGTTTCATGTTAAAAAATATAAGTGTAATGCCATGTGTAGTTACTTTACACTAGATAACTTCATAAAGTAAAACTCTTCTGTGGACCCAATGCTACCGCTTTTATAGGGATGAAAATCTCATTGAAAGTAACTATAAATATATTTTATTAATTTCACTTGAAACTAATAATAATTTTGTAAACATTTCACTATTCCTATACCCGATTCTAATATCTCAGTGTGGTTTGCTCTGCCCTAGGACCCTAGGATATAATTATTGTAAAATGTGCAGTTTGAACTATTCGAGTATGGGCTGAAGATTTGGTGAAATATAAAGTAGACACTTGGTTTATTGAAGGCTGGTTCGTACAAGAGGTTAAGAGCCGGTTTCACCAACTTTCGTTAAAATTTAACGGTCCCTTAAGATACTTTTAAGGAATGATTAAGGATATAATAGTTTTATCAACACTTGTTAAAATATAACGGGCCGTTAAAGGTTCGTTAATTTAAGGGACTGTTTTTCCTTCCTTAACTATTTACCGCAGGATTAAATGCGAATATAACCTAGATATTATTTATTTGTGGTTTGTCAAATATAATTCAAGTACTTAATTTGAGTTTTGCATTATATGTTACATATGTAGTTAAGAATTTGATGCCGAATTATTGTATCTAGACTTACTAGAAAAAGACGTGCAAATTGCGACAGAGTAAGGAAGAACTTGTTTGAAGAATTTGAAGATGGAAAGTTCCGTGAAAGATATCGACTTTTGAAAGAGGTGGTACAATATGCAGGCCTTAAGAGAAATTGAGCCTGTGTTAGACAGACAGAAATTTTCCATTGACCCCTATCCAACAGTTGCTACTTGCACTAAGATTTTTTGCCACCGGATCATTCCAAATAGTTATGGGTGACGTAATATAGATATATATATATATATAGCAATTGTTTTTCATAATTTGAAAAATTAGTTGTTCTTTCCTTCTTCCTTTTCCCTTCCATTCTGATGCAAATCTCAACACGTGCTCCACAGTCATATTATTAATAAATAAAAATAAACAAACACACCAGAGCACTAGAGAAAATAAAACAACACCTCGTCAATTGTCATTTCTCAACAGTTCAGTGGCCGAATAAGCCGAAAAGCACTAAATTGTGACAGTTTATGCCATGTTGCCAAATGTATTCAGTGATTAACTAACGCTGCATTAAAAATGGTTGGTGAAACGATTATGTACTTAAGCAACCGTTAAATTTTAACGAATCGTTAGTTAACAGTTGAATAAGCAATATTTAACAAGGCTCGGTGAAATTGGCCCTAATTGAACAGCTTTTGATTTTATATATATCACTTAGGTTTTATATTCCATGCGTCATTCTGCTTAGTTAGTAGTTTTCTGTTTACAATATCTTATTACATACAATAAGGGTACATTATTCCAACATGAACCGTTTATTTCTTAAATTATGTGTACTAGAAATATTTATTACTAAATGCAGCTTTATATTACTAAATATTTACTAAATGCAGCAATTACTTTAAATATTACTAAATGCAGCTTTTAAATATTATTCTTGATGCTACTTTTGAAAATATCCGCTTACCTTTCGATGTACTCTTTAAGGAACCGCTCCTTCCGGATTTGTCACATGCCCCTGATGGAACGGAAGCCCCCATGTCGTCACTAAAACACAACATCTTATTTTCTATGATATTATTCATTGCTTTGATTGCTTTTAATTATTTGAGTATTTATGGGGACTTCTGGTAAGTCAAGCAAACATTTCGGTTCATTCAACCATCCTCAAAGACAAGAATAATTTTATTACTGTATAATTACTTATTTTTTAATTATAATTAAACATATTTACATATATGGTTCTTTTTGGTTTGTGGATCTTTATATATTTTGTCATGTTTGTTTTATTAGTTGTTAACCTATAGACACTGTGTGTGTTTTTATTAAATTTGGCATAGGGAGTGGTTTTTGAGGGTTGAAAATTTGGAATACATCGTACCTAAATCATGATCGAGAATATGAAAGAAGCTTTATTCTACACAATTAAATAACATGCTTTATTTCCTAGGCATAAACAACATTCCAATACTTACCCACTGTCTAATTCATCCTTGATGTGAATCTCCTGGCATTCAATGTTGGCAATATCTTCTTTTTTGGGATCATTCACTAAATTACTATCAAAATTTGAACTCTCCACCTTAATGAATCCGCTAATTGTGTAGTCCTTAAATTTGAGGAGGTCATTAAGATTAACTGAAATAGGAATGGCATGGTCCACGCCAGCTTGAAGATAATAATTATTAATCCTTTGCTCTATTTCTTGGCAGGTCTTCATAAATTCATTTAGTTTTTTCATCCGACTAAAACACAGCTCACAGACTAGAGGCTCGTGAACTGTATGTATTTCCTACAAAAACCATAACTGTAATTTATGAATTTGTAACAAGAAAGAACAAAGACAGTAATTTTTTTTGTCCCAAAGGCTGTTTAGGAAATATACTTAGGCAATAATTAAAATACAGACTTTTGCTAGATACTTTTATTGGTATTGGTCAGGCCTAAATGAGTCTGGTATATAAAAAGTCCATTGGTAAATAAAAGCATCACTAACTAATTACTGAATTATAAAGTATCAGGGTTTGAAATAATTTCGCCATATCTACATGAAATACCAGCCATAATAATATTCTTTTGCATAGAAGAAGCACTTGACATTCTTACTGAAAAAATTTATGCAAATACTTACCACTTCAGGCAAACAATTTGTTATTATATCTTTCAAGTCCGTGTTGCAGTCGAGGGCCTTGTCTTCTATTAACGACATACACAACCGGCATATCTGTCTGTTCTCCAAGTTTATATTTTCCATTGCCGTGCCCTTCATCTCTTCTTGAAAAATCTTCTTCATATCTACCGGGACGCCGGCATCCACGAAGGTGGAAATGCAATTGCCCACGCGGAAACAAGCGGATTTAAACTCAAAACCACTCAGTGCCTCCTCCATACACTTGCTGCATGCAACAGCATTGTCAACTATATGCAGGTCCTAAAAACTCGATAGTCTTTCAAGGTAAAAGTGGTTACTTATTCCAAATACGCACAACATTAATCAGCAAAACTTCCAGTATTTCCTTTTTCTTTTCCCCGATAGTCTCAGCGTCCCCAGGCGGTACTATTTCAAGACATAGCCTGCAAATTTGTTTCTTGTCTCCGAATTCCATTATAGAATAATATATTAGAACCTAATTCTAATTGCCAAGTGCATCAATGTCAAAAGAAATAAAGATTCTACAATACAATAAGTGTTGCCAACGCATGATAGCTAAATTACCCCCATCAGTTTACACCGCCTTTCTAATTACTTATTTAAAAAGGTTGTATAATTTCAGGAGAGATTCCGGGAATCAACAAATATATGTAATGATCTATGATTGAAAGATGGTGTAAGCTAAAATATGGAAAAGTTCGGTAGGAAGTAGGTATAAAAAGATATTTTCACACTCTATTAGTAGGCCCAAAGGTTGGTGAACCTTTACAGTAGGGCTTGCGTCACCTTGCGTCGTACAGAAATTGCAATATATCTGTGGTATCCTGTGTGGTGTATACACTGAAAATTTTAAATATATTAGTTAAGTAATTAACAAATATTAGATGGAATGATTGATATTCCCAAATAAAGCATTAACATACAATTGATGTTCAATGTCGATGATTCCTCCAACTAAACTGCATTCAAAACTATTAGATTTTAACACCGTTTCCTCCAAATTCTGGTTATCTATGATCCAAACGGTGTACAGTGTAATTAGACCGCTATTGGCGACGCTGTCTACAAAACTACATAACAAAATTCTTCTTCTTCTGTCATATTAGATCTTGTTCAAAAATATTTAGGGAAGGGTTCATTTGAACTATTCTACAATTACAATCAGAATACCTACACTTCTTTTTTATCTCCCCTTACTAACGTGTACATTTTACGACTATGGATAAAAAGTCAATATATAACCTAATATTATATTTTCAAGTAAATTATAAAAATTCACATACTTTCTTACATGTATTAGGAACACATTAATATAAAAATTACGTTAATGACCCATGTCTGCAATTCTAAGCATTAAACACGGAAAACAACTCGTTCAAGATAAAAAAAGATCTGGGTATAATGATCGCGGCAAATCATAGTATTCGACTTGTAATTAATTGCCAGTTAAAATGGTTTGCCTCCTACTTAGGAGACAAAACAAAAATAAACAATAACTATAGACATAAACAAATATTAATCAAGATTGTTGAATTATAACCATGGTTGAAAAGTAACCAAGGCAATGTTTTGTATCCGCTTTTTTTATAGTATTTATAAACGATTTGGTGAATATTGTAAGTGATAATAACAAGATAAATATCATAAATTATGCTGTTGATCAATCTAATAATGTAAAGTAAAACTATTGATGACATTCAAGAAAATATGCCAATAAAACATGGAAATACTTAAAAGTTGGTTTTTATCAATCAACTTATTTTGAATGAAGCCGGAAGCCAAGCCTGATTGCGTATGTTTTCAAACTCACAACTCCACCATACAAAAACTTGGCTGTCTCCCTGAAGCCTAGTCCTCCTGGTGCGGAACGTGGAGACGGATTTCTGTCAAAAAGTGTTGACGTTGAAAAAAATCATGACGGGAAATTTTAACTTCACGCCTCCACAATATTGTTAAAATGTAAACAACTTTTGTGTGGATTTTATAGCTCTGTCTCTGTCATTCTCTATATAAAATGCCTAATAAATCTTTTTGGAAAAACTATGCATATGGAGAATTTTGAAAAAAAAACCAACATGGCGGTAAATTTATTCACTCTTCCCCGACTAGGACCAAATGGGACGTGTGACTGCCTAAACATGAGATTATTATCTACTCAATGTCGTTGAGGTCTCTTTGAGATTATGATGTCTCCGCATGTGCTGGATCATATTATTCTTATACCTGGTCTCGTATTCGCAATTCGCACACTCGTGAATTTCCACCTCCGATTCGTCCTTATGTACCAGGTAGTGCGAGCGAAGGCAGAAGTTAATATTCGTCTCATACGGACATTTGTCACATTTAAATTTTCTGTCCGCGCCTGGATTGCGATGCTTCATCATGTGTCTGCTCATGCTGCTCTTATGCTTCGTTTCAAAGCCACACTTCAGACACTTATGCATCTCCACCTCCGATTTGTCCAGGTGTATCAGACGATGCCTGAGTAGGTACCTCTTAACATCCGTTTCATATGGGCATACATCACATTTAAATTTTCTCTCCGCTACGGTGTTCACCATGTGCATCTCCATCTCTGATTTGCGCCTACGGCTGAGAATGTGCTTGCATAGGTTTGACTTCCTATCAGCTTTGCAGGGACATTTTTCACATTTAAACTGTCTCTCCGTTTTGGGTTCCAAATGCTTCCGCATGTGGATGATCATATTATGATTATACCTGGTCTCGAAATCACAATTTGGACACTTGTGCATCTTCACCTCAGATCTGTCCTTGTGTCTCAGATTATGCGTGAGCAGGTTGCACTTAAAATCAGTTTCATATGAACATTTATCGCATTTAAATTTTTTCTCCGCTCTGGGATCTCGGTGCTTCACCATGTGAGCTATCATACACCTCTTATGCCTCGTCTCGTATTCGCAATTCTTACATTTGTGCATCTCCACCTCTGACTTGTCTTTGTGTATAATCATATGTTGTGCCAAAATACACTTCCTGTCGGTTTCGAATGTGCATTCTTGACAGCTAAACTCCTTACTGATTAAATTCTGTGTACCTGAAATATTTTAGGTTAATATTCTTCTCATTTGACTCACTGAATTCAGCTTTTAAGTATTATGCTTGATGTTACTTTGAGAATATCTGCTTACCTCTGGAAACGGATTTCCTGATCTGCCTCTTCCTCTTTAAAGGACAGCTCTCCTCGGGATTTTTACATGCCCCTGATGGAACGGACTCGCTTACGACCTCACTATAAAACACAATATTTAATTCTATCTGATTTTATTTGATTGCTGATTTGATGCTGGTTTTAATTTAATTACTTGAGTATTTTATGGGGACTTCTATTTATGGGTAAACGTTTCTATTTATTAAATAAAATGGGTCACCTAAACTCAGTATAACAATTAATTATAAGTTATCAATACCTATTAAATTACAAAAGTGTGTTTCATGGAGCATACGAAAACAAAAATCGATATATACTTTAGTAGGTAAGTCATATGTAATATTACTTTAATTACTGCATTTATTATGTCATGCCATTATTATATTTAATGATAATAATGATACTTTCTTGTTTAGGTTTCATGTCAAGCGCCTGTATTCGAATTTTGCATGCACTTTGATGCGTTTTATGAAAATCTTTCAAATGCCTTACAAATTAATAATTGTAAAAATGTTGGTGGGTATAAAAAAGGATTTTTTCGAAAAATTACCTAGCAAGTGTAGGAATTTTATATGTTTGTTCGCCCTGTACAAAAAAATCAACATATCATTTTAAACAATTAATATCACTGACCAGTGAAAACTGAAAGCTACACGTCGGTGACATAAAATATTACCAAGTCACAATCTCCCATATAAAATTGAGCCTAAACTGCAAAACTGCCATTAACAGCTGATGGCTGAATTGACAGAATATATGCTTACAAAAAGAATGTGTTTATTTATTTTTCTTGCATGTGTTGAGTGATATATTTTATTTCAATAGTGATTAAACTGTACATTGTAGTTAGTACTTCACCTAGTTTATCAAAACAAAATAAGTGAGTGACCGAATTTAATAATAGTGAACATGGAATTAAACCTTACCCCCTGTCAAGAAGGCACTGAAATAAGAAAACGAAAGAGGACCCCTGCAAACTGAGAACGGAATAAACTAAGAGAGAAAAGGTATATTAACCCCGTTTTTCTTTGATTGTGAATTTTAAATATTTTTCTATTGAAAGCATACAGAAAAAAGATTTCCTAAACCAATACAATGTAATCAGCGAGCTGTATCACTAAAATGCAGAACACTGAAGCTGCTGATGTCTTGCAGCTTCATATTTCATTAGCAGTTCTATTTTCATTATTGTTCTGCATTATATTTCATTCATTTCATTAATAGTTCTGCGTAGATTTCATCAGTATTTTTATCGTTCTCAAATAAAAACCGAGCAAGATATATTTTTGTACACCATCACTGGTGTATGGAGTCCTGAGATGTGCGCATGACGCACGGTCTTTAATTATTATTATTATTTTATTATTATAAATTATAACAGAGCACTGTGTACCTGCAGTCAGTACCTGTCAGAGACCCGTCAGAACGAGATGGGAAACGGAAGAAGATGAGAGAGAATGTGTCTCTTTTGACAGAATGCGGCAACTTTTACATCTCTGGAGTAAATCAGCAATATCTTTTCTATTTATTGATCGATTTAAAAATTTCTATAACCGTTGTTTTGCAAAGGTAACAGACTACAACATTTATTTTTTGAATTTTTTCGATATCTTGTGACGTTCAAAAGTTATCACGGTGTAGATGTTTTTCAATTTTTTCAGAAATCTAAATACGAACAATAATGGATTATACAAGTTATTTTTGTACATATATTCTTCCGTTTATCTAACGTTAAACTTTGGACGGGAATTAATTACAACTCGCTTATTACTTGATGGAACAGAAATTTTTATTATGGCCCCGGATAGCAAATAATTCCTCGTTATTTCAGTTTTTACCCCCTGGGGGTGCGTCGGACTTCGATATTGCCAGACAAATTTAGAGGATTATTATGCACCTCAAATAGCATCCGAATACTCCACATTTTACCTTTTAATGCACAGCGAACATCAAGATAAACTTTGACGTTGACTCTGCTATATCGATCTAAAATCTACTGTTCCAAAATACATTGTATAATAATACCTACTATGATCATTTCTTACTTTTGAGAGGGTAGTATTAACACTTTTGGACCAAGATTTAATTGAAATAAGCCAACGTTCTCCCTTTGAGATTCATACATATCACAATTGAACGGGCTGCCTATTTGCGATGGATCACAGAATTTCTTAGTGTGCAAATTTGTATACACTCTATAGAAATGGTGGGCAGAACTCATTAGTAACCGTAAACGTAAAAATGAGATTCCCACACTGAAGATAATTTCACTTGCTATTTCTGACCATCAATCTTTACCCAAGTTGTCTCGGAAAGTTCTTTTGAGAACTATGCACGAGATGAATTTTCGTCATATAAAACGAGATCGGAAAAGTCTTCTTATTGAGAAAAACGATATTGTTTTATGGAGAAGAAAGTATTTGGAAAACATGCGAGATTTTCGGATGTGAGTCAGAAAAAGTTATTATTTAGACGAGACTTGGGTAAACGAAGGGCATACCGTTTCAAGAGTATAGCAGGACTCCAATATTAATAATAGAAGAGAGGCATTTTTAGAAGGATACTCTACAAGACTCAAAGCACCATCTGGAAAAGGACGACGGCTGATAATTACGCATATCCGAAGTGCATCAGGATTTCTGGAAAATGGTTTAAAATGTTTGAATCACAGCGAACAGGAGATTACCATGAAGATATGACAAGCGAAATCTTTGAAGGGTGGTTTTCTTCCATATTGCCTTCTATTGCCATATTGCCTCCTGGTGAAGTTGCTGTGCAGCTACTATAGAACCAGGTTCTATAGAACCTGGTGAAGGGGGATTTTAGAGTGGCTAAAATCAAAAGGCCTGGATGTGATGAACTATAAAGTGAATCTGAAGTTTTTTTAAACTAAATATTACTAATTTAGTTTACTTATAATTAATGCAAGAAATACTATATTAGTGTTATATGAATAATACTAAAAATTATTAGTTTATGAAAGTACTTGATAAATAAAACGTATAGAGTATTCACACATTTTTAGAACCATCTGATAACAGTATTTTGAGATAATAAAAAAAGCCATCACAAGTACACTTAAAAACAATGTTAATAAGGTGGATATTTTATTTTTTTTTTATTCTGCCCCCTCTAAAATGATACGCCTATGGAATTTCCCCTCGCCCCTCATGTCTCTGAGCCGTCCATATGCTGGTGATCTCCACACTATTTGGGAACCAGGGTATAGCTAGGTATTTGAAATACCAAGAAATTTCCTAAGATTCTTGGATGATATAGAAGAGTAAAATTTCTAGCTAATTTTTCACTAATTTTTGGACTGATTCAAAAAAACTCCAAAAGCCTAATGGTATTTATTTTTGCAGCAACAAGATGGTTTATCGATATTTATACATACTTTATTGTGACTCTCATTTCCTGAACATAAACAGCATTCCAATACTTACACACTGTCTAATTCATCCTTAATGTGGATCTCCTCCCATTCAATGCTGGCAGTATCTTCTTTTTTGGGGTTCTTCAGTACATCTTTATCAAAATTTGAAGATTCTCCCTGAACGAGCCTGCTAATTTTAGAGTCATTAAATTTGAGCAGGTTATTCAGGTTAACTGAAATGGGAATGGCATGGTCTGCCGTTGCTTGACAATAATTATTAATCCTTTGCTCTGCCTTTTGGCAGGTCTTCATGAATTCATTTAATTTTTTCATCCGACTAAAACACAGCTCACAGACTAGAGGCTCGTAAACTGTGTATATATCCTGCAAAAATTTTAATTTCAATTTTCGTATTATTTTATGTCGACCAATGTGACATTTTCCTTATCGTGAGGCTTGAATTGATAAATCAAAAACACAATAAGATAGTAAAACGGTGATTTGAGGTTATAATTTCCCATAATGCTGCCATATTTTTAGAAACACCAGTAATACCTTCTTCGTCTTCTACTTACTTGACCATCGTGTAGAAATTTAAATAAACAAAGCACTTACCACTTCAGGCAAACAATTTGCTATTATATCATTCAAGTCCGTGTTACAGTTAAGAGCCTCATCTTCTATTAGCGACATGCATAACCGGCATATTTGTCTATTCTCTAAGTTTACAGTAGCCATTTCTGTGCCCTTCATCTCTCCTTGAAAAACTTCTTTGATATCTACTGGGACGCAGTTATTTGCAAAGGTGGAAATGCAATTGTCCACATGCAAACACGCGGACTTAAACTCAAAACTACTCTGGAGCTCGTCCATACACTTGTTGCATGCAACAGCATCGTCTATTATATGCAAGTCCTACAACAGCAATAGCATTTCAACGTAAAAGCGTATAATTATTTCAAATACGAACAGTATCAATCAGTAAAACTTCCAGTATTGCCTTTTTTTTTTCCCCGATAGCCTCAGCATTCCCAGTTGGTGCTATATCAAGACATAGCCTGCAAATTTGTTTGTCGTCCGCCATTTCAATTTTGTAATAATATATTAGGCGGATAATAGCCTAGGTACAAATAGTACAAGACATCTACAACAGGTAAACGTTATGTAAACCACAATCACATATTATCCCAACATCCGTCAACAAACAGAAGAGTATTCAACTAATACCAAACGTCAAAAAAATTAAGATATCTTAACTTCTTCTTCTTCTCGTGCTGGATATTGAGCATAGTTAAACAATAGTCCATTTGAACTATTCTACAAATGCAACGGAAAACCACAAAACATCCGAAAACTTAATATGCCACAGAATATATCTTAAATATGCCACAGAAGAGGAGCTCCCTCTTCTGTGATAATGCCCTTCGTTGTATCAGGTAGAGTCTCAGGGCATTATTAAAATGGATCCAGAATCACGGTGAATAAGAAATCGCGCTAGTGATGATCTTCGAGAATATTCCAAAACATATATTAGAGCTCGGTGGTGGTGCTACGCGCTAGTGGTGACTAGAACTACCACAAAACATTCACTAAGGACTTATTCCACTAAAAGACAGAAAGTCTGTTCCTTCTACAACAGAAGCTCCCACTTACATGCTTCTATTAGGATCAGCGTTGCTAATACGAGGAAATTTTGGGATATTGAGGGATTTTTCCAATAAAAATTGTCGTATGGGCGGTTGAAAGGAAAAAAATAAAACAACAAACCATGGGAATTTTTTACATGACTTTTCACAGAAACATTCAATGTAATTTATATTAGTTATTAACCAAAGCATTGCGTTTGCGTCCCGTCACAGTAATATGGCGGCGAATCGGGCCTACTAGTCTTTGGGAAGCGACGGCATCTTTTGAATCTGGAGGCCCGCATGCGTCGTAATTGCAATCGCAGTGACTTGTCGAAAGATGATTCTGAAGCACAGGAGACCTAACTTGTTTGCTCTTCTGTGCCCGAGGCCATGGTCACATGGAGCAACCATGTGACACAATACCTGTTACATTCCATAAAACATTTTTGGGAAACCAATTGGTCCTCCTGGTCAGTCATGGCCACATATTTTTACTATTTAAGACAGTCGTCGACCATATGAGAAAATTAGCAAAAACTCGTCCTCTTTGGCAGACCTTATACCATGTTCCTACACATATTTTAATGTATGTGATTGGACAACAGAAGGGGAAAAGGAAGAAACCATTTTTTCATCAATTTTCAATCATTTTTTATTAAAATTCTGAAGCCTGGAAAACGCATAACCTTGAAAATTTTTAAAATTTTCGAATAGGATAAGAAATATTTAAATATGTAAGGTAAGTAGGTACCTAATCTAATCACGTCAATCACGACCGACAGGACGAAAAGCCGAAAAATCGAGCGAAAAACTAAATCCATATACTCTATCGTGTATTGTATCTTGTATCCGCGCAATACAAATGATATAAAATGAAAACAATGAAATCTGAATCATTAATCATTTGACTTTGTAACACCAATCACGAATTATGGGCTGAAGGGCGCGAATCGCGGACGTTACATCACTCAAACCGCGTCGGACACATCGGAGCAATACGAAAAGGTTACCGATGGGCATGCCCGTGAGCATAATATACAAATTAATGTATGAAACAGGCGCGCTTGCAGTGAATTCCTTTTCAAGCCTGTTGAAGTTGTCTGTTTTAATTAAACATCAAAAAATATATTTTCCACTACTTGATTGATGTGTGAATCAAAATGTGATTACCGATTGATGATATACTTTCTATATATAATCTTACTTAAGACTTTTAAAATCTGATATGCTATTGTGTTAAAACATATTGAAGATTCTACATGATAATTGAAAAATGTATTTGAATATGTTTTTTTTATTTTTATACCTTAAATCCTACCTAAATCCCACCTCATGGAACCGCCACTGGTACCTACACATATTTTAATGTATGTGATTGGATAAAAGAAGGGGAAAAGGCAGAAACCAGTAATTGAGCAAATCGATTTTATTGATTCATAATATTTGGGTATAAATATGCGGAACAACTTGTACAATAGCTAATATTAAATTTAGCAAATGTTGTGAATTTTTTTTTTGTTTTTAAATGTCGATAATTCATTTCGTTGTAGTGCTTTTAATGCTCTCAAAACTTGTTTTTATTGAAATAACAAATTAAATGATCAATACATGTTTAAATTCATATGTCATACGCTATCATAGTTATATCTGATGCATTTTTATTTGAACTCAAAGCGTACTGAGCATCTGCTGAATAAATAAAAAAATAAAGTAATAACGTTCTTGGGTAAAATAGTAGGAGCTGATTCGATATTTCCGGGAAATTTTCGTTTATGCTCGTTCATGCTGGATCATTTTGAATCACTACAGCGCCTTGTGAATCTCCGCCTCCGCGGAGATTCACACGATGGGTTCACGATGCTTCACCATGTGCTTGACCATACTACTCTTATGCTTCGTTTCAAAGTCACACTTATCACACTTGTGCATCTCTACCTCCGATTTGTCCATGTGTATCAAATTATGCCTGCGTAGGTACCTCTTAAAATCCGTGTCATATGAACATTTATCACACTTAAATTTTCTATCTGCTATTGGATCACGATGGTTCATCATGTGATGGTTCATGCTGCTCTTATATCTGGTTTCGAATTCACATTCCCCACACTTGTGCATCTCCACCTCTGATTTGTCCCTGTGGCTGAGGATATGCTTGCACAGGTTTGACTTAATATCCGTTTTGTAAGGACATTTTTCGCATTGAAATTTTCTCTCCGATTTGGGCTCGTGATGCTTCCGCATGTGAAGGACCATGTTATTCTTATACCTGGTCTCGAATTCACAACTTTCACACTTGTGCATCTCCACCTCAGATTTCTCCTTGTGTATCAAATCGTGCGTGTGCAGAGAGGACTTGAAATCCGTTTCATACGAGCATTTATCGCATTTAAACTTTTTCCCTGCTTTGGGATCGCGATGCTTCAACATGTGCCTGATCATATCGTACTTATACCGAGTCTCGTATTGGCAATTCTCGCACTTGTGCATCTCCACCTCAGATATATCCTTGTGCCTCAAGTTGTGCCTGCCTAGGGAGAACTTACTATCCGTTTCATATGAACATTTATCACATTTAAATTTTCTCTCCGCTCCGGGATCTCGATGTTTCGCCATGTGAGCTATCATACACCTCTTATGCCTGGTCTCGTATTCACAACTCTCACACTTGTGCATCTTCACCTCCGATTTGTCTTTATGTCTAACCATGTGTTGTGTCAAAGTACTCTTCCGGTCAGTTTCGAATGTGCATTCTTGACAGGTAAACTCCTTAGTGAGCACCGTGTGATCCCCAGAAGAAAAATGCTTCTTCCCTGCAAATGTAGGAACACTTGGATTAACTTTAGAACGGTAATGCTAGAACTACTATTATCTACACAACAAAAGATTTAAGTAGTAAAAAAAGTGAAGCAAATTTTCAGTTTCCATAAAAAAATTGGAAAAAAAACTTTTAACAAACGGTTTAATTTTAAATCACCAGTTATACTAAAAACTATTAAATAATTAGGACACAAACCTGGACCTTAATAAATAATGGTTTTTATGCAACCCACGTATTTATTTCTTATCAAATATCAGAAGCTCAGGAAGATTCAGATTTGCATCGTAATTTTTTTATACATATCAATAGCACCATATCAGCGATAGACTATTTCGGTAATGGCCTTAAATCGAACACTGATTCTCCGAAAAGCGGACCAGATATTCGAAATTGAATTAAAATTGTGTCAATCATAATGATTTCCAGTAGTTAGAAGCAGAGTAAGCGCAGGCCTACTGTTCACTTGAACTACTGTACGGGGGAACCAAGCTTGACGTTAAACTGCTCCAGATGCCAAACTGATTAATTTTTATCATTTGGCAGAAGATCTGATTTACTCTGAAGCTGCTGCGAATATAATGGCCTAAAATCGAAATCAAAATGAAGCAAACCAGGCCCTCGAATTAAAATTGTAGTAATCGATCAGTTAGATGCAGAGAAAACGCGGACCTAACGTACAGAAGCTAGTTCACCTTAAACTACAATAAATTTGTATCATGTGGCAGAAAGTCTGATTAAACAAAGAAAGGGGAAACATTATGATGAAGGTAATGGCCGAAAATCGAACCCTGGGGCACACCAAAGTACAACTGATGATTTAAAATAAAACCGCCATTTTGGATACGCCATTTTTATTTCATTAAGTTTGAGTTGAAAATTCAAAATTGTATCGAGTAACCGTAAACACCGCAAAGTTTCCAGTTTGAGACAAATCGGTTTATAAATACGAAAGTCCGTCATTTTGGATGGGCCATTTTGACTGTTTTTAGGTTTTTCCGACAATATTTGTCGTTCTGAATACGAGTTGCGGCTGTAACGCATATATTTTAATTTTAAAACATTATGCTGATGCTACTTTGGAAATATCTGCTCACCTTTTGATTTGGATTTGCTGACTTCTCTTTTTCTCTTTAAGAAACTGCTTTTCCTGGAACTATTACATGCCACCGATGGAATGGAATCACCCATTTCGTCACTGTAAAGGGTAATATTTTATTCTCTAATTTAATTAGTTCCTTTAACAGTTGGTTCTTATTGAGTATATATGGGGATATATGGTGCCAAGTAGATATTTTGGTTTATTTAACTGTACTCAAAGACACAGAAATAATTTTATTACTGCCGACAGTTTAAGACAAATGCGGAGACATTAAAATTCTTGACAGCGACATATATGAAGCCAGATCCACCACAGATCTATCAGTGTGCTTAATCCCGAGAAAACTCGAAAAAAATAACTAAAACATCGAAAAAAAAACACTTATTTCTTAAGAAGAAATAAATGAAACCAAAATCTTTTATTTCTTTATAAATAATATAAATTAACTAAAAGAACATGCAAAGGAACTCAAATAACATTATAGCTTAATAAAAAATAAAAACCTATTAAAATAAAACCGCAAATATATAAGTGCGTTCAAGGTTTCGTCTTTTAGGCTTGAACGAATTTTATTACATATATTATTATATCCTGCAGAAGAAAAACATCGCTCAGGCTCTACTCTTGTAGTTTGGATTGTCAAATGATAATCATATGCATTCCTCCTATTTAAAAAAAGGTCAATTTATTGGCTACTAAAATAAAAGTATGCCAGATAATAGCATGGTCTTCCTTCGCATTGGTAATGAATGTGCCTAATTCTTTTTGAAGCTTAATATTCAATGATTCCTTTTCATTTGATCTTATAATTTCCGCAATAGAAATATCGTCTTCGCCACTATCGTCAATTAATTTAGATCCATTGTCATTATTGTCAAGCCTAGTCAAAAGTTTTTCTAATTCATGTTTTATATCGGCAATATTTGAATTTTGAAAGCAGTCATCTTTTTGTGATCTTACACTCGAAATAGAATATTCATCACGGATAGTTATAAGGTCTTTTAGAAGAACAAACGGAAAACAACATTCCAATACTTACCCACTGTCTAATTCATCCTTGATTTGAATCTCCTCACATTTAATGTAAGCAGTATCTTCTTTCTTGGGGTCCTTCAGTACATTCCTATCAAAATTTGAACATTCCCCCTGAATCAGCTTGTTAAACTTGAGCAGGTCATTAAGATTACATGCAATGGGAATGCCACGGTCCACCGCCGCTTGACAACAGTTATTAATCCTTTGCTCTACCTCTCGGCAGGACTTCATAAATTCATTTAATTTTTTAATTCGACTAAAACACAGCCCACAGACTAGAGGCTCGTCCACTGTGTGCATATTCTACAAAAACTTTAATTGTAATTATCATAATTTTTCTAGCCGACCGATGTAAAGTTTTTCTCAATATTTCCTCTTCAATATTTTGTAACGTTGTGACAAAAATTTGTACAGATATCTACTAATTTTTTGACCCAAAGGCTAAGTTTAGGAAATACACTTGCGCATTAATAAAAAGGACTTATTGAAGATAGGGGCATCAGTGATAGTGATATCAAGAATTATAAAGTATTGCATGACTTGGATTGATAAATAAGCGTGCTTTGAGGTTAGGATTACAAATACTACTGGCATCTCTATTAGAAACACCAGCCATACTAACATTCTTTTGTCAGAAGACATATTTGACAACCTTAATGTAGTAATTTAAACAAACTTACTACTTCAGGCAAACAATTTGCTATTACATCTTTCAAGTCTGTGTTGCAGCTAAGAGCCTGGTCTTCTATTATAGACAAGCACAACCGGCATATCTGTCTATTCCTCAAGTTTACATTCGCCATTGCTGTACCCCGCATCTCTCCATGAAAAACTTCCTTGATATCTACCGGGCCGTCGGCATCCACAAACGTGCAAATGCAGTTGTCCACATGCAAACAAGCGGACTTAAACTCAAAACCACTCTGGAGCTCGTCCATACACTTGCTGCACGCAACAGCATTGTCAATTATATGCAAGTCCTAAAAACAAAAAGTCTTTCCACGAAAAGTGGGGTTAATTATTTCAAATACGTACAACATTAATCAGTAGAATTTTCAGGATTTCTTTTTTCTTTTCCCCGACAGCCTCAGCTTCCCCAGCCGGTACTGGGTAAAGGCATAGCCTGCAAATTTGTTTGTTGTCCGGGTGCTCCCCCGTTTCCATTTTACATTAATATATTATGCACCCAGGCATAGAGTATAAGACATCTAGAATGTAAACCATATACTTGAACCACATATACATATTATCCAACACCCATCAAAAAACCAGAATAGTGGTAATGAAATATCCTTGTTGTGTCAAACTAATCAAAAAAATTGATAATATTCAAGCATCAATAATCGTACATTTACTTTCTCTCATGCTGGATACTGGGCATAATAAATTACGAGTCCCTTTGTAGTATCCTCCAAACACAAATGGAAAACTATTATCCAGATTATCCATTTAATAAATGGCTTCACTCTCACAGGTAAAGCTGAATTTATAGTTTCGATAACATAAGACTTAAGCCGTAAGCTATAAGCGATAAGCAATCTTTATGTCATCAGACCATTTATAGTTCCTTTTCCGTAAGAGATTACGCATGCGCACTAATCCCATATTTTCAGTTGTCACAACTTTAATTATATTTAATGTAGGATTTTAGGTAAGATTTTTGCAGTTTGCATATTTGCTCTATGGTTTGCATTCACAGAAATCGTTTCTCTGTGACATATTTCTCTGTGCCACCGACAACAAAATCTCGATATTCTCACGATGTTTGCCGATTTTTTCCCGAGTACACCCGATTCGGTAACGATATCGGTAAGAAATAAAAATTAACCAAATCTTATCGACTATAGCTTACGGCTTAAGTCTTACCGCGTACTATAAATGGTTCTTAGTATTTTTTTGTGTTTATTTTTGTTACGGCTTATCGTTAAAGCTTAAAGCTTATGTTATCGAAACTATAAATTCAGCTTAACAACTAGATTTGGGGGTTAACTAATATCGATCAGTTGCACAGTTGCACCTTCCACCTACACGGAATGATGAATCTCTGGTCACGGGTCACTGGCGCTACTGGCACAGAGCTCTCGGTGACCACAAAACATCTACAAAGCCCGTGACTAGTCTTCTACGAGAAATCATCATGAACTTCTGTCACATATAACACAACGTCTGTGACTTCTTGTAATGCAGTGTTTTGCGTCATGATGGAATAAATTAAATAAGTTGTCACGTAATTTTTGCGCGGGGATCCGGCAGGGGAAAATGTGATGTCATCTTTGTATTTCGGCAGACGTCTGACAGTTTATTTTCAATTTTCTCAGCGTTTTTCCGAGTTATTTGGTGATTTTTATGTGTAATTACTATTTAATCACAGTATATGATTATATTTTGAGACTTTTGAAAGGACAATATAATAAATTATATTAGCAATATTTACACAAAGATGACGTCACGCTGTCGGATTGTAAGTTACGAGGCAACCTATCTAATTTTATCGTTTTTGGTTCTGCATAGCGTCAGCGCAACAGTTATGGTGCCGACACTAGATTGTTTTAGCGAATAACCGATGCGAAGTAGCGCAAGGTTTCTAGAAAGCAGCAGTAAGCTTTCGTAATGTTAGAGGTTGCCTGGTAACTATGTGATAGTGGAAGTGTCACATTACTTGCGCGTCGCTCGGGGCTCGGGGTAAGTTTCAAACATTTATATATGGCGCGGGTAATTTGCAGGAAAATTTTGCTATTAGCCTAGGCTTTCAGTGATTGTGTTTGATGCAAATTTGCGACCGTGAGGGTTTACATTCTTGTAATTAAACTTGTTTTTGAGCTATTAGTGTTTTGTACTACAGTGCAGTGTTTTTTAAGAAAGAGTGAGTCAGATTTAAGCCGGTTTGGACAGAATGTTTATATTTTGCTTCACCTTACATATCAATATACTGATAGCGTTAACTGATTCTTTTGTATTTAATGTAGCGCCGCAGCAAAAATTATAAAAATTTTCAAGGTCGCGCACTTTCGTGGTACATCAAAACCCCAAGGAAAAATCCAGTCGTAAAAAATACTCACAGAAAGTACTTTTTGGGTTCATAGAAATACTGTTTTGACGTGAATCTGCCATGCTCTAGTGGTTGTAATACATACTAGATGTACCATGACAGCGATTTTGATAATTAAATGTCCCTATATAGCAAATTTTATTATGCTAATTTAAGCCAGCTCCTTGATATGTTGGATCACTGTGCGAATGAACAAGTTTAAAGTTGCAGATGCAATAAATAATACTTAAAAAAAAAGAAATGATGCGCAGCCGTACTCCCAGATGCCAGTCAGGCTTGTGCAGTCGTATTCCCAGATGCCAGTCAGGCTTTTGACACGGTCTGGCATGAGAGGCCATGATGTAATAACCTAAAAAGTACTTCCCGGAAAAGAAAATCTGGACTTCCGCAGGGTAGCGTATTGGGTCCACTGTTCTATATTGTAAGTAATGAATTCTGAAAATCATTAGCACGCAAGGTTAACATTACTTTCAAGATCTTTATTTTAAAGCTATTACAGTATGTGATTACTTCTAATATGTGAATCTAAACCAGTTTTAATAACAGTTTTATAGGTGCATGCTGTGCACCGATGTATTTTACTCGTGACGTTTCCTTGCAAGTCAGCGTCTTCCTGATGATTATTCAGGATGTGCGAGTCTAAACTAAGCCTATGATTGAATATTTTCTTGCACGAACTGCACTGGTGTGGTCTCGTATTCGAATGAACCAATAAATGCTGCCTTAAATGACACTTTCGCACTGCAGAATAGTCACAATTATGACACTGGTATTTTTTTGCAGTTTTTCTGTTATGACTGCGGATTATATGGCTTGTCAAATTTGCCGAGAATACTGTTTTATAAGGGCACAATGTGCAAGAATTAATTTTATTAGTTATCAAGTGGTGGAGAATGTAGTGGTTTTTTAGTAGATGGTCGTCAAAATGTTGTTTGCTATTAAATCCCGTTCCACAGCCTGGGCTTGCACATTTGTACGGGACCTTCTTTACATGCAATCTACGGTGTCGCTGCCAGCTATGTATATGAAACGTTTTGAATGCGCATTGCTGACAAGAACGCACCGTGGAATTTTTCCTCTCCGAGATATGCCCATCTAAACCAGGTTTGTGTCTAGTTTTGTAATCGCAATCGAATGTCTTCTCACTTTTGGTAGCTCTTGTCCTTTCATGAATCGTTGAGATGTGTCTCTTTAAATGGCCTTTGTGTTTTCCTTTGTAATCGCAATAGGAGCATTTGAATCCATCGAAGATTTGTCTGGAAAATATTTCTCGGTTAATTGATTTTTACAAAGACAGTGCAATCCGAACGTAAGTTGGTTCAAAACCCATTGATAAAGTTATAAACGAATATCATATTAGGAAAAATATGTGAGCTGCACAACACAGTTTCTGAAAAAAAGAGAACATGCGTTATACACGAAGTATTACTTCGAAGTAGTACACAAGTCAGAAATATATAAATAGAAAAACAGCACTTAAGTTTATATTGCAAATGTTTTTAGTGTAATACAACCTTAATAAAATTATCCCTTAATCCAAGATATGCCAGTATTACAGACAATGTAAAGACTATTTTTAGACTTGAATATGCCTTTCTATTACACAAAAAAAATTAAAAAATATCACGAAAGGCCTGCTCTATACTGAATTATTCAACTATTTACCAAAATCTTTTATCATGTTCTGGAATGTGCCTTTGGCTATAGTGCCATCTCGTGGATTTTCTGCTGAACTACACTTAAATAGTGTTACATCAATGATATATAAAGGTATATGAATAAGTCTCTGATATATGACATAAAGCACACATACCAAATTGACATCTTAAATTCATCCAACCAAAACTCTTCTTCTTCTCCTCTTTCACCACAGACTACCCGTCTCATCGAACAACACATAAAACGATGATAGGAGTGTCATAGTCAGTTGTGTCACAACACAACTGTGGTCCGCGTCACATTTAAATTTAAAACAAATATTACAATCCAAAGTTAATGATTTCCTGATAAGAAGTGCCTTCTTTCATATGAAGATACGGTAGCTTCTGTCTCAAGATTATTTAGTAGCAATAAACTATCATTTTATTTATTAATTTGTTATGACTATTTTGTGTTCCTAGTATAACTGTTGATTTATATAGTTTAATAATTTTGTAAATTTGTTTGACATGTACAATTTTTATTATTTATTTAAAGTTCTACTTCTACTTATATTGTAGGACAAGGCCAGCTTTAATAAACCACCACTCGAAACTGGATAAGTGGCAACGATAACCACTACTTTGATTACTTACTTTTTTACTTTTAAGGCTTGTAACAGTGTAAGTCCACTTCTGGGACTGTTATCTGAGTAACATGGAATTAATTTGTGGAATTTTTCTCTAGGTAATCTGCATATTCTGTAGTATATGGTAGCAGTTCTTTGATAATTTTGTCGGTCAAGTTTACAAAATATACATTAAATTGTTCGAATTAGGTATGTTAATCGCAGTTTTTTTTTTATTACTATTAACAATTTTCCCTAATACATACTGAGGATTGTTATGTCATTTCATATCAAATACCAATTTTTGGTGATAAATAAATACACAATCTAAAAAACAACTTTCTCAATCGACCTGATCCTACCTCATCTCCATTTCATGATCTTCTGACTTTATATTGATCTCCTCATTCTTCAGATAGATTTCTGGACTGTTGCTGTTGACAAAATGACCCTCCGGCATATAACCATCCAGTTCTTCAACCTTTTCTACCTTGATGGGTACCAAATCGTCTTTACGTTCAATGACCAAATTTTCACCGAGCCTAATCTGTAAATCTAATGCCTTATTTTCTGCGAATTGGAGGACACATCCTAAATCAACCAGCCCAGTGTCACTGCTTTGCAGGTTCCTATACACTTTTATCTTTTCCTCAACGGCCATACAGTTCGTGGAAAAAGTTACGTACTTTTTAAGCAGTACATGGCATACCTCACAGATTATGGGTTTCTCAGTAACACTTAAATCCTAAAAATATTGAACCAATATATTTCGAATACACGAAAATAAATGTTTGGAACATACTATTTCTGGTAGATGGACTCGTAGCATATCTCTAGAAACTAAAATTCCCTCACCAGCTTTACCCAAAGCTATGTAATTCTCATTTGAAGGTATTTTTATACATAATCGACATATCACTTGATCTTCGACAATGTGCGCATTACGTTTATCCTCTATTTCTATTAACATGGACCTAAGACTAACTTTTAAGTTAGCGTCACTGCGGGTGTTGATAATGTCTTCAGCACAAAGACAATTTGATTTGAACATGTAAATTTCATCGAGGACCCCTGAACATGTACTACATATCATTGGATCTTCACTAACATGCAAATCCTGAACAAAAATGCACTGAAGATAAGCATACTTACTATATATTGATACCTATTACAGCTATAACTAGCAACTAGTCTATGGAAATGAGAAAATGGCAAAGCCAGACGCTATACTTACTAATTTAATTAAAAGTAAACTTAACAACTTCCTCTTAACTTCATTTAATAACTCGACATTTGCCCCATGCACTAAATTAAGGCAAAGCCTGCACACAATATTATTATTGTTCTGCATTTTGTTCACAATAATTTATGTTAAAAACAGTAATAAATCTCATTAGCAAACTTATGCATTTAAACAAACGATATTTAACCTTGAAATTGATAGTTTTAAAATATAATTTCTGCTTCTTCAAGATTCGGGTCAATACCCTCTTAAGTCTTCTTCTAAATCTCTGTTTTAGCACACTAACCTCATTATCATTATATTTTAATTATTTGGACTGTTGTACTTTCCAATGACAAAATTGTGATTTTTAATTTAGTGATAATACTTCGAATTTATAAGGGGTGGATGGGCCTTCATTAACTTAATTTGTTTGCAATGTTTGTATCCAGAATGTTCATGAAATTAGTTGGCTGCGTCGAATTCAAATTGCACATAGTTTTTACTGCGCTCTAGGACATTATTTGTATTATGGATGGGTACTGAGAAATCAAACAGTAATAAGGCATACAAACTTTTGTCATTGCCGTTACATGTTACATATAAATATTATGGTCAATGGGTAGATGCCAATCACAAGATACTGACAGCACCATCGATTATGTGTGGTTGACAATTCATTTGGGCATTTACCTTCCACCTATCTTCACTCGACTCGCTAAAGCACTTCTGGTGACGCTGCGTTTAGACGAGTAATGATAAACTGATTGTTGTTTTGATGATACAGAATCATATAGAATAAAGGAGTTTATTAATTCGTTTTACGTTCTTTCAGCATTGCAAAAACTGTTATTTGATATTGTTTATACCATAACATTGAACAGGTAAAAATAAAACGCGGATAGCATAAAAGGTAGGTATGAGATCATCGAAAAAACCTAGGGCAAAATAAACTGTTCCAATCAATATGGCTTTCGTAATAAATTATCCACTACACTTGCCATTGAAAAATTGAATAGAAATAGGGAATTGCATCAAATTTCAGATTTTTAAAGGCATCTGACTGCGTAACCCATGGAATACTGATTTAAACACAAGCCACAAACTAAATTATTATGGTTTTGGTACGCTAAATTTATGGCTTTGTTATGCCTTTACCTGAGCAATTGGCAATATTCGTGGTGTACAATGGGATAAAATCTTATATTTTAAACATAAAGTACGGCGCCCCTCAAGATTCCGTCCTAGGTCCAATCCAATTTCTTATATATTTGAATGACTTTTCCGATTCAGTTACCGGTAATGTCCCTACTAGCCATATTGTGTGCTGATGACACCAACCTAACTATCTCAAAAAGGAATATTGAAAACCTGATTGACGTGCACATTAAATTCTCAAAACTGGTTTGTTTCAGATATTCAGTATTTGCAACTTGCAAGATATAAACACCCCAGAGTACATTAAATTCCTTGGGGTTTAATTAGATCCGAAACTAACTGGGGACCAATCATTTCAGTAATAAAATAGGGCTGTTATATTTATTTAGCATAACGTCATTAAATTAACACCATTGCCAATGTACCATGTATTTAAGTTTCTTACATTACTTCATTTATATATTTACATATATATTGTGTCTAATTTGCTATTATTCACTGATATTATTATGTTAATGATTTTATATTGTATCATTTAGTTTCTTTTTTAAGTTTCTTTTCTTCATGTAGGTAGCACTTGTGTATACTGACACCGATAACCATTTATCTGTCTTTATTCCTGATGATCCACAACCTGATATTTTCAGTTTGTAAATTTAAAAACAGTTGTAAATTTATTTAACAATATACCATTTATGCCTGGGCTTGTATTCATAGCTCTGATACCTGTTCATTTCCATCTACGACTTGTCCCTATGGCCATGAATGAACTTGCATAGGTTTGACTTAATATCAGTTTAACATACTTGTATCTCATTTTTTTTCTGAATTTTAAAGATCATTATGCTTCAGCATGTGTCTGATCATACTCCTCTTATACTTAGTCTCGAATTCACAATTTACACACTTGTGCATCTCCACCTCCGATGTGTCCATGTGTCTAACACTATGCCTGCTTAGGGTAGACTTAAAATCCGTTTCATACGAACATTTATCACATTTAAATTTTCTCTCTGCCTTGGGATCACGATGCTTCAGCATGTGTTGGATCATATTATGCTTATACCTGCTCTCGAATTCACAATGCTCACACTTGTGCATTTCCACCTCCGATTTGTCCTTGTGTATCAGATTGTGTGTGCGCAGGTTATACTTACTATCTGTTCCATATAGACATTTATTACATTTAAATTTTCTCTCTGCGTTAGGATCACGATGCTTCGCCATGTGATGGATCAAACTAGTCTTATATCTGGTCTCGTATTCACAATTCCCACACTTGTACATCTCTACCTCCGATTTGTCCTTGTGTATCAGATTATGCATACGCAGGGAGTACTTAAAATTCGTTTCATATAAACATTTATCACATTTAAATTTTTTCTCAGCTTTAGTATCATGATGCGTCAGCATGTGACTGATTATACTATTCTTATACATGGTCACGAATTCACAATTCTCACACTTGTGCATCTCCACCTCCGATTTGTCCTTGTGTATCAGATTATGCATGCGCAGGGAGTACTTAAAATTCGTTTCATATGAACATTTATCACATTTAAATTTTTTCTCCGCTTTAGTATCACGATGTGTCAGCATGTGACCGATTATACTGTTCTTATACATGGTCACGAATTCACAATTTTCACACTTGTACATCTCCACCTCCGACTTGTCCATGTGTATCAGATTATGCTTGCTTAGGTGGTCCTTCAAATTCGTTTCATATGGGCATTGATCACATCTAAATTTTTTCTCCCCTTTGGGATGAAGATGCTTCAACATGTGTCTGATCATACTAGTTTTATACATGGTCTCGTATTCACAATTCTCACACTTGTGCATCTCAACCTGCGACTTGTCCTTGTGAATCCGCACATGTCTGCGTAGGGAGAACTTAAAATCAGTTTCATATGAACATTTGTCACATTTATATCTTCTCTCCGCTTTTGGATGACGATGCGTCAGCATGTGCTGAGTCAAACTACCCTTCTGCTTGGTCTCATATTTATAATTCTCACACTTCTGCGCCTCGGCCTCTGACTTGTTTTTGTGTCTAACCGTCTGTCGTGCCAAAATATACTTCCCATCAGTTTTGAATGTGTATTCTTGACAACCAAATGTGTTATTGCGCCCCCTGTGTCTCGCCATGTGAACGTCAGAAAATAAATGCGTCTTCCCTGCAAATGTAGCATCTTAGTAGCATTTACTGTAGAACAAAAATACCAGAACTTCTATTACTTACATAACAAAATAATATAAAAAAGTGAAGGAAATATTCAACATTTAGAGTTGAAAATTGCTACTTATATAGCCTATAATTTCGTCAATCTGGTCAATCTTGTACTTATTATATCCGTATAATAAATACCCAATAAATACCAATATAAATTTATATTTTAGTTTTTCTTTAACACATGGTCAACAGGTACTAACAAATCGTACTAACTTGAGAGAATATTAAACCGTCCTCGTATACGGCACATACATGTGTCCAAAGTTGATTTACAATATGCCGGTATTTCATGGTTCATCAGAGGAGTGACTCTCCTGTTTAAAATTGTACGATAAACCAGTAATAAAAAAAACTAGTTTTAATACTAATATGTTAACAAAAGTTAACATATAACTTTTCCAATTCTCAAATCAAATATTCAAGCAAGTGTGGTTTGCTCTGCCATAGGATATCATTTTTAAAATATGTAATATTAAATATTTAAAAGACGTAGGTATTACATTATATGTAGGTACCTCGAACATTTCCGGATAATTCTCTATTATTTTACAGAACTCGGCTCTCAAATATTATTCTTGACTTTTAGAATATATGTTTACCTTTTGATAGGGATTTACTGATCTGCCTTTTCTTCTTTAAGGAACCGCTCCTCTCGGAGTTGTTAGGTGCCACCGTTGGAACAGAATCCACCGTTTCTTCACTATAAAAGAAAATATTTTATTCCCTCTGATTTTATTAATTTGGCAGCTGGTTTTAACATTCTGCCGCCTCTTTTAGGTCCATATTATCTCTAATCATAGCTTAATAAACAATATTATTCGACATCAAATACCAATGTTCGGTAATAAATAAATAAATACAAAACCCAGAAAACGTAATAAAACGGCCCTACCTCATCTCATCATTTTCTGACTTTATCTCAATCTCCTCATTCTTCAAATAAACGTCTGAACCGCTACTGCGGTTGACAAGATGATCCTCCATTATATAATCCTCTGCATCCTGGACCTCTTCTACCTTAACCATTAGCGAATCAACTTCTTGCTTTATGACCAAATCTTGATCCAGCCTATTCTGTAAATATAATGTCTTATCTTCCTTAAATGGCAGCACAAGTGCTAAATCCACTGGCCCACTGATTTTTTTAAGGTCACAATACAGCTTTATCTTCTCTTCCACCACCATACAGTTTGTAGCAAAAGATACATAATTTTTAAGCTGCACGTGGCATACCTCACAGATTATAGGTTTCTCACTAATACTCAGATCCTAAAAAAAATAATCCAAACACCCGCTCCGATATAGTGTGGGGAATTTATTATATTTTGCACTTACCATTTCTGGTAGATGAACTTGCATCATATTTCTAATGATGGAAATTCTGTCACCAGTTTCACCCAAAGCTATGTAACTGCCATTCTGAGGTATTTTTATACATAATCGACACAACAGTTCATCTTCGCCAATGTGAATATTAGGTTTATTTTCTAATTCTATTAATATGTCCCTTAGACTAACTTTCGAGTTAGTCTCAATATGAGCACTGATAATATCTTCGGTATAAAGACACTTTGATTTAAACAGGTAAATTTCTTCAAGGACCTCTGAACACGTACCGCATACCAAAGGATGCTCACTGACATCTAAATCCTGAAAGGAAAAAAATTGCATGTTTATATCAGAAGGCAAAGCAGAATAGCTCAATGGAAATGGCCAGTTTCAAGTGAAAACAGTATGCAGATATAATAGCATTGGCAAAGCATAATTTATGAATGAGGTTAGTCATAAGACAGTCACCAGCCTGTCGAGATAAAAAAAAGTGGAAACAAACCGGTAAAAGAGGATAATATTTACCAATTTAATTAAAAGTAAACTCAAAATTTTTCTCATCAACTTATTTATCAGTCCGACATTTGCACTATGCAATAATTTGAGGCAAAATCTGCACACATTTTTAGTATTGTTCTGCATTTTAAACGTATGCAATATGTATATATTAGGTATTTACAAATTCAAAACAGTGTCACACATGTTATCAGCCGACAAAAATAATTTCCAGTATCTTTTTGGCACACCAAATACCTTTACCTAACAAATGTCAAACACAAAAACCAAACATCACTCACAGAAGAAATGCCAGCACAATGCCAGAATCATAGATAATTAATAGAGGATCGCCAGTTTGTCTCACAAAACACCAACAAAGACTAAGTAGCTATCGGTCCGTTAACTGAATTTATGGACAGTGAGTAGATCAGAGATATGAAAAATATATCAGAGATATGGAGACCTATGCCATATCCTATGCTATCACCATAGATATAGACTAAGAGTACTAAATACTTTCGTATGCATACTAGAGACACTTTCCTGCAATGATAATAAACTGAAAAGGATTGCTTACTTTCCGAATCCATCAGACGCTCGCCAGATCTACTGTGACGTCACGACAGATGCCCAGTTTGTGAGAGATAGAACATTGGGAGTAAATTGGGAGCGGTTAGTGGTTCAGCGGCGAGGAAAATAGAAGCGTCCGGCGCTAGTTCTTACGTTTTACTCCAATGACCGGGCGCGTTTTAAATCAGTTACTGTTGCGCAACGCCGTACCTTAAAAATTGTAAAAGTTAGGAATTTTCAAGAAAACGTTAATTTTGCGCGGGTGTTCTCGGCTGAAAATGCACCTATAGAGTTTAGTCATAACGATTGCACCTCTAGTTATTCTGTAACCGATAATATAGTTAAGTAGTGTTTAGTTTCGGTTCTTCTGCCAGATTATAGATGGCAGTGGCGACAATAGTAACTAAGCTGCGCCCACCCGCCATGTTGTGACTTAATTTAAATATCTGCATCATTCTTTAAACGAAGGTTTTATTTAAAATTTGTTAAAATAACACAAATGTTAACTTGAATGAGTTTTATTATATTTAAGCATTAAATACTGATTATTCATAAACATGTTATATTATAATATCAATAATATTACCTAGGTGTTCAGTATGGGAAATAAAAAGTAAATTCATTTTTATTTTGCCATTAATTTATTAAAATATACTTATGATATTATAAAATGTAGAAAAATATAAATAAGATTGCAGAACTGTTGAAGAACTTTTAGGTACTGTGTACAATAAATGTCCAGCAAGAGATTTACTGCCTAGTTTTGTTGTTACGACCTTACTTTTTCAAGAACTAAGTTTAAGTTTTTTCAAGTCTAAAAGTAACAAATCCGTTAGTTAATAATTTTTGCTTTGAACCTATGACAGTCTGGCAAATATATATTTATATTTTATTTGACTGCCTCATGAAAAATTCTTTCAAATCTATATTTTGCGATGATACAGTGGGATAATATCTTTTAAAAATTCTTTCCATATCTAAGAAAAAGTGAAATAAAGTTTCATTACAAAAAAAGAGCGAATATTCTCGAAACCTTTTCAGTAAACTAAGTTTAGTAAATTTTCTAGATCTGGGTTTTTGAGCCAGCTGCATTAATGCAAGATGTACAAGCCTAGTTCTAGATGTTTTTGTAATAGCGTAGGTTTGACTTCTTCATTTCACTTCCGTTTCATATGGACATTTTGCCAATTTAAATTTTCTCTTCCCCTTGGGATCACGATGCTTCACCATGTGCTGAATCAAACTACATTTCCGCTTGGTCTCGAATTCACAATTCGCACACTTGTACATCTCCACCTCCGATTTGTCCTTGTGTCTCAGATTGTGCCTACGTATGGAGGACTTAAAATTCGTTTCATATGAACATTTATCACATTTAAATTTTTTCTCCGCTTCACGATCATGATGCGACAGCACGTGTCGGCTCAAATTACGCTTCTCCATGGTCTCGTATTCACAAATCTCACACTTGTACATCCCTATCTCCGATTTGTCCACGTGTCTCAGATTGTGCTTGCCTAGGGAGTACTTGAAATCCGTTTCAAATGGACATTGATCACATTTAAATTTTCTCACCGATTTCGGATCCCGATGCGCCAGCATGTGGCGGCTCAAATTACTCTTCTCTATGGTCTCGTATTCACAATTCTCACACTTGTACATCCCTACCTCCGATTTGTCTATGTGTCTCAGATTATGCTTGCCCAGAGAGTACTTAAAATCCGTTTCAAATGGACATTGATCACATTTAAATTTTCTCTCCGCTTTGGGATGACGATGCTTCAGCATGTGCCTGACCATATTAGTCTTATACATGGTCTCGTATTCACAATTCTCACACTTGTGCATTTTAACCTCGGACTTGTCCTTATGTATCCGCACATGCCTGCGTAGGGAGAACATAAAATCCGTTTCATATGAACATTTATCACATTTAAATTTTCTCTCCGCTGTTGGATCACGATGCGACAGCATGTGCTGAATCAAACTGCCCTTCCGCTTGGTCTCGTATTCACAATTCTCACACTTGTGCACCTCTACCTCTGACTTGTCTTTCTGTCTAACTATCTGTCGTGCCAAAATATACTTCCTATCAGTTTTGAATGCGCATTCTCGACAACCAAACGTCTTATTGCGCCCCCTGTGTCTCGCCATGTGATCGTCACAAGATAAATGCTTCCTCCCTGCAAATATAGGTATATCTTATTAGCATT
Organism: Tetropium fuscum; assembly: GCA_964058915.1. NCBI lineage: Eukaryota > Metazoa > Arthropoda > Insecta > Coleoptera > Cerambycidae > Tetropium > Tetropium fuscum. Next base: position 343,990 of record CAXKVY010000278.1, on the reverse strand, counting down.
TATTGAAGAACAAAAATACTAGAACTACTATTATTTACACAACAAAGATTCAACATTGCGCCAAATAATTAATCGTTCGAGATTGTTAGTGAATGCTTCAGAATCTGCAAGGTACCTACAGATTTTTTAGTCTTTTAACTATTATATATATATATATATATATATATATATATATATATATATATATATATATATATATATATATATATATATATATATATATATATATATATATATATATATATATATATATATATATATATATATATATATATATATATATATATATATATATATATATATATATATATATATATATATATACATATATATATATATATATATATATATATATATATATATATATATATATATATATATATATATATATATATATATATATATATATATATATTATATATGGGTACGTACTACAGCTAAACCCTAGTAGTTAGAATATAGATTTCTGTATGGAAATTACGTCGATTTAATCGACTTATTTTTCGCTGTGTTTCGACGTTGAAATAGGCTCTGGGCTACATTTAATTTTACTGTCTTAGCACCAGCAAAGGTACATACGTTGGGTGAGCTGGGGATACATATATCTATATTGGTCTTGGTATATTATATAATAAACAATTTTTTAAACACCAAACCAGTACAAAATTTTAATAGAGGAGAAAGCAATGATTTTGTTTATGGTGGAGTGATACCATCTACGTAAATGTCTTTTAAAGCATTTGTGCAATATTTGTTAAAACTATTGTAATTCAGCTCCGATCGAAAAGCTGCCACTATATTCGTTCAAAATAAATCCAACTGATTTCATGGATTATCTAAGAACTGTCAAAAACTTTTTTTTAATTAAATTTTAATAAGGTTCGTTTCCAAGAACACGTAGGACATAATATTATATCCAAGGAGCTGCAATGATAAAAAGTTGATATATGGTGCGGAAGGTCCCCCTGAACCACTAGGTACCCACAGTTCAGCTTTTAGTTGTGTCTTTCACTCCGAATGGAGGAAATGCGAAACCTGTCTGTCGACTAAAAAATTACATTCTAGGAGTTGTTAGAATCGCAGTGCTATTTTTTTTGCATTGGGTCCACGAAGTAATAAAATTACGAGTTATTTAAAAAAAAAACGATTATTTGCCTATAATTTTGAACCCCGTGAACCGAATTGATTAAGCAATAGAAGCTGCTAATTTAAATTAAGTTAAAAATGTGATTTTTCGTATTCTCATTGATTTTACCCCATTTTGTGTTAATTAAATTGCTACTATATAGCCAATAACTTCCTCAATGTGATAGTTACGGCAATCGAATATTTCTCTAGGGAAATTATCGAATATCGCCCATTGATAAGGCAAGAGGAAATGTATACCCATATAATTTTATATTTTATTTTTCCTTTAACAAATGTTTAACAAGTACTAACAAAATTATTTTAGAATCTGTAATATTAAATACTTAAGATGTATTAAATTATATGTAGGTAAATATAAAATATATGTTTACCCTTTGATGGGGATTTCCTGATCTGCCCTTTTCTCTTTAAGGAACCGCTCTTCCCAGAGATGTTAGGTGACACCGTTGGATCAGAATCCTCCATTTCTTCACTATAAAAGAAAATATTTTATTGTCTCTGATTTTATTAATTTCTCTCACAGCTTGTTTTAATTTCTATGATATTGAAGGGGATTTCCTGTAACTCAAGTAAACGTTTCAGTTTATTCAACCATCCTCAAACGTGACAATAACTTTATTGTACAATCAGGTACTGAAATTGACCCTATCCCCTATTTAGTTAAGAAAACTGCAATGTCGTGACCTCTGTTTTGTTTAAAGAGGAGATACCGATTTTTTAAATAGCAAGTGGTTAGGGTATAAGTACGCACTAGGACAGACGCGGTGCGGGGTGGTTTAGATAAGTCGGGATATAGAGGAGACGAGGGATGCGTAGGGTGAAGCAGATAGTTGAACTCTGGTGTGTGTTAGTGCTTGACGTCAAATTTCCCAGGTTAGTAAATATACTTAATTTGTTATCTCGAGAATTTCCGCCATCATTTTATTAAAATTGTCCGTGTTATATTTTTTATTTGAACTATGAATAATTATGATACGTTATAATAACTATGAACACTAATTATAATAACTATGCACATTTTACTTGTTTATTTAGTGTGTTCAGCTCCTTCTGTTTTTAAGATTAATTTTGTTTTATTCAGTTCGATCTAAGTAATGTTGTTGACCTTTTCTTTTTGTTCCATTCATGACTACGAGTAGGTTTTTCATACTTGTGGGTTTTGCTTATAACAGTGACTTAATTGCCGCTTATTGTATGAGATGATAAATGTTTGTGCCTTGTTGAATTTATTAAAACTTTTCCCCCGTGCCTTGCCGTACACGCTAGTTGCCTCGCGTATGGGACCTTCGTTTTTGCACCAAAACCTTACAACTACTAGCTGAGTTGCCTCCCGTATGGGACCTCAGTACCTTCTGACGAAAATCGGCTAACTAACAACAAACTCTTCAGTTTTGTATATTGAGAATGATTGTAGGTTGAAACACAAGTATGGGAACCCTTGTAAGTTTTCATTGTACTTTCACCTAAATGTCCAACAGCATTATTGCGATTCTTTTGAATAGAGATCGGGGATTTCTCTGCCGTGCTCTTTCCCCCTCGTAAATTCAAGGCTGAATACGGCATGTTCTTATTTTATATTGTTCATAAATTGAATACCTGTTTAAATAAATAAGTGTACTCTATCCAACGAGAGAATGGACTTGCTTTGCGCATCGGCGACTAAAGAGGAGGGGCTCTGTAACGAGCTACGCAGGACCGTCATTCGATGAAATAAATTCGTAAGTAGGTAAAATAAATTTTATTTTGAAGACATGAAAACATTTTATTTATTTAACATAAATTTATTATAAATGTATGAGCGTTATGAAAGTAAAATAAACCCTAAATATTCCTAAAATAGACATTTTATGATATTTTTATTTTTGTTTAAATTTTTTTAAATATTTTTTTTAATATTTAGCTACAACAACATCCAATGCCCGTTTGTTTGGTTAGTGTTAAAACTGTCTCTTCGTACGACATTTGCGGATTGTCTTCCTTTAATTTCTTATATAAATTTATTATAATTATTTTTTGACTTTGATGCACGACCTAAAATTAAAAACAAAAATAAATCATTGACCACGGTTACTGGTGGTGAATAGTATGCGTATTAAATAAAACATATTTATTATTATATTTCTTTACCTAGCCTCTTTTATTCTTCTTAATTGGCGATAATGGTGGATTTATCTCGTCTCTGGCTGCTGCCATTCTTATAATAGATTTAAAACTTATTTCACAACCGTAAACAACACAACTAAAATAACCGTACTTGCGAGACTACAAATACAAACTGTGAATAGGTAGGCAGTAGTAGGTACTTTATATAATTAGGTACCAGGTAGGTATCGGACCCAGACGCCGGCCCTGGCTACCTGCTGAGCCAATTAAGACGTTGAGGGTGTTGAACTAATGTTCTAAGGGGCGGAGATCTGACCAAAACAGACGAATTTTCGCTCGAGTGCAAGTCCATTCTCTCGTTGGATACAGTATAGGTGTATTAAAATGCTTAGTCTTTTCTTTTTCATCTCAAAACTCCCGCTTTTCGTTGTTTTATAGTGCATCTCGGACAGGGTTAATTTAAATTAAATACAACGTAGGGTAGGTATTTTTCCTTTTGACGATCACGTACCCCGGCCATGTGTTTCTCTGATTATTATGTTTAACCAACAGGCACAACCACTGTCACAACAGGCACAACCACTAATCACAGCATGTCCGTGTCAAGACAGGTAAACTAACTAGTATTTTTTTATGTGATATCTTGAAGGTAAATATACTGCAGCAATATAATATAAAGATTTATATGAAAACAACATGTTCTTCCCTCCATTAATATATGTTATATAGCGGCCACAAGAATAGCATATCTAAAATTATTTTTTTATAAATAACAATTTATTTTTACTATATATTCTGCTATATATGTTTGTCTGTTGCAAACCCATCTCAAACTCGTTTCTGTTTTCTCTGAATTGTCAACTATGTCCATACTAAATCTAACTCATAATCTAATAAACAATACCATTCCACGTTACATACCAATTTTCGGTAATAAATAAATAAATACAGAACCCAGAAAACGTAATCAGCCCTACCTCATGTCAGCATTTTCTGACTTTATCTCAATCTCCTCATTCTTCAAATACAATTCTGAGGCGCTACTGCTCTCGACAAGATGATCCTCCAACATATAATCCTCTGCATCCCGGACCTTTTCTACCTTAACCATAATCGAATCATCTTCTTGCTTCATGACCAAATCTTTATAGAGCCTATTCTGTAAATCTAATGGCTTGTCTTCCATAAATTGCAGCACATGTGCTAAATTCACTGGCCCACTGATTTTTTGAAGGTAACAATACACCTTTATCTTCTCTTCCACAGCGATACAGTTTATAGCAAAAGATACATAATGTTTTAGCTGTATATGGCATACCTCGCATATTATGGGTTTTTCGATAATACTCAGATCCTAAAAAAAATTAATTCCAATCATCTGCTCCATATCCAAATCTGGGGAATTTATTATACTTCACACTTACCATTTCTGGTAGATGAACGTGCATCATATCTCTAATGAGGGAAGTCCCATCACCAGTTTCACTCAAAGTTACGTAACTGCCATTCAGAGGTATTTTTATACATAATCGACATACCACTTCATCTTCGCCAACGTGAGTAATATGTTTATTTTCCATTTGTATTAATATGTCCCTTAGACTAACTTTCGAGTTAGTCTCAGTGTTGTCGCTGATAATTTCTTCGGTATGAAGACACCTAGATTTAAATAAGTATATTTCATCGAGGACCTCTGAACATGTAGCGCACACTAAAGGATGCTCACTCACATCCAAATCCTGCGAAGAAAAATTTGCATGTTTATATCAGATCAGATCATTGACAAATCATAACTTTTTAACGAGGTTAGTCATAAGACAGTCAACAGTCAACCGAAAAAAAAGGGGTAAAATAAGGAAATACTTACCAATCTTATTAAAAGTAAACTCAACATTTCTCTCATAACCTTATTTATCAATCCTACGTTTGCGCTATACACTAATTTGAGGCAAAATCTGCATACATTTTTAGTATTGTTCTGCATTATAAACGAATGCAATATATATATAGTAGGTATTTACAGTATCACACATTTATCAGCCGACAAAAATTATTCCCATTATATTTTTTCGGCATCCCAAACATCTAAACCTGACAGATGTCAAACACCAAAACCAAACATTCACTCACACAAGTAATGACAGCACAGTCCCAGGATCATAGATAATAAGAGGATTGCCAGATTGTGCCACAAAACATCAACAAAGACTAGGGTAGCAAATCCGTGTCTTATCTGTGGTAGCCAAAGCCACTCGATTTGAGAGGGAGTCCCTTGCTGTGCTACTGAACCTCCAGCCTCGATGTAGGATGAAACTCCCGCTCCGTCATAAGTTTCCTAATAGTCCCCAGGCCCAGACCCTTTTTTTTCAATTATTACCTACAAGCTGAAACTTGGCCGAACTGTTCATATACACGAGTCGGACAAGTTTTTCATATGCCGTCTTGAATAGGCAGCGTTTTCACTCCTCCACCTCTTAAACGTGTCAATTAAACGATTATATATTTTTTATGACCTACCATATAATTTTTATTTAGATTGCACCCCAATGACGGTATAACTTGTCAGGTAAAACGGCCCCTTCTATGAGAGCGTCCGACACGCGTAATATGCCGAATTTTCGAGGGTATATTTTTTCATCACCTCAGTGGCGGCTTCTCCTTATGTGCTGCTGAGCTGCAGAACTAACAAACCAACACAGTAAATCTTAATTATTAAATAATAATTAATATTAATATACTTTTATTTTAAATCTGCCATATTAAACGTAAATGTGTCTACGTATTGCTTTTCCACTACAAGCACGAGTGCGGCAGTAAGTTTTACACACATATTAAATAGGTACCTACGTACGATTTAATTGTAGGTACGTAGCTGCTTTTCAACCAGTTGTTTTGGCCTTTGCTTCTGCGGCTATTCTCCTCATAGTTAGGATTTTATGATACTCAGCCTGCCGGCATGCTCGCCCCCTCACCGCGGCTCGCTAATAGGGGTCAAGCACGACTGATTTACGTCGAGTACAACCGAAACAGTGGCAGCTCTAAAAAAGATGGCTCCATTGGCCACACTGTTCAATGAACACACTGTTAAAGAAACACACTGTGCATCGGACACACTCGGCAACTATCACACTGTGCAACGAACACACTCTGTAAATAGCACACTGTGCATTGAACATAACGTCCGACGCGTAAAGAACAATAAATTTAATATAGAGAATCTGAATCTATACATTTCAGTTTAATAAACATGTCTAGAATTATATACAAACAAGATACAGAAATATTATGTATACTGTATCCAACGAGAGAATGGACTTGCACTCGAGCGAAAATTCGTGTTTTGGTCAGATCTCCGCCCCTTAGAACATTAGTTCAACGCCCTCAACGTCTTAATTGCTCAGCAGGTAGCCAGGGCCGGCGCCTGGGTCCGATACCTAACTGGTACCTAATTATATAAAGTACCTACTACTGCCTACCTATTCACAGTTTGTATTTGTAGTCTCGCAAGTACGGTTATTTTAGTTGTATTGTTTACGGTTGTGAAATAAGTTTTAAATCTATTATAAGAATGGCAGCAGCCAGAGACGAGACAAATCCACCATTATCGCCAATTAAGAAGAATAAAAGAAGCCAGGCCATTTATTTCACCTACTTACGAATTTATTTCTTCGAATGACGGTCCTGCGTAGCTCGTTAAAGAGCCCCTCCTCTTTAGTCGCCGATGCGCAAAGCAAGTCCATTCTCTCGTTGGATAGAGTATAGATACCTACTCCTAATAATGCCTACCTAATAATGATTGCACACATTTTATTTATATCTATTGGGTTCCCCATAATAGACTACCCATTTTAATATTAGAATTAAAATTTTTTTAGTTAACAAAACAAACTTTTTATTTTACTAAATTACAGCTAACTCTTTGGGATTTATGATAACTTATAAATATTTGGCTAATTTAATTCTAACTTTTAAAAATCACGTCTTCTAAATGACCTCCACCAACTTCAACACATTTTTTAATATTGGATAAAAATTGGTTCATTACACGGTGTAGCAAACCTTCGTCTATTCCTTCAACTTCTTCACGAATTTTGACTTTCAGTTCCTCGATTGTACCTGGACGACTCGCAAACATTCTTAAATATCCCCACAGGAAAGAATCGGGTGCCGTTAAGTCGGGGGACCTCGAAAGCCAAGGCAAATCTCCGAATCGAGAAATGAGTCGGCCATTAAACATTTCTCGCAGGACCCTCATTGGGTTTCTGGCGGTATGAGCTGTTGCCCCATCTTGCTGGAATAGTAAGGCGTTGTTTAGTAATCATCGTCTATTTAATTCTGGAATGAGACATGTCTTTAGCACATTAACGTAGCGCTCGGATGTTACTGTTACAGCGCGGTTATTTTCATCCTCAAAAAAATAAGGGCCAATAACACCAAAAGATACTTGATTAATAATTTACTTAAATCCCAAAGACTACAGAAGATAATCCCACAGAGAACAACCTATTTAGTTATCTCATAGGGAATTTATGAATAATATAAAATGGGTAGTCTATTATGGGGAACCCAGTATAAGTAGGTAATTGAAGAAGAAATGAATGATTTAATTCTGAATGTGACTTACCTAAAGGTAGGTATGTTTATTTTGAAAATTCTGTCCTAAAAATAAAAATATGCGTGATGCGTTCTAAATGTTCTAATAGCAGGCAGGTAGGTAGGTAGGTACCTATACCTACTATAGGTAGGTACCTACCTACGTGATTGCCAACAATAACAATACACTTTTCTCTGTTCTTTTTAAATTTTCTGCACGTTTCTGCTTTGAACGTCCACTTCGGAACACTTCGCGCAAAATATAGCCGAAAATGCGCCGGCCGGGCGAACTTAGCCGATATGCTTCGGGTGCACTGTTTAAACGGCCTCGGAAACATCTCTTCGAGCTGCAGTGGACTGCAGATATTCGGCAATTAACATCGTGGATGACTGTAGGCCGGTGCATATGAGGTGATTGTAGAGTTAAAGTTTTGTTCCTGCGTGAATGACATGATTTTGTTCCTGCGTTTGTGTAGTGTGTCATTTGTACATTAACATCGTGCCTAGAGAAGCCTAGCATGAATTTGGAATCGACCGTTGGCGCAAAAGGATGCCGGCCGAAATTAACCGCTGACGTCAGATCTTGTCTAACAACACGTGGCCGATAACCAATCCTGTTAGTCTATAATCCTTGCTATGCCTGACCTTAATATTGAGGCGGCCGGTAAGCCGTGGAAAAACATATACGCGAAAATTTAATAAAGAGATATATTTGCGAAATCAGTGGATTTGTGGATGTTCCGAAAAAGATGCTTATTTTCTGTTTTCTGTGTGCATAATGAAGAGGTGGAAAAAAACAGGTATATTTTGTCAAAAATAATTGACTGTATAAAATTCTGTGAGGCTTTTGAGCTCGCATTACGAGGACACGATGAATCATTAGATAACCCTGGAATTTGTCACGGTTTGGTGAAGTTTTCTGCAGAACTGGATAAAACTCTCAGTGAACACAGTGAATAAAAAGTTTGCGGCAAAAAAAGACCGGCGTAATATTAATCTCCAATTTAGTAAAATGCTCAGTTAGTTAGTTACTCAGATTTTTATATTATGCCATTATTAACAAATACTATTAGAGCTAATTTAATTGTTTTTGGTTTTCCTCTGCTATTGTATTTCTATTATTTTATATATTGGTCGTGATCCATGCAGCACACCCAATATCAATTGTCACGAGCCACCACTGCATAAAACCAATATGTACAATACCTCTCTCTCTCTCCCCTCTCTCCCAGGGCTCACTCTCTCTGTGCTGCAAGCGGATTTTTTTTTAATAGGAAAAATATCAGGAAAACAGAACATCAAATAGAACAGCTATATTTGGTTAATTGTTCATCGAAACAGTTGAAGTGTTGTAAGCTGTAAAAATGCTCCAGTCAATTCTCAACAAACCTCTTCTTGTGTTTTAGCATATGCCAGCGTAGGTTAGACGACCACTTAGCCAGCGTCCACTTGACTTATCTTCGCTTTACATGGATTATGGATACTTGCCACTAAAATTTTCTCTCCGCTTTGGGATCACGACGCCAGCATATGCCTGATCATATGACCCTTATGCCTGGTCTCAAACTCGCAATTCACACACTTGTACATCTCAACCTCTGATTTGCCCTTGTGCGCCAGATTGTGATTGGTTAGTGAGGCCTTGAAATCCGTTTCGAATGGACATTGATCACATTTAAATTTTCTGTCGGCACTGGGAACGCGATGAAACTGCAGGTGCAGAATCAAACTGCCCTTCCTGTTGCTCTCGTATTCACAATGCGCACACTTGTACATCCCTACCTCCGATTTGTCATTGTGTTGTTTCAGATTATGATTGCGCATGGTGCGCTTATAATCCGTATCGAATGGACATTTGTCACATTTAAATTTTTTCTCCGCTCTGGGATCGCGATGCTTCACCGTCATGTGCTGGTTCAAATGACCCTTGTGTCTGGTCATGTATTCACAATTCTGACACTTGTGCATCTCCACCTCCGATATGTCCTTGTGCATGAGATTGTGAGAGCGTAGGCACGATTTCAAATCCGTTTCATATGGACATTGATCGCATTTAAATTTTCTCTCCGCTCTGGGATCACGATGCTTTACCAGAATGTGCTGGTTCAAATGACCCTTGTTTTTTTTTGGTCATGTAATCACACTTCTGACACTTGTGCAACCGCCCCTCCGATTTGCCCTTATGTATCAAATTATGCTCGCGTATGGAGGACTTAGAATCCGTTTCAAATGGACATTGATCACATTTAAATTTTCTCCCCGCACTGGCGACACCATGCGTCCGCATGTGCCGAATTATATTTCCCTTAATCCTGGTCTCAAATTCACAATTCACACACTTGTGCCACTCTATGTCTGACTTGTATTTGTGTCTAACCATGTGTCGTGCCAAAATATATTTCCTATCGGTTTTGAATCGGCATTCTCGACAACCAAGCATCTTCCTGCGCCCCCTGTATTCCGCCGTGTTATCGTCAGAAGAAAAATGCCGTCCCCCTGCAAATGTAGAAATTTCTTATTAGCATTTACTGCAGAATAAAAATACTAGAACTACTTAATTGTAGTTGCCTACACTGATGCGCAGGCATTAAAGTAAAATATTCACCAGAAGCCCGCAAAAAATGTTATCTAAAATATTTCTTCAGAAACTGTTAGCGGAGTAATTATAGATCATAAAACCACAAAAATAAGTTCTGAGGATGGCGTAGAACCCACCCAAAAAAACACCCCATTTGGTGAGAAAAACATTATTTCACTAATAACTCGTTAACCGTTGAAGATATCAAATAATTGCTTATATAAAAAGGAAAGAATGACTGATTTTCTATAAAAAAAGTGGCCCTGTATTTTTTGTATATGCCATAGCTTAAGAAAAAAATCGATATTGAAGATATATTTTTAGGAAACAATAAAAAAATTAGCCAAAATTTGGCTAATTTCAACATGCTGGTAATTCTGTAAATATGAACATTTTTATTCCAAACTTTGTCTACGTCAAAGGCTGTACTACCTTGAACTAAAAGGTAGTACAGCCTACTATACTGCTAAAGTATAGTAGGCTGTAGTATACTGTGTAAAGGTATACTGTGTAAAGGTAAAACAGTGGCGGCGATAAGGTCCCCGCAGACCCTGTAACGTAAATAAATTCCGTTCCGTTTTATGGCTAATGTTTGAATTCCTATTTCAAATATTTGAAATAAAACCGCGCGAACTTGTAGAAATTTACAGCGACTCACCATCTACCGTTATCCCGACCTTTCCGTCCCGCGAATGTCGCGTAGTCCCAGCAAGCACATTTATACGCTATATCCGCAAAACTCATTCTTTTTCTGCCGACCTGCTTGCTTGAGCCTTGAGCCTTGCTTTGAGCCCTTTTCTTCTGGTAATATAAATATTTTTGTAATATATTGTTTTAAAAAAAATCTTTCTTTTATTTCTCTGGGAAAAGTCTGAGTCACAAGAGGGGTAACAGCTGATAATCATTTCTGCGGTCTTCTGTACTATTTAAGTACTCTTGACCTGGCGTCCAAGTATTTTTATACAAATTTTAAGTAAGAGTAGATCAAGCCGGTCATTGTCAAGCTGTTATTTTCCTGGTGATATATCTAAAGGTATCTAAGTGCAAGCCTCTAGAATATCCACTTATCCACGACCTCCGGATTTAACTGAGCAGCCGATAGGCAACAAAAAATTCATTACGTCACATCTCCTGGATGAGAGGCCCTTTAATTAAGGTAATGTCTTTAATTACATTACCTTAATGTGAGGTGTGACAACCCCGCGGAGCGGGGGAGGGGGCACGGGCATCCATGGGCCCCGGCCCATGCCAAGATCGAATACATAATAACATAATACATAATAACGAATACATAATAACATTACACACATTACATAATAACATAATCGAATACATAATAACATTAAAAAAATCCCTTTAATCGTTCACCGAAAAATTATTCTTTTGTAGTTCCTGTAAACAACTGTGGACCAAATATCGTTTATTTGGAAGCTGTGTCCTATAAGATGGGAATCCCGATTTGCTTGCCTCAGTGCTATTTATGTAAACTGTAAATCTGTAATGCAGTGTTTATCAACTTTAAATTTAATATGTAAAAGCTAGCTGATAAGAGGCGACGCGAATTATATTCAACGTAAAATGATTTTATTCCGCTGATAGTTTTTCAACGTGGTTTTAGACAGTATTAATTTAATTTCAAAGCGTTTGCAGAGCTCAACTTTCGATATTGGTCGAGCTTGTGGTTCACTTTATGATGCAGAAAAGAACTTGTCATGTATGAGGGAAAATTTCGAAGAGATAGAGAAGGAAGTTTCAATTTTAGAAAAAACTTGGAATATTAAATCAGAACTCACATGGAAACGACAACAAAATGTGAAGAATTTTTTTGACGAGTTGAACACCGAATTGAAGAGGTTTCAAATACAATTTTTTAATGAATCATTAGATATTTTAACGAATAAAATTTTAATACGTTTTACTAGTATGAACGAGACAATGAAATATTTTTCTTTCCTGGTCCCTTCTCCATTCGCTGACCTATCCAATGAATCAATTTAGGTTCATGAACCGCGTTATTGGTCAAATACGAATCTGATTTTTCCGAGAGTTTACCCGAACAAATAATACGCGTCAGAACTGCGTTATCCATCGAAATTGGAAAACAAACGAGCATATATGATTTGGAAACTGATTTCTGCGCGACAGTCGACAGATAACAGGTGCATCTTCAGCAATCTCACAGATGTGCTTTCGTTATTTCAACCGTTTCCTAGATTGCCGGTAATATCCGCTAGTGCAGAGCGACCTTCAAAATTCAAAACATTAAAAATACTTGCGCGGTACAATGACTGAGCTGAGTGTGAGTGCTTCTGTATTAACAGGTGTGTCATAAACCAGTGATTTAATAGGACCCCAAATATAAAAATCAATTGGAGTCATATCTGCTGAACGCGCAGGACACGAAATCGTCCCCCCTCTTCCGATCCATCGATTTGGCTTTGCTTAACATAGAACATGAACGAATTAGGAAATTAGGCTTGGATCAGTTGACTGCGCCAAATTCATAACGTTAAAACAACGATATTTTGAAAAATATTAACTAAGATGAGACATCCATTGGTTCAAGATCAATTTATTTTTTCTGTTCGGGTTCGGTATTTACTGTATCTGTTTATTTTATCTGGGTGTAATTATTTCATCTGTATGGGGGAGGGACATGGAAACTTTTTGCGGGGGGGCTACATATTGTTACCAACGCCACTGCATTTATAACTTTATATTGTTATTTTTATACACTGACAAATATCAATAGCCATAAAAAACGGCAACAAATGAAAGTATTTTTTTACCAGAACCCATCTTGGTTTTTCTTTTTAGCTTGCTGTTTTCGAGCAATACAATTTTTTCTATAGGCCGCGGGCAAAGAATTTCAAATAAGCGAAAATTCGCGCGCATTAAAATTTCAAATTTTAGAATTTCTTCAATATTTTTTCTCGAAAACTGGGATTTTCAAAAAAAATTAAAAAAACTTTTTTTAAGAAATTAGCGGGGCACAGAGCAAAATATTTTCTAGAATTTTAGTATGTTTTAGGACATAATTATGAAAATTAAATTTTACTCTCAATACTATATTTTATGTCCCCATATCTAAAAATATTGTAAAAAAGGAATTGATGTTTTACATAGTAAGTATTTTATGAAAAATACTAGGAAAATATTCTTATTTCCTCCTTTAAAAGATAAACTTATCTGGATATTCCTGTAATATTTTCTACATGTTATGTTCCATTAATATGTAGGTATATTAAATCATATGCCTGATGAATATTCCTGTGATATTTTATGGATATCTAAAAAAGTATATTCCTTGCGGGAGATTCAGAGAATATTCCCCTATAAAAACAGCAGCCATACATAATAGCAAAGTAGCAGCCGCTGCATATTCTTCTTTTTTTCAAATGCTCGAGTATGTGCGCTTCTTATAAGATATGAAATGAACTACTACTTAATTTCTTTGATTTTACCAATTTTATGACAGATATTTCCATTTTAGGACGCTTTTAGGTCAAAATGGCAAATTTTATGATTTTAGGACACTTTGAGAGCTCTGAATTAGACAAGCATTCTTTTTTATAATAAGCAGTTTCGTGATATCTTCAAGAGTTAACGAGTTGTTAGCGATGAGGCTTTTCTCACCAAAGGAGTGTTTTTTTGTGGGGGTTGCGCACCACCCCCAAAACTGATTCTCGTAACATTTATTGGAATGGAAATTTTTTTAATTACTGGACTGTATTACCTACAAAAACAATTAATACAAAAAGTGAAGGAAACATTCAACATTTGCTGTTAAGACTTCATTCAAGATGTTACTGTGTGCGCCAAATCATTTATCGTTTGAGATTTATTTTACAACGGCGCCTTCTTGACGCTATTATTGTTCTATTGATAGTGCTAATTATTTATTAGACAATATTTTGAGGGATCAAAAGGTGGTAATTGTATGAAAGATGTTATAAACATTTTATTCCATACAACCTCTGATTTGCAAAAATGGCAATAAACTTTTTTAAACAGCAAACCAATACAAATATAGTATCAATTTTAAAAGTACAAAAACTGACAAACATTAACATTTTAATAGAGCAGTGTCCAGATTTCCCATTTGTTATACGCCTAAATTTGCAAATAGACATATAGAAACCAAAACATCCAAAGACCATTCAACATTTTGCCAAATTTGTAATTTCAAAAAATTAATGTATGATTTAGATTTACAGCGTCTAGTCACCAGACTGGAAGAGAACACGATAATATGCGAAACAAACCGAAAGTAGTTTCACCCAATACGATCAGAAGTGTCCCAGAGCATTGGCAGCCTAGCGGTAAAGCGCATGCTTGGTATTCTGCTTTCGGTTTTGTGTTCGAATCCCGCAGCTTTTGCTATATTTCTTTTAATTTTTTTTACTCGATCCCTTACCCTCTCAGATAGACGACAGAATTATATTTCCTTTGCCCTGAAACACAATTATTTGTATTGTGTCACAGAGTCGCCCACTTGATATTATTCTCATAATAGATTTATTCAATTTATGAAATTCGAAATTTCTCTTACAGTCTGGGAACTAGCAATTATATCCGACAATTTTCCATGGTATCGTATCTAAGCGCTTGCTGCCACAGAAACTACGCAAGCGCTCAGCGTGCGGGTAGTTTTCCCGTAGAACAAGCGTGCGTATAAAGTAGCGAGGAAATTTCCTGGAGATATCTCATCCCGTATTATATTTGTTGAGAGAATCTCGGGAATTAATTTATGAAAGAAAAAAATTGTAATGCCATGCAACGGCCAGGTGTCACTTATTTCGTATTGATAAAGTAATAGGAGCTGCTTTTTCGAATTTCGATATTAGCTAATTTAAAAACTGTGACTTCTCTTTATTCTCATTATTTTTTACCCGATTTTGGGCTAATAAAATTGCTACTATACTTCCTCTATAACTTCCTCAATCTGGTAGTCACAACAATCGAATATTTCTCTAGGGATATTATCCAATATCGCCTGTTGCTAAGGCAGAAACCTTAAATATAGAAAATATTAAACATGTTTACTGGAATATATTCACACGTATACTCCCCATATCATAATCGACTGCGACAAATGAAAGTGAAACCATCAAACCGTTCTCGCAAACGGAATGAGCACGTGTTCGAGGTTGATTTACGAGGCTAAGCTAAATCCCGCACCAGACCGTCTCAATAGCGCATGCGCGAATTTCCCGGGCTGAAAAGTTTAGATCGCAAATAGTTCGATATGTTCCATCACAAATTTTGTTTATTTGGAACGCGAAAAGAAATCGTGAAATATTATAGATGTGTAACATAGCTGTTAATATATTTGAGTGTGTTATGGGATGATTTAATATTTATAAGTTTACTCGTACTTTATTCAAAAAAGTGAATAGTTCATTAAAGCTAAATAGTGAGGTTATCTTTAACGTTTTATTCTGCTGGGAATGTTATTTGAATAAATCGAAAGATCTGGAATAACGGTTAAAAATAAATATGATAATATAGGAGAAAAGTGCATTTTACGGTATTTGTGGGAAACTCTGTTGGTTTTTTTTATACGTACTTTTAATTTTCTATATAGTCCCATCAATATTTCTATTTTCTCATAGGTATTAGGTACCCAAGTATATTTTTGTGTAGGTGTAAAAGATATCAATATTGTGTACATTATCATATTGGCACGATAGCTCAGCGAGCTAAGGCGTAGTGGGACAAATACGTGTAGTTTAAGGACCACCGTGTCAATGGGTTCGATCCCCAGCACAACAGATGGCGATGGTTGGTGGGTAATAGATGTTTGTCTGCATTTTTCTTCAATATGTAAACCCCCTTCCGCACAGCTTTGACTTTATGGGATGTCTCATTTTTGTGATGTATTTATTATCACGACTGTAATAGTTCTTTGCCTTTTTTAATTGCGTTATGGTATAATACCTATTTCGCCATTTTTAATTTTAGAAATCTAAAATCTGTTAGGTGGAAATAAATGACCTTCATTTTGACCTACAAAGAAAAAAAAATCATTGCCAAACTCTCCTTTATAATTGTAACACTTTATACTAAAATCCTTATACTTTTTTGCTTTAATATTGTTTAAGCATTGGGGTAATTTGGAAAACAAAAACCTTATAAAAATAAGATCAATGTAATATTAAAATCTTTATAATTTGCATTCTGTCATGCTATTGTCATGCCAGTATATATCGATAATATTATATACTAAATTAACAAATTAAGTATCAAAATGGTCATAGTGATAAAAGCAAAAACAACCTTATTTTACTCAACTGCTTTTAACGCTATCAAACCACTTTTTTAACGTTTAGATAATTCTTTATCTTTTAAGCTATTTGTTCAATAAAGACATTATTATTATATGTATGTTATATACTTACACAAGTAGCTAAGAGTATATAGATAGAATAGTAGCTAGAGTATAGTTAGGTATATGTTAGAATAGATATATATGTATTAATGGACTTTTATATGATCACTATTTTTATAACATATTAATAAAATTTTACAAGAGCAGAGTATTAAGTATATTTTTATTTATTTAACAGACACAGACAGAATGAACTACTAAATACAATGTTGACTTCAAACACGCTGATTGGAATAAATATAATTCCATACATATATATAGAGAACGCAAAACAGAGTACAAGTTCTTCTAAAATAATTATGAAGCATCATGGTCCTTGCATAGTTCTTATCTAGATCGACAACTAGCAAAATTAGAACAACAAAATTGTAAAGAAAATATTTCTTGAGCTGCTGTCAAAGTAACAAAGTATTCTTGACAATACTGACATTTATTCGTCATATCCATGATGAATGCTAAAATTTTACCACATAAAATATCTATTACTGCTTATATATTAGATATGTTTGATGAAATTTAAGAAGGTAACTACTTATAATAATGTGGAGTATAGGTATATATAATGTTATACATACAGTAATTTTAATGTGCTCTAATGTGTTTAATAAATCGCAATCGAAATTCTGTGGGCACTTTTTATTAACTCACGTGGTAAACGCTAAAAAGTATCACGCAGAATGATGGCGACGTTGATAGGTTACATTATGTATTCTGTATTCTGTTAGGTATTTCAAATTAATTTCGCGATCGGCGAGCAACTCGCGCATGCGCTGTTGGAACGGCCTGGTGCGGGATTTAGCTTAGCCTTGATTTACGTCCGCCTGCAAGAAACGCCGATATTTTACAGGCTAAAGACCTCGATAGGAGAAAGCCGAGCGGTACGTTCGCCCTTTACCCCTAATATCTACGTAGGCCGAGACCTACATACGCCTCGTAAGGGGTAGGCCGCGCATTTCATGTGACCATCCCGACAAATGTGATCAGTGTCACGTAAAGTTACGCAGCCTCCCCCGGTCCTGACTGATGGGCCCCACCGGCAGAGCCTTGTTTCTGGCGCTCTTGCCTTTCATCGCCGGCGGATTGGAGTGAGCAAAGGAGTGACTTTCCTGTTTAAAATTGTAGGATAACATAGCAAACACAAAAAGCTCACATATTTCGGGAAATTCTCTATTATTTCACAGAATTCAGCTTTAAAACACTTTGCTTGATGTTACTTATAGTAGTATGTTAGAATATATGTTTACCTTTTGATGGGGATTTCCTAATCTCCTTTTTCCTGTTTAAGGAACTACTCTTCTCGGAGTTGTTAGGTGCCACCGTTTGCACAGGGACCTCTATTTCTTCACTATAAAAGAAAATGAACCTGTCACCAACAGTTTACTTCAAGAAATATTTTTTTATGTGGAGGCTTCCACATATTCGTTTTGCACTAATGTCAGTTTGACAGCGATTCTTTTTGCGCAAGACCTGGGGCGCTATTCTCAACTTCCGTCGTATAAACACATTCAAGAATATGTACGAACAGTTGAGTTGCGAATGACTTTTAAAATCATAATTCTTGGCCATACATCGTAAAGCTCTTAACTTAAAAAACTTAAAATAAAAAAGTTATGAGACTTTAAATTTTACCGAATATTAACTTGTGTCGTTTTTTTTGCCTCTGAGTGTATGTACGTCTAGGCCACTGGTGCGTGTTGTGGACTTCAATCTTATGACGTCTGTCTCCGCCCTAACAAATACTAGCATTTTGTAACCACAATGTTGCAAGACATTGTATAAATGGTAAAAAATTGCATAAAAAAATATTGTACAAACATTTTTTATAAATTGACACCAGACGTATAGCCATTTGTTTTTTTTTTGGTCAACGATCAGCTTATTTAAGGTAATAAATAAGTGTGTTGTGTGTACGCTAATATTCTGTAATAAATAAATAAATACAAAACCCAGAAAACGTAATAAAGCGGCCCTACCTCATCTCATCATTTTCTGACTTTATCTCAATCTCCTCATTCTTCAAACACAATTCTGAAGTTCTACTGTTGTTGACAAGATGATACTCCAATATGTAATCCTCTGCATCCTGGACCTGTTCTACATTAACCATTAACGAGTCATCTTCTTGCTTTATGACCATATCTTTTTTCAGCCTATTATCTAATGCTTTATCTTCGATAAATTGCAGCACACGTGCTAAATCCACTGGCCCACTGATTTTTTGAAGGTCACAATACAGCTTTATCTTCTCTTCCACAGCCATACAGTTTGTGGCAAAAGATACATATTTTTTAAGCTGTACATGGCATACATCACAGATTATGGGTTTCTCGCTTATACTCAGATCCTAAAAAATTATTTCCAATCATCCGCTCCGATATAATCTGGAGAATTTATTATACCTCGTACTTACCATTTCCGGTAGATGAATTTGCATCATATCTCTAATGAGGGAAATCCCATCACCAGTTTCACCCAAAGCTATGTAACTGCCATTCAGAGGTGTTTCTATACATAATCGACATACCACTTCATCTTCGCCAATGTGAATATTACGTTTATTTTCTAATTCTATTAATATGTCCCTTAGACTAACTTTCGAGTTAGTCTCAACGTGGGCGCTGATAATATCTTCGGTATAAAGACACTTTGATTTAAATAAGTAAATTTCATCGAGGACCTCTGAACATGTACCGCACACCAAAGGATGCTCACTCACATCCAAATCCTAAAATTGCACGTTTCAGAAGGGAAAGTAGAAGATGCAAGTGAAAACAATACGCAGATATAGCATGGACAAAGCATAATATATGCATGAGGTTAGTCACCAGCCGGTCGAGATAAAAAAATGTGGTATAAGAGGAAAATACTTACCAATTTTAGTAAAAGTAAACTCAACATTTCTCTCGTCACCCTATTTATCTCACCGACATTTGCACTATGCATTGATTTGAGGCAACATCTGCACATATTTTTAGTATTGTTCTCCATTTTACGCGATTACACTGTATCGTATAATATAGTATTTACAAATTAAAAACAGCATCACACATTTATCAGCCAACAGAAATAATAGTTATATTAAGCATTAAATAATAACAAATGTCAAACGCCAAAACCAACATTCACATCTGATTCACACAAGAAACGCCACATTATATGATGACATCACCTCTATGGATACCACAGAAGTATTATTGATTATAGTCCTTCTGTGACGATACTCTCTAATGATACCTCCGACCGAGGTACATAAACTGATTAGGTTGCCTTGATTCAGCAATCCTGATTTGTGTGACGTCATCTTTGTCCAGATTAATTTTCTTACATTGAGGGCAGTGTTACTTTGCCTGCTAATTTAATTACTTTTTCAGTGATAACCTAAATTAGAACCTAAATTAGATTAGAATGCTAAAAACTAGATTAGAATGATAACCTAAATTAGAATATGATAAGTAATTAGAATATGATAAGTAATAGGTTCTAAGCTACAAAAATTTAGATGATTATAAGCATATTATAGGTAGGTATGTTGGTCAGGTCTTTTAGCCTTCTGACTGCTGTTACTTTTACATATGTCTACAGCACAGATAAATCCTGGCATCTATATTTAAAACATATTATGAATAATACTCAAAATAAATTTTTCTTGCTCCCTACCCTGAAAGTGCACGCTTTCGCGTCCTCCTATCGTCCCCTAAACAGCGTCTTTTGTGGCCGCTCTGAAACTGAGCGGACTGTGGATTTTTGTTGCCGCCGACAAACACACGAAAAAAAGTCCAGCCGCTGACGGGAATCGAACCCGGGCATCCCCAAATTCAAATTCAAAACAGTTTATTTTATAATTAGAGATCAAATAATGTTGTCCACGGATAATACCTACCCCGGTACCAGCCGGACATCCACGTGCAGGCAGCGGGCATCCCCAGTGAGAGTTCAGTGCTCTACCGTATGCCCTATATCCCACATGATAGAAGTATATTTTATCTCTATTTCAACGCAGCGCTTACTGACACTATTGTAATCACCAATTCTTCGTGCACTTTCAGGCTGGGAGCAAGAAAAGTCGTATACAGCACACGGCCAGATGGTTCGACTCCCTGGCCGACGCGGCGCTGTGGCCTAGGCCAGGAAGTCGAACCTTCTGGCCTAGTACTGTAATATACTAATTCATTTTTCTCGTGTACACTTTTAATTGCATTTTAATGTTTGGGTGTACAAACCCAAACATTGCCATATATTGTAAATTAACGTACGATGATTATAAAATACCTACTCCACAATTTCGTTTAAATGTAAAGTCTATGCAATTTATTGCATAAAACACAAGAGAAACTTTTAATAACCACGGGAATAAACTCGAAGCCAACTTAAGACGGATTGACAGTTGTGGGCAAAGTTAACGTCATCTGACCCCGCCCCCAAAAGGTAACTTTTTCCGTTTTACGGACCTTGACCTACGTATACAAGATATGATTAACTGAGAAACCCATTTTGAACAGACTTGCGCATGACGTCCCCGCGAGGCAAAAACGCAAGCTTTATTAATGTGTTTTTGTTGTATAGTTTCGTTATGATTATACTGTAACTATTTTGGACATTGTTTAAATATACAGAGTATTTACAAACTTGAGAAACATTTTATATTTTAATTATTATATCTCGGTTATTAAAGCAGGTTCATAAGGCAGGATAGGTTCATTTATTGTAAATCGTTTATTTTTAGAGTAATATATTATCATGCTTTAAAAATAGTCTCCCAAGTTCGTAAAGACCCTGTGTAACTAGGTATAAAATAAAAAAAACAAGACAATGTACATAATATTATTTAATTTATATGAGAAAGTAATTTTGTAGTAGGTATTATTATAATAATGGCAACGTCCCCATTTTTGCCAATACTTGTAGTTTCTGGCTCTATTGTATCCACTACCGAAACTGCATCTACACCATCATTATTTGTAAATGTTGGATCCGAATTTTCTTTGCTTCAAATTTATTTTCACCAAAACACAACAAACCATATGCCACAAGTAAACAGAATTACCATTCTATCTTGTTTAATAGAATGCATAATTAATAGAACAACAAAAATGAAAAATAAAAGTTAAATAATGATATTAATTGATGATGAAATGATGTTAAATAATGGTTTTAATCGTCTCCGGATGATGCCAACTTGGTTGGCGAAACGCGCGTCGAGCGAAGTGAAAGTGTTTTGGTGTTTGTGGAAACTACTCCGAGTGTTTAAATAATGATAATAAAATAAATAAATATATTATCTATAGGTACCTACTTAGATACTTGTTTCGCATATTTTTAATCAAGCTTCTTTTTAATTCTTTCATCTCGGTCTTTCTGGATAAATGTAGGTTTTAGGTTTTGGAGATTTTATTAGATTTTAATGAAGGTACAGCATAATCTTTCAGCTGCTTCAACTTACTTTTTGGGCAATTGCAATACTTAATTTTTCTTCAACATGAGAATCATCATCAGAAAAATGCTTAGAACATATTCTATCTCTTCACTGGTAGCACTTATTCTATGACCATAGACATAATATAATAAGAATACTTTCTCCATGAACTGTAGTTTTACTCGAATCGGTCTGTGGACGCGCGCCACAACTTCCATCACGTCACCATAGATTCCCGGTTTGTGAGAGATATAAAAGAATATGCATAAAGCAGACGTTTTCTGAGTAGAGCATTATTCACAAAACACTATTTTAATTTTGAGAAATTAGGCCCATTTCAACTTTGATAATTATTGACACAAAATGAGAAAATATTATTGTATTTGAATATAAAATTGAATATGAAATTGTATTTAATATTCTTTTAGTATAGTTTAAATTGTATTAGATGGAATAGACAGGTTCGTACATTTTCGTATTTCTTTTATTCGAACTATAATCGAGAGATTTTGTTATTATAAGAACAATGAAAAAAAAGTTGAGGGCAAAATATTAATATTTACGTTCGCTGTAATCATTTGAAAATAAAGGGTCCACGCGAGGTTAGAAAACATACCTGTGCGTGAGACTAGACCGCGCGACGTCAGGCAGGCAAAGGACACGAATTTCTGTAAATAAATAATTCCCGCATATTGTTCTGTTCGATCTTGGCAGTAACCTGGTCAGCTTCACTGTTACTACCCGAGAAGTTACTAATTTCAGTGCTGCTCCCACGAATAAGACGAATAAGATTCATACGAATAAGATTCGGATGTTTCTGTTACTGACCTTTCGGAACACTCACACATATTTTCTGTGGTGTTATACTGGAAGTATTTGTACATTTTGGTATAAACACCTCTTTTTGTTTGGCATTTTTAATACCGTCAAAGTTCACAGAATTTAACAATAATTCGGGCCCACTCTGATTACCGCAAACCGTTGCCACCTGCGACGTTGTTGTGTGCATCATAAATGCGGCGAGGCAGTTGGCGTGGCGTGTCGGGCTACTGACGTCACACGATCTAGTCTCGCGCACAGGGCGATTTGGAATTTGGATTGAAAACGGTTACAACGGACGAAAACACTAATATTTTGCTCTCAAATTTTTTTTCATCGTTTGTAATGGCAAAATCTCTCGATTTCAGTTAAAATCAAAAAATGTCGAACTGGAATCTTCACCTTGAGAGGAATAAATAAAGCGTACATATCTGCCGTGCAATTGAAAAACTTGGTAACTCGAAAAACTAATATTTTGGCTAGAGCAGTTTAAAAATAACAAAAATTGTGTTATATTTTTTTTCTGGTAAGTATGGACATTCGAAATATGGCTTTAGATGTAACTTTTTGTAATTTTTAAAATTTTCTCGTCTTTATTTAGGTAGATTTATTAAATACTCAAATATTTTAAGTTTTATTGTTACTAGTTTTAGGATAAGCATATTATTTGCCAAAAAGAAACATAGCAAGTCTATATGCAATTAGAATTTTTAATCTAAACCATGCAAAAACCTAGTAAGTAAATTTTAAATATTTAAAAACAGAAAGCTTTTAAACCCATAGGCTAGTAAATTGATGTAGTGTATTAATGCAGGAAAAATTAAATAGTAACTCCAATAACCAGATTGATGAAGTATATATTTCCGTTTATTTTAATCTCAAAACGTATCTGCAAGTCAAAGAATCTAACAAAGGTAAGAACTAAAATTTAAACAGTTTGTTTTTATAAACATAGGAAAATAAAAATCCATTCTTTTAAATCCATTAGGCACGACGTTTGGAGGAAATTGGTTTTGTTGTAAGTAACTATACTTACTAATTTTTAAAATTGTATTAATAGCCTTTTTAATATAGCATAGCTACTTACTATGTTTTTCATTTGTATTTTCAAGCATTACAAAATAGTACGTATACTTGAGATATTCTTGTTTAGAATATAAAAGAAATTAATAATAGTACCATGTTTTACTACATTTTGTGTTTGCATTTTAAAAAATCCCTCAGCAAAATACTAAATTTATGTAGTAACTCTAGATGATACGGACAGGTTTCTTAGTAAGTCTATTTGATAAAACCTGGATATCTGTAACTTTCCAACGGAACCTCCGATAAAAATTTTAACAATACCAGCATACAGATCTCAAGTATGCGGTTCGATTATTGGATACAGAGCAAAAACATAGTAAGTCCACTTGCTATGTTTTTCAATTGCACGGTAGATATCATATGAGCAGTGCGCCGCAGAACCGTAGGGAAAACCTGGGGAATGAATGAAAAACTTTTCTACTGGTATAAAATGGTTTAAAAAATAAAATGTCGCAAAAACAACTTCATAAAATGGTAAAAAAACACAGAAGTCAAGTCACAATAATCCGCAAAGGAAACTACGCTTCTGCTTGGTCTCGTATTCACAATTCTCACACTTGTGTATCTCCACCTCCGATTTATTCTTATGTATCCGATTATGCTTGCCTAGGAAGCGCTTAAAATCCGTTTCATATGAACATTGTTACCATTTAAATTTTCCCTTCGCTCTTGAAACATGTGCTTCAGCATGTGCGGGATCAACGTATCCTTCCGCTTGGTCTCGTATTCACAATTTGCACACTTGAACATCTCTACCTCCGATTTGTCCTTGTGTATTAGACTATGCCTGCACAGAGATGCCTTCAAATGCGTTTCAAATGTACATTGATCACATTTAAATTTCTTCTCCGCTTTGGTAATACGATGCTTCGCCGTGTGGTTGATCATACTATTCCTAAGCTTGGTCTCGTATGCACAATTCGCACACTTGTACATCTCTACCTTCGATTTGCCATCGTGTATCAGACTATGCCTGCGTAGGGTGGACGTAAAATCCGTTTCGAATGGACATTTGTCACATTTAAATCTTTTCTCCGCTTTGGGATCGCGATGCTTTACCATAATGTGTGTATACAAACAACTCTTGTATTTGGTCACGAATTCACAATTCTCGCACTTGTGCATCTCCACCTCCGATATATCCATGTGTATCAGATTATGTTGGCGCACTTTGTGCTTCATATCGGCTTCATATGTACATTTATCACATTTAAATTTTCTCTTCGCTCTGCGATCCGAATGCTTTAGCATAATGTGATCGTTCAAATGACCCTTGTGACTGGTCATGTATTCACACTTCTGACACATGTGCATCTGCATGCCCGATTGGCCCTTGTCGCCATGCGTCAGCATGTGCCGATTTATGTTTCCCTTATACCTGGTCTCAAATTCACAATTATCACACTTGTGCATCGCTACCTCTGACTTGTCTTTGTGCCTTCCCCCTGCAAATGTAGAAACATCTTATTAGCATTTACTGCAAAACAAAAATACTAGAACTACTTAATAGTAGTTGCTTGTACTAATGTGCAGGCGTTAAAGTAAAAAATACACCAGAAGCTCGCAAAAAATGTTATAATAATAATAATAATAATATTTATTCATTTATTCCAACAGGGAAAAACCCAATTACAGGAATAAAAGCAATACAAGTAATAATTAAAATATAACAATATAAGTAGAAGGAAAATAATACAACAGAGCAATGCAATACATAAGACGTAATACCTATCAGCCAAACTAAATATGCATATATGACAAAATAAAACAAACAAAATTTACTACAGCAAATCAAACAAGTACCTAATAATACTTATGGCGGGGATTTAGTACAAAAAATTTAGCCTCGCATGAGTCAACGAAACGGCGAATCGGTATGACCCAGCAGGTGGTGGTACCTTTGACACATCGTTCCACCCTTTCGTTTTTTAGCAGAGCGACAAACACAGTTTTGTCTACCGATGTGCTACCAAGCCTGGCCGGATTTTTCAGGACCGGCTCAAATTTCTGTATAATCTTATACAATCTTATGAGGAAATAAATAGGCTTAAGATTAATTTATAGATGATCGAGAACAATAATACTTTTTTAGTTAAGTAGATAATCATTTTCAGTTAATAAGCGTAAATAATCTTATAATTAACGTTCCTTTATTATTAACGCAGAAATACTATTTTTGAAATTCCATATAAATATGTTTCTTCTTCGAAAATGACTTTTTTGATAATGAGATTATATAAAACCTTTGATTATCACCCTAGATCATTCATCAGCATTACAGTACGTTTATTATGCTTGCCTTCGAATAGGTGGCACTGCCAGCTCTGATCTACATTATTTCTATGCTCCCGCGGTTGCTTAGAGTACAATCACCCACGATAACATCAGCGCTGTTGTCAAATTATGATGCAGAAAACATACCTACCTACGGCAGGCGCTTATTAGATTTATTATATTCCGCCGGCTCAACTTCAGCCATGGGGCTACTATTATAAGGGCTATTATATTTTCTAGTTTTGAAATAGGGCTGAGAATAAATAAATAGAAAGAAGCGAAAAAAATATTAACTTTCTAAATTTGTGTATTGCCTACATCAATATCTATCACAAGTTGTTCCCAATGATATACCTAGCAACAAATTGTTGGTATTGTTATTTTACGTAACTAGTTACACAAAGTAAAAAATTATAGGTACTTACTTACGTACGTACTAAATGAAGTCTGTTTTGTCGATCATCTGCTGCGATTACGAAATATGACACTTTATTTGTCAAAATTAGACAAACTTTTTATCCTTTTATATTTTTAAGTGTGTGACTGAAACATTGTAGTATTCCCAGGGGAAATTTAGAACAAGCGATATACTTTTTTATTATTCGAAATAGATACAAATTAAGTATCTAGGTATATCGCGATCAAATAAATTAATAAATGTAAAGATTGGAATAATAGTTTTTATTTGAAGTTTGCTGTATTGAAGTTGAAAAGTTAAATATTGAAGACAAAGCGGACCCCCGGTGTGTGGAATACACTTTAAAATAGCGAAAAGTATCTTGATATATTCCTTTTTAATTATTAGAATTTTTATCAGAAAATATACTTGCAAAATTACTTTAAATATTAAATTAAATATTTAAATATTTTCTGAATTTTTTAATTCATTCCCATTTTGTCACATGTATTTTTTAATGTTCATCATCAACATTGGTTTATTTATATTTATTCATTTTTTATTGGTTGCGTTAAATATACCGGTGGCGTAACTAAAGGGCATGGAAAAAAATATACACATACCTACCTAACATAATTTTCAGAATGTAAATTATTTTTCACAAAGTTTTTAGAGTATTATACCATTATAGTGATATAACATTAATAATAGTTAATATTTTAATAATTAATAAAGACAAAAATAGCAGATGTTTCTCAAAATATAAAAATAAAGTTTAACGTTCTTCATTAAGATGTTAGATATTTGCCATTTTACGATTTATGTAATTTTATGACTTTATGATGCCGAATATCTTATATGTGAATGGAAACTCGCAAGTATAAGAACACATTAAAACAAATTAAAATGTAAATTAAAAAAATATATTTTATTAATAATTGGTAGGTGCCATTCAAAAAACAATAACTATTACAGCCATACATCCGGTGATATTTGATATTCACCATATCCAATAAATAATCATACATTATTAAGAAATATAAATTATTAACAATAAAAATCCATAATCCCCCTTTTAATCTGGTTTACCCTGTGAACATTATAGTTAGAAAATTACAATTCTATTCTTAGAAGGGCAAAATGCCATAATCCCTATACTTGCCTTATTTGATTAAATTTTAGTAAATCTAATTTTATATTTCTCCTAAATTTTTTTCCCGTTTCCGGGAAAAAAACCGACGTCCGCGTCGATCTTTTTATACGAATCTTGCCTGGAGTATGGGCTTTATGTCCTGAAAATTGCAGCTGCAATTGGCTGCAACTTCTTGAATAATAATATTTTGAACATATTGAGGCAGGCGAAAAATCTAATTTTTGAAAGCAATAATTAGAATTGATTTTGAAATGCTGTATTCAAATTAATGAAGTCGCTCACTAGTATCGATTGCAAAGTAGGTAGGTACTTATAATATACGCTCAAAACTAATCACCCTTTATCTAAAAATATATTTGCTACCTCCTCCGCTCTCACCACTGTAAATGAAAGGGTACATCATTAAAAAAATCAATAAATTTAACTTTCTTGTATTTTCTTAGTATAATTAAACTTATAATCACCCCGCTTTTCGACCTTTCCGCTCATTTTTTAATGCAATTTTTGCATATTTTATTGAAATATCTTTACAGGGGCGCAACGCAGTTATCCAGTCTCAACCCTCTGAAAATTTCCATCACATCAATCATAAATCATCGCGAAGATTTTTTCCACAATTAGGTGGTCGACACCAGCTAATTATATAAGAAATAAAAACTGTACGTATTTATAATATATTTCTTCATGATAACATCATAAATTATAAGGTTTCATACCATAAACTAAGTAGGTACCTTACCTTTAAACTGTAGGTAATTATATCGAATAATACGGTTAAATGCCATAACATTGATTTTATGAAAATTTCCTTAAAAACAATAGTGTTTAGATATACCTACCTACTAAACTAATATATATCTACTAATATGTAGGACCTACTAATTATATATTTTCATTAAATTCAGTTTTATTATAAATCATATAATACAAATCTACCTAGGTATACCTACCTAGGTAGATGTGTACCACACTCAAATTTAGATTAATTACCATAAAATGGATAATAATAAATTATTTAAATTTCCGATATCGATATTTTATAACTAACCACGGCCATCCTATATTTTCTGTAGTATCCATAATATAATTATCGATGTAAGACACTAATTCTCATTACATTAATATGATGTTGACGAAAGTGCGGCATCAGTGC
Source organism: Tetropium fuscum (assembly GCA_964058915.1). Lineage (NCBI taxonomy): Eukaryota > Metazoa > Arthropoda > Insecta > Coleoptera > Cerambycidae > Tetropium > Tetropium fuscum. Next base: position 314,881 of record CAXKVY010000278.1, on the reverse strand, counting down.
CTGTTTCAGAGACGCCATCTAAACGAAACTTTCTCAAGTTTCTACCGCTATTAAGCGTTTGCTCCCAGTTTGCCTCACGTTCGTTCCCAAAACAGCGTAACAAACTAATACATTTGACGGCCAATCTAGGGGTATATATAACCCAAGATAAAACTTATATGCAATGCGCCAAATAAAAAACGTATAACATGGAATAATCAATAATCTAATATTAATATTTCTTAAATTAACTAGGTAGGTACTATTTTCAGTAAAAATGATATAACCTGTATTATTTTTTTTACTTTATCGAGTCGTATTAATTTAAAAAACAGTGATACTAAACTGGTTACCGCATTACTAAAATATATAGAAACTTGCATTGCTAATAATTATGTATTGAGGCAAATTAAAATAATATTAATAAAAAAACATAAAATAGTATTATAAACAGTAAGTAAGTAGGTATATTATATTATAGACCAACTAAATATTATGAAACTTTTATTACTAATAAGAAGTGTAGGTTATACCTACCTTAGAGCTTTGATTATAATTCCCCTGGCAGGTAGCCCCATACCTACCTGTTAGGGGCAAGAAATTGTTCTAATTTCAATGTAATGTTTTCCACTGGGCAGTATATGCATTGGACCATTGGGATAATTGCAGTAGATGCTGGTAAATAATATTATAAAGATATTATTTCCACTTTATATTCAAGAATGTATCATTTTTTTAGTGATAACTTTTATCGATAAATTAATATTCAATAGTTTCTTTCTTAACGATAAGTAGATAGGTAATGATTTAAAGATTGACAAAACCCTACCTAAGCGAGACTAGTTTTTAGGCTGTAAATTTATTTTGAAGCTACCAAGGAAATGGAGCATAAATAAAGATTTTAACTGGGACGCCTTGTACGTAAAATATTTACGTACCTATCTTTATTCTTAATAGAGAATTAACGAAAAATATAAAATCTGAAATATTCTATAGGATACTCTTTGCAGATTTCGGTATTTAATATAAAAGACAAAGTATGCAGTCAGAACTTGTAAATATCAAATAGATTACGAATTACGATTATTGGGACAATGATAATGTCTTATGAACGTTAGGTAGGATAAGAATGGTATTTTCGTATCCTAGATACGTATTAGAAACAAAATAATGGTAGTAAGTATATAGTATTTAGAAAGAAAAATAAATCTTTGTAGGCGCCATCTTATATTTGTTACGATAAAAATTCGTGATATGATACTTTAAAAGAACTTGGGAAATATTTTGGGTCTAATCAGACCGTAGCATAGTTAAATGGCAAAATTAATCATAGATTTGGAATATTTGATTTGACAGAAAATTTGGTGATCTGCGAATCCAAAAACACCGATGTACCTAGTTTGAGTCGAATGAGAGCATAAATGACGAAAACGTCCGTAATATTTAATTCGCCATTTTGAATATTTATTTTGGCAAAAAAATTCGTGATATGCAACCTCAAAATTCTCATGATACAGATTTTAAGTCGATTCGCACCATATATGGCAAAATTGTCCGCCATCTTCGAGTGGCCACCTTGAATTTTGACAAAATATTCGTTATCTGTGACCACAAGAATCCCCGGGACACCGATTTTGAGTTGATATGACGATAATTTGCAAAAATGTCCATCTGCATCTTGAATATTTATTGGGACAAAAATTCGTTATCAACGACTTCAAAATTCCCGGGACACCGATTTTGAGTTGATTCTGATGATAAATGGGTAAAACGTCCGCCATCTTGAATATTTATTTGGACAAAAAATTCGTGATCAGCGACTTCAAAATTTCCGGGACACCGATTTTGAGTTGATTCTGATGATATATGACAAAAATGTCCGCCATTTTGAATATTTATTTGGACAAAAAATTCGTGATCAGCGAATTCAAAATTTCCGGGACACCGAGTTTTAGTTGATTCTGATGATAAATGGCAAAAATGTCCGCCATCTTGAATATTTATTGGGACAAAAAATTCGTGATCAGCGACCTCAAAATTCCCGGGACACCGACTTTGAGTTGATTCTGTTGATAAATGGCAAAAATGTCCGCCATCTTGAATATTTATTGGGACAAAAAATTCGTGACCAGCGACCTCAAAATTCCCGGGACACCGATTTTTAGTTGATTCTGATGATAAATAACAAAAATGTCCGCCATCTTGAACATTTATTTTGACAAAAAAAATCATGTTCGGCGACCTACGGGGGGACTCCCAAAACACCGATTTTAAGTCGATTGGGACTATAATAAACTGCAAAAATCTCCGCCATCTTGATTATTAATTTTAACAAAAAATACTACCCAAGAGGATCGAGATATAGATATTAAGTCCCTTGGGCCTCTATATATGCAATAAAGCATTACAAAATGCATTACAAAATACTTGTCTGTATATGGCTTAGATTTTGAAACACCATGCTAAAAACCAAAATATATAAAGAACATCCAACATCCAAAATTTTGCAAAATTTGTAAATTCAAAAAATTATTGTTTGATTTACAGCTTCTAGTCACCAGACTGGAAGAGAACCCGATAATATGCGAAACAAACCGAAAGTAGTTTCACCTAATGCGAAGTGTATTGCGCATTTTCTAAATCAAATATTTAGTTCATCAAATGTTCGCCAGAGGGTAGGCAGCCTAGCGGTAAAGCGCATGGTTGGTATTCTGAGGGTTTCGTGTTCGAATCCCGCAGCTGTTGCTATATTTTTTTTCATATTTTTTACTTGATAATTCATGAAGTTCGAAATTTCTCTTCCAGTCTGGGAAATAGCAATTGTATCCAACAATTTTTCACGCTATCGTATACCAGCGCTTGCTGCCACAGAAATTACGGAAGCCCTGAGCGTGAAGTTCTCTATTATCTCATTGAATTCAGCTTTCAAATATTTTTCTTGATGTTACTTATAGAAGTACGTTAGAGTATATATTTACCTTTTGATGGGGATTTCCTAATCTGCTTTTTCCTCTTTAAGGAACTACTCTTCTCGGAGTTGTTAGGTGACACCGTTGGAACAGGGTCTATTTCTTCACTATAAAAGAAAACATTTTATTCTCTCCGACTTTATTAATTTCTTTGACAAATGGTTTTAATTTCTTTGCGATTAAGAGGGATTTCTGGAAAATCAAGTTAACGTTTCGATTTATTCACCCATCCTCAAAAACAAGACAATCATTTTATTGTACAATCAGGTAATTTTGGTTTATTTTAAAAATATTGTACTGACTGCTTCGACTGCAAAATATAAATGTGCATTTATATGCAATGACAAGTTCATTTTGCTCTAAAAATGAACCAATACACCTAAAGACATAAACTAAAAAAGTTTACACACTGTATAGTAAATTAATGCATAATAATTATAAATTTTACAAAGTCAAATAAGTTTCATGTTAATAATGAATAAATTCCGGATGCTATAAAGGATGCAAGGCATCTTTTATCATTTATTGGCATTAGCTAGTAAGTACAGTTTATTTGCTGAGTAAAGATATTTCGAATGGAACTTTAAAGGAAGTAGAAAACATTGAACTTATTGAATGGTGAATCTGCTAGACTTGCTTTTATCAGATAGCAAGCTGGGAAGACGTAAGTTAGTGGGTTTGCAGAATTGTGATAGACAAGTTGACACATCTCCTGAAGCCATGGGGGTAGATTTAGTGAAAGGAATAATGTAAGTAATATTAATTTGTTAAATAGTGATAGGTGTTTCTCAAAGGTGTCACAGTCAAAGTATGAAAAAATAAATAAGTTAGTTGTAGTGAGAGAATGTGATTTTATTAAAATTAACCCTAGCCCAAAAAGTTACGAGAAACGTAACACTATAACACTAAATTTTGATTTCCTTTGGTGTTTGTTTATTATTTCCGAGTGTACCAATTCCACAGACCTTGGACTATCTTGAGGATTTACTCGAATTAAACAACTATAGAAAAGAAGTAATTGAAGAATAATATATAAACCTTACAAAACTTTGTATGAAACAAAATTGCTTCCGTTTCAATGACAAGTTCTATGAACTACATGAAGGAACCGCAATGGGTAACTGTTTATCGCCTTTCATTGCTGATGTCTTCATGAGTCGATTTAAGACTGAAGCAAAAGAAGGATTCGAGTATTTTCCTGGGATTTGGCTGAGGTATGTGGATGACATTTTTGCCGTGTTTGACACTAAGATTGTGGATGTAGAAAACTTCATTTCCGAATTAAATAGTCGTTTCACTTCTGTAAAGGTTACATATGAACTAGGAAATAATGGAAAACTTAAATTTTTAGAAGTATTAGTAATTAAAAATAGTGACAATAGGTTAGAATTTGATATATATATACACTGAGCTCGTAAAGTTTGGAATAAATTCAATTAATCGTTATTGAAGGATTTTCACAGGAAATCCTCGGACACGTCAACCTTATTTTATAAAATGTCACTTTTATCAGCCATCGATTTTTTTTTGTTTTGTTCGTTTTTGAGCTATGACGTCATCGACAATTTTTTAAATGACAACCCATATTTTTTTTCACGGATTTCGATAGAGCACATTTTTCTGAGTGCGAATATGTCAAAAACATAGTACCTTTAACATTAAAGTTTTCGAGATATTCGGTTGCCAAGTTTATAAAATGTACCATGGCACCATGCATAAGCTATCGGGCGGGTCAAGATTTTTAATAGCTTATTGATTCTAATAGCTTATAGCTTATTACATTTTAAAAGATTAAGGAGTAATATTATTTATTTTGGTAGCTTATCGAACATTTTGAAAGATTTGGGAGTAATCTGTTTAATTTTTTAACAACAATTTAAACAAATAAAAAAATATTTTAACAAATAAATGATAAATAATTAAAGTAAAAAATAAAATCAGAGTAAATTTTCAAAGTGACCTCCATTCACTTCCTGGCAATATCCCATCCGCCACTGAAACTCCTGCAGAACCTTACCAACAGTATCGGGTTGAATGGTTCGAATTTCATTGCGAATTCTGTCCTTTAATTCTTCGATGGTATTTGGTCTATTGAAATAGACGTTCTATTTTGCTAACGGTGGACTGTGTAATTGGTTCTCTGTTTGGATATTTGTTGTTAAATAAACGGCAAACTTCTACTTGTGTGCGAGCTCTGTCCCCGTAACCGCTCATCAAAATTTCGATTCTTTCCCTTTCACTCAAACGACGGACCATTTTTAAATAAAATGAATTATGATGGAATAATGATTAATCAACTTACTTAATGATATTATTCAACTGATTAAAACACAAACTTGCGAGGAAAAACTTCAAAATTGTGACAACTGTCAAAACTGTTGTTTTTCCTGCGCTTTCTTGATAAATGATTAGCATTTGGTCATCGCTTGTATAATTCATTCTTAAAACTTTGCAACCGAATATCTCGAACACTTTAATGTTAAAGGTACTATGTTTTTGACATATTCGCACTCAGAAAAATGTGCTCTATCGAAATCCGTGAAAAAAAATATGGGTTGTCATTTAAAAAAATTGTCGATGACGTCATAGCTCAAAAACGAACAAAACAAAAAAAAAATCACGAGACAAACGAGACGATCAATTAACCAGATTTAAAGAGCATATGGCTCATCTAAAATATGGAAGAACATCTAATTCTAGTGTTGCACAACATGCTTTTGACAACAATCATAGAATAGATATTAGTAATTTAAGATTAGTTAGAAATGTGACCAATAATAGACAGTTGGATGCATTTGAGAGCATAGAAATTGTAAAATGTAAAAGTAGTATAATAGTATATAAAAAGTAGTAATAGCGACAAGGGACCTATACCGTATAGCCCGCTTTACGCGTTGATTAGCACCTAATCATTGAAGCGTGACTAATGATTTCACCATAAATAGTATAAATAGGGTAGATTTTTAGTTTAAGATTAGTTTTTAATCGTCTCCGGATGATGCCAACTTGGTTGGCGAAACGCGCGTCGAGCGACGTGTTTTGGTGTTTATGGAAACTACTCCGAGTGTTAACAACATTTTAATTAACCCTGTATAATGACTAAAATGCAAGCATGTTAAAAAATACCGCATATGAAAGTTGAAATTGATCATTTTATCTACAGTTCGCTAAAAAAATTATGAAAATTGAACATAGAATAAAAAAGTTATGAGACCTTAAATTTTACCGAATATTAACTTGTTGCGTTTTTTTTGCCATTGAGTGTATGTACGTCTAGGCCACTGGTGCGTGCTCTGGCACCTCAATCTTACGACATCTGTATCCGCCCTAACAAATACTAGCACTTTGTAACCACAATGTTGCAAGACACTGTATAAATTGTAAAAATTGCATACAAAAAATATTGTACAAACATTTTTTATAAATTGACACCTGGCGTATAGCCGTTTGTATTTTTTGTCAACGATCAGATTATATATGCTAATAAATAAGTATGTTGTGTGCTAATTTTCTCTAATAAATAAATAAATACAAAAACCAAAATCGGCCCTACCTCATATCATCATTTTCTGATTTTATATCAATCTCCTCATTCTTCAAATAAAATTCTGAAGCGCTACTGCTGTCGACAAGCTGATCCTCCAATATAGTACCCTCTGCAGCCTGGATATTTTCTACTTTATCCTTTAGAGAATCTACTTCTCGCTTTATGACCAAATCTTTATTCAGCCTATTCTGTAAATCGAATGTCTTATCTTCCATGAATTGCAGCACACGTGCTAAATCCACTGGCCTATTGACTTTTTGAAGGTCACAATATAGCTTTATCTTCTCTTCCACAGCCATACAGTTTGTGGCAAAAGACACGTAATTTTTAAGCTGTACATGGCATGCCTCGCAGATTATGGGTTTCTCGCTAATACTCAGATCCTAAAAAGTTATTTCCAATCATCCACTCCGATATAATCTGGGGAATTTATTATACTTCGTACTTACCATTTCTGGTAGATGAATTTTCATCATATCTCTAATGAGGGAAATCCCATCAGTTTCACCCAAAGCTGTGTAACGGCCATTGAGAGGTATTTTTATACATAATCGACATACCACTTCATCTTCGCCAATGTGCTTATTACGTTTATTTTCCATTTGTATTAATATGTCCCTTAGACTAACTTTCGAGTTAGTCTCAATGTGGCCGCTGACAATATCTTATATATCGGTATAAAGACACACACTTAGATTCAAATATAGTATTCACAAATTAAAAACAGCATCGCATAATGCATTTATCATCCGACAGAAATAATAACCGTTGATGAACAGGGTTGCCAAAACTCTAAAACGAAACGTACTAAACGGCCCGTAAAACGTACTAATTTGGAAGGTCTACATACTGAATGATCTATAGTCTATGGGGATGTCTATTTTCTCAGATGAAAGTGATCTGAGACAGCTCAGTATAATTTCTGTTTTGTGTAAAGCAAAACTTTTCCTTCACCATTTAATAAAACATCCGCATTTAATAAAAATATCTTATACTATATAGATAAAGAATACTCTAAGAAAAATATGACGTTTTATGAACTGCGCATGTACACTTTGTCAATCTTGAGATTTTCTTTCGTAGTCATAGACTGCTGTCGCGTCCATAGATAGGCTCTTTCTGCCAATCTATGTTAGCGTCTGAATCGCCATCAAGGATTATAGACTAACAGGATTGGTTATCGGCCACGTGTTGTTAGACAAGATCTGACGTCAGCGGTTAAGTTCGGCTGGCATCCTTTTGCGCCGACGGTCGATTCCAAAAATATCGGAAAATACACCGGTAAATACACTGGTGGGGCAATGAACCTACGTCGTACGTATCCGCTGACGTCAAAAGCGTGGTGGGGGCCTACGAGATTTGCCTAACGTTGCGCTTATGGGGATAAGCAATCCTGTTTAGTCTATACTCGTTGAGTCGCCACAAGATGTTCGACGGATTGACAGTTGTGTACAAAGTTAACGTCATCTGACCCCCTCCCCCCCATTTGGCTCGTTTTCATCACTACCAAAAACAAGACACCTATTCAGTTTTACAGACCTTGACCTACAAGATATGATTGCTTGGGAAACCCATTTCGAACAAACTTGCGCATTACGTCATCGCATGACAACGTAACCTTTATTAATGTGTTTTTATTGTAAAGTTTCGTTATGATTCGACTGTAACTATTTTGGACATTGTTTAAATATGCAGAGTATTTACAAACTTGAGAAACATTTTATATTTTAATTATTATATCTCGGTTATTAAAGCACTTTCATTCGGGTTTATTTATTGTAAAGCGTTTAATTTTAGCGTTGTGGAAACTACTCAGTGTTAACAGTAGTTTTGTTGTACCAGTGTTTACTGACGAGTATGTAAGTTGTAGTTATAGTCTAGTTTCATTAAGTGTATATTTAAAGGTATGAAAGAAGAAGAAAGTACAGAGAATATTGTAGTTAGTTCGAAAATAAGGTTATGGAGATGTAAAGCTGTAAGAAAATATGTGTTTAAGAATAAATGGATTAGCAAAATACTTGGTTAAAAATCAACCAGAAGCTTCCACTATAAAAAACAACTCAACAATTTGTATGAGAAAAATAATTTTTGAAGTAGGTATTATTGTAATAATGGGTATGTCTCCATTATTGCCAATACTTATAGTTCCTGGTTCCATTGTATCCTTTCATCGCGGTCTTTCTGGATACATATTTTAGGTTTTGGAGATTTTGCAAAATTTTAGTGAAGGTACAGCATAATCTTTCAACTGCTTCAACTTACTTTTTGGGCAATTACAGTAATTTTTCCTCAACATGAAAATCATCAGAAAAATACTTGGAACGAATGATTGAACTTAATGATTTACCCAGTTCACTTACCGATAATGTACTAGGCATATTTTGTGCTGAAGACACGAACCTAACTAACTCGAAAAGAAATATCGAAAACCCGAATGACATACACATCAAATTCTCAAAACTAGTTCGTTTCAAACAAATTGTGCCAAAATGCATCTAAAATAGATTCGATGATACTCAGTATGGGCAACTTGCAAGATATAAATAATCCAGACTTCATTAAATCCCTTGGGGTCAAATTAGATCCGAAACTAACTTGGAACGGTCATACCTGTAATAGTTACTGCTACTGCTTTGTAACCTTAAAAAGTAAAAAAAATATTCCTGGATAATGCTTTCTATAGCACAAATGAATTTTTAGATATGAACGTCTTTCCTTGTATACGGGGTGTCCCACTGAGGTCGGCGAGGCGAATACAGTATATAAAGTATAGGCCCTAGAGCTGCAGGCAAAATTGTGTGAATAAATCGACCTAGATAAATTACTGGAAATAGATTTCAAGTTATATCTAAACCAAAATATAGAGATGCCTTTTTATTTCTGAGAAAATTTTTATTGCTGTTTCCTCTTCATATGTTAAATAGCACAAATATGGATAGCCAGTTTCATTCGCATTCAGTTACGCATAACTTTTGCTTATTAACTTATTTATTAAATATTATTTATTTGCACACTAATTTGCCAATAACTTGATAACAAAAAGAGATATCGAACCCCTTTCAAGGTCAAAATACAGATATTTTTATGCTCTTCAGAGTAAGAAATAAGTTTTATCCCGCTATTTCACTTGTTTTAGAAAACGCGAAAACACTCAATCGGATAACCAGCACCAATAAAACACTAAATAGGCTATTATTATTTAAACAGTACATTCGTTAGAAATTTGAAGTGACACAAAATTGATGAATATAGCATTCGTCAAATTTTTGTGCTGAATTCAATTATGCAAAGAAGACAGCATTGCTTTTAAAATTTTTGACAGAAATTCATAAAACATTCATTTCAAAGAACGCCATCTATCGGATTCCATATCAAGGTATAACACTATGTACTTTTGAAGTGCCAATCCTGAAAAAAAATCTTTAAAAAATTAATTTTTCTGATCAGACATTAGGGGCTTCCCCCAGCTTTTCCGTTGAGAGATAGAAAATGTCGAAAACAAAAGTTATGCGTAATGAAACTGGCTATACATATTTGTGCTATTTAATATGTACCTGAATCGGAAATAATTATGAATTTTCTCATGCATCTCTCTGCTTTGGTCTATAGATGGCGCCACCTAGCGACCGAGATAGGAACTTGAAAACTTTCGGTCGATTTGTTTGCAAAAATTTTTTTCTCAAAGCTCTAGGTCCAATACTTTGTTAATATTATTATTAATTATTTTATTTATATTACATTGCATCCTTTTTGTGTAACACTATAATGTGGTGTGTGTGTATATTGATACCGATAATCTATTTTTTATATATTTATTATTCCTCATGCTCCAAAACCGGATTTGAAATTTATAAACAGTTTGTAAATATATTTAGCAAAATACCATTTGCCTGGCCTCGTATTCATGGCTCTGATACTTGTGCGTTTCCATCTCCGATCTCACAGGTTTGACTTAATATCTGTTTTATAGACATTTACTTAATTTAAACATTTTCTAAATTTTAGAATTACGTTTCAGCATGTGTTGAATCAAACTATCCTTCCAGTTGGTCTCGAATTCAAAATTCTCACGCTTGTACAGTTTTACCTAGGATTTGCCCTTGTGCGTCAGATTATGCCTGCGTAGGGCGAACTTATAATTCGTTTCATATGAACATTCATCACATTTAAATTTTTTCTCCAGGTCTGGATCACGATGCGTCAGCATGTGCTTCTTCATATAATACTTATACCTGGTCTCATATGCACAATTTACACACTTGTACATCTCCACCTCCGGCTTATCCTTGTGTATCAGATTATGCCTGAGTAGGGAGAACTTAAAATCCGATTCATAAGTACATTTATCACATTTAAATTTTCTCTCCGCTCTGGGGTGACGATGCTTCAGCATGTGCCTTCGCAGATTACCCTTACACCGGGTCTCGTATTCACAATTCTCACACTTGTACATCTCAATCTCTGATTTGTCCTTGTGTATCAGCTTATGCTTGCCTAGGGAGGCTTTGACATCCGTTTCATATGGACATTCATCGCATTTAAATCTTCTCTCCGCTCCGAGATCACGATGCCTTACCATAATGTGCTGGTTCAAAGTACCCTTCCACCTGGTCATGTATTCACAATTCTCACACTTGTGCATCACCTGTAACTTGTCTTTGTGTCTAATCATGTGTCGTGTCAAAATACACTTCCTATCGGTTTTGAATGTGCATTTTCGACAAACAAATGTCTTACTGCGCCCCCTGTGTCTCGCTATGTGATTGTCAGAAGATAAATGCTTCCTCCCTGCAAATGTAGAAACATCTTATTAGCATTTACTGCAGAACACAAAAAATACCTCAACTACTATTACTTACACAACAAATTATTACGAAAAAGTGATGGAAATATTCAACATTTGATGTCAAATAATTAATCGTGTAGTGGTAATCTATTGAGATCACCATGTAGCGGTAACCTATTGAGATCACCATGTAGTGAGTTACACTACCTCTGAAGGGAAACACAGTAGGCACACTTCAATAATGGTTTATTGAAAACCCAGTATATTACAATTACATTAATAGGTACGGTGAGACGTACAGCGATTAACGCTTAAGAATAATTGGTCGACAATCGAATATTTCTCTAGGGAAATTATTTAAGATCGTCCGTTACTAAGACAGAAACCCTAGATATAGAAAATATATTCCCATATAATAAATACCTATATAAATTTATATTCTAGTATTTCATTTAACACATGTTCAATAGATAACTAAAAACAGAAAACTAATAACCGTTTTGTAAATATATAACTTTTCCAATTCGCCATTCAAATATTCCAGCAATTGTGGTTTGCTCTGCCATATTCTAAAATTATTTGAAATCTGTAATATTAAATACTTCAGACGTATTAAATTATATGAAGCATAATTCTTTATTATATCACTGAATTCAGCTATCAAATATTATTCTTGATGATACTTTTAGAATGTAATATGTTTACCTTTTGATGGAGATTTCCTGACATGCTTTTTCCTCTTAACGGAACCGCTCTTCCTGGAGTTATTAGGTACCACCGTTGTGACATAATCCTCCATTTCTTCACTATAAAGGAAAATATGATATTCTCTCTGATTTTATTAATTTAATCGACAGTTGGTTTTAGTTTCTTTGATATTAGGGGGGATTTAGGGTAAGTCAAATAAGCGTTTCTGTTTATTCAACCATCCTCAAAAACAAGACAATAATTATATTATACAATCGGGTAATTTTTTAAATCAGGTAAATGTTTACTACTTTAAAAGCTGATTTCAAATACCTACATAAAATTAACATTATCTGTTCATTCTATAAATATTTACGTAGCAGTTCTTCCATAATAGATCCAGGCTGGCTGCTATAACATAATGTACCCTCCCCTATTTTATTCCCCCTACTTTTTGGATATAATAAAGACTTTTCTTGCCTATTACACATTGAATTATACAATAACAACAATAACTACATTGGAACTTATGTATATACAAATATGTATGGGGTTCATTTGATTAAAAAATTAAATGTGTAAAAGGCAAGAAAAATTTAAATAATGTCTGTTATTATGGTCAAAACCTAGAACCTAATAGGAAGGGTCTTTTATGTATTAGGGACACTGCATCGATGATGCAAAAATCACCCTGGAAATATTTATAAAATGTAACACTACAGATCAAATATTATGTCGAATTCCCACAGACAGCTATGGCTTTGTGGTTCCTGTTTATTTGTATGTATAAATGCTAGGTAATTAAGGTGATATAATTTTTAAATCTTACACGTTCTTACAATCAAATCTTACGTGTTAAATTTAAATATGTTTAAATGATGTATATATGTATTTAATGATGTTTGATTTATAATTATGTATTTAAATATGATTTGCTACCATTTCAAGTTTTATGTATATAATTGTGTTTACAAAAAAAAATGTTAATTATACACAAAAGTAGTATTAAAAGTATATTAATATAACATTATTTAATCGTAATTCTAAATAATTATGTTTTTTAACCTAACTATAGTATTATTTTAATGTAATGCAAATATGTTCTTTCCACGTCTAAAAAACATAATTATAATGTTATCTGTGAAATGTAACATGAAAATGTTAATAAGATAATATTGAAAGGATGTTACTAATATTGTATTTTTATATTTTTAACAATATTACATTGTAACATTGTGGCCAGCTCCACAATAAAACGATATTTTTCAGATACACTTTGCTTACTAAAGTTGTACACACTTATGTTCAATAATACGTACAAATTTTTTACTTGTTTCTACGAGCCCCTTCCCATTTCAGTTGGCCCACCTAGGGATTAGTCAGAAATTTCATCTTATGGAGCAAAAGTAGAAGAAGAAATATATGACACGAACTTTCAAATTTATTAATTCTTTCGACAACTTCTTTTAATCACAAAAATACATCTTAGGTGACTGAGACTGATAACTAACACAAAATGAGAATAAAAAGAAATAAATGTGAACAAATACGTTAAATTCTTATAAATACTAAATTAAATACTTCATTTTTTTTGCGAATAACTCTACTTCGACTATCTCCAACACAAACTTCGAATTGTATTGCACGCCATTGCTGAGATGTCCAATCCTTATGTTCTTTTGCCCATCTTACCCTATTTTTCTTCTGCCGTGGTGTTAAAAGTGGCTTTTCTTTGTCCTAATGCAAAATTGTCACTTTTAATTTTTCTAGTTCATTTATTTTATTAAAAAACTTACCTTGTAAGTCCCAAATCCTAATTTGTGAGCCTCTATGTGGGTTGTTGATCTTGAAATACGTCTTCCAACGGCATCACTCCACAGAACACTTAACTGGAGGTACGTGGCACGTCTGTTTTTCTGGATAATTCCTCTTAACGCTCTTCTATCACAATCTGTAATCTTGCTTTATTTTACATATCGGGGCTTTGCAGTGACTGAACTCGTCATTTTATATCTTCTAACTATATTTCTTACACTATACCGCGATAATTCTAATAAATTTGCAATTTCCGAGTTTGACTTCCCACAATTGAAAAATTTAATAATAAGTGAACGAATTTTGTCATCCATAACCTTTCCTCTGCCCATTTTTAAAGAACACAACTACTTTGAAGCTGTATCAAATGAATTCTGACAGCTATGAGTATTAGCAATAATTGTTTAATTGTTGTGGCGTCTGTTTTCCACGGCCACCTTCGAATTGTAGGCTTACTTTGTAATGAATAAAATGGGTTGATCCGTTGGTCGTACTTGCAACATTTTGCTTCTTTGTTACACATTTGAGTGAAGACCAATAAAGTTGGGTGTTTTCTACTGCATAAGATTAAATATGCCCTATTATTTACTTTGAGACCTAAACACAGCTTGTAGTATTTATTATGTTTTGATGCTGACCAAAAAACTAAGATTTCAATGGGTGGGCCAACTGATATGGGAAGGGGCTCGTACATACTGACAGATTTATTCCATCTGATCTCAACGAGATTTTTTATATTGTGTGTTGACTTCTGTGGGATTTACTATACCACTGATTGTTTGCATATTAGGTATTTTTATTCTATACTTAAACAGCCAGGGTGATGACACCAGTGGTAGAACCGTTAAGACGAGTCTTTTATTATATAATCTTAAAAAATATTTAAACATACACACTGAAATAAAAAGTTTCGCATCGAAATTTTCCTCTAGTATAATGTGCCATAATTTCTATACTTCTTGAATGATTCTTTAAGATTCACACACAGGCCTTAACATTTTCATTAATTTAATGTGTATAATTGATACATGGAAAAATAAAAATGTCTCAAAATAAAAATTATTTTAATCACTTCGTTATCTTGTTTTGTTTAGAATATTTCAGCAAAAATTAACTATACCACTGATAAATGCTATACCACATATACATTTCCGTAAATTCATAACATCCTCTGGAGTAAACTAGCAATAATTATAACGTAAGCATAGCCACATGTTTTGGTCGTATTAGGTGAGATATATACGCTTTCATATCTTTAGTTATTGGTTAATACTGCCAGTTTCCAAGGATTATTATTTTCTCTTCTTGTTGTATGAAATAAAACACAGGTTTCAGTGAAGATGTGGACTGTAATTGCTTAAAACTGAAACACTTAAACTGATGCGTGCGCTCTGTCATCTTAATAAGTACTGCCCCTGTTAGGTGGAAAACACCAGCGTCTAAGCTTGCGCATGAAAATAGGCACGGCAAGAGTGCTTCCGTCCCTGACGGTGACATTACAATTTTAAAATCTAAACAAAGATAAATTCATATCGAGGCAATGCAGACTAAACAGTTATAGTTCCCTTTACTGATTGCAGTTGCATATATTAGTATGTTACATATTAGTATAATTGTTGTCATACTAACTCTAACTAAAGTCTAATAAACAATACCATTCCATATCAGATATCAATGTTTAGTAATAAATAAATAAATGAATACAAAACCTAGTCATCTCAACAAATCAGCCTTACCTCATCTCATCATTTTCTGACTTAATCTCAATCTCTTCATTCTTCAAATTCATTTCTGAAGCGCTACTGCTGTCGACAAGATGATCCTTCAATATATAACCCTCTGCTTCCTGAACTTTTTCTACCTTAACCTTTAGCGAATCATGTTCTTGCTTTATGACCAAATCTTTATTCAGCCTATTTTGTAAATCTAATGTCTTATCTTCTATAAATTGCAGCACACCTGCTAAATCCACTGGCCCGCTGATTTTTTGAAAGTCACGATACAGCTTTATCTTCTCTTCGACAGCCATACAGTTTGAGGCAAAAGTTACATAATTTTTAAGCTGTACATGGCATAGCTCGCAGATTATGGGTTTCTCACTAGTACTCAGATCCTAAAACATTATTTCCAATCATCTGCTCCGATATACGTACTCCGGGGAATTTATTATATTTTGTACTTACCATTTCTGGTAAATGTGTTAGTATCATATCTCTAATGAAGGAAATTCCGTCACCAGTTTCACCCAAAGCTATGTAACTGCCATTCAGAGGTACTTTTATACATAATCGACATACCATTTCATCTTCGCCAATGTGAATATTACCTTTACTTTCCATTTCTATTAAGATGTACCTTAGACTAACTTTCGTGATAGTCTCAATGTGGTCGCTGATAATATCCTCGGTATAAAGACACTTTGATTTAAATAAGTAAATTTCATCGAGGACCTCTGAACATGTACCGCACACCAAAGGACGCTCACTCACATCCAAATCCTGTAGGGAAAAAATTTGCACGTTTATATCAGGCCATTGGAATTCCCAGTTGCAAGTGAAAATAATACGCATTGACAAAACATAATTTATGAATGAGGTTAGTCATAAGACAGTCACCAGCCTGTCGAGATAAAAAAAACAGTAAGATAGGAGAATACTTACCAATTTTATTAAAAGTAAACTCAATATTTCTCTCATAACACTATTTATAAATGCGACATTTGCACTATGCACTAATTTGAGGCAAAACCTGCACACATGTTTATTGTCCTGCATTTTAAACGAATACAATATGTATATAGTATTGACAAATTAAAAGCAGATCGCACGTTATTTATCAGCCGACAGAAATAATACCCGTAATCTGTTCTATTTGGCACACCAAAGACAAAATAACAAATGTCAAACGCCAAAACTAAACAATCACACAAGAAAAGCAGGCCAAGTATGTCTCACAAAACATCAACAAAGATAACTCTTGTAGGCATCCAAGAAGTGTACACAGGAAAGGAGTCAGACATCAGTGGCCTATATGTCTGGTCCGATGACGTAATTCTGACGCATGTTTTACGTCTTCTGTCTGCTTTTGATATGCTTACGTTGCTAAGGAAATAAGGACTCCTTTGGTGTTTATACTTCTTGGTAGTAAGTGTGTAGTTGACTGACCGCATATAGGAAAACCGCAGTTGCCACATGTAAATCTCAAATTTCTCATTATTCAATTAAAATATCAAATTCCACAATACTATATTAAAGTTGTATATATTATTTATGAATGTCATAAGAGATAATTGTACATACAATAATATATTATAGGCCAAGATGTTAGCCATTTTTACATTTATTTTCGTTTACTTTAATTATGGAAATTCTGTAAACATTTATTTTTATAGTTAAAAGCGGCAAAGCCGCTCTATTATAGACCCAAGGCCAGCAATATATCTCTTTTTAACTCATTGGAATGACGCGCCGTATGTGTTTAGTTAAAACAATCGGGAACGTTCCCCTCTCTTGCATGGGCGGGTTTGCGGGAATTTCGCGCGTATTCTGAAATCTATAACCGTCATTCGAGATAAAATATAATATAACAACAAAAATATAATGTGTTTGTTTTGTGGCGAGTTATCTAGTAATCCATGTTGAGTGTTTTGTATTTCCGTAGAAAATATAATAGAGGGTATTCTTAACATTTGTCTATGGAGCCGGATTTAGTTATGTTTTGTGATTACTTGAGAATACTTTTTTGAATGTTATTATAT
The DNA here is from genome assembly GCA_964058915.1 of Tetropium fuscum. Lineage (NCBI taxonomy): Eukaryota > Metazoa > Arthropoda > Insecta > Coleoptera > Cerambycidae > Tetropium > Tetropium fuscum. The sequence goes on along the minus strand of CAXKVY010000278.1, from coordinate 297,341 downwards.
GACTGTGATTTGGTATCCAGGTCTTTCTCCATTATCTTCACTATGTTTGGAGTTTTGTGGCTGCTGAGGTGAAAATAATTGGAATTAATATTTCTGTCCGCTGATAAATGTCTGATATTGTTCTTAATTACTAAATACATACCATTGTATTCATTTATAATGGAAAACAGTACTAGAAATGTGTGTAGATTTTGCCTGAAATTAGTGCATAGTGCAAATATCGATTTAATAAATGAGGTTATGAGAAAAATGTTGAATTTACTGTTAATAAAATTGGTAAGGTTCGCTCTTTTAACGTTTTTCAACTTTATCTTATTTCGTTGACTAACTTCATTCCCAAAGTATACTTTTACAATGCTATATCTGCATATTATTTTCTCTCCCAACTGGGAAATCCCAACGGTCCCTTCTGCTCAATATACAATTAATTTCCTTTCAGAATTTGGATGTAAGTGAGCGTCCTTTGGCGTGCGATATATGTTCAGAGATACTCAATGAAATTTACACATTTAAATCAAAGTGTCTTTATACGGAAGATATTATCAGCGCCCACATTGAGACTAACTGGAAAGTTAGTCTAAGGGTTATATTAATAGAAATAGAAAATAAACGTATTGGTCACACTGATGAACATGAAGTGGTATGTCGATTATGTATGAAAATTCCTTTGCATGGCAGTTACATAGCATTGGATGATACTGGTGAGGAAATTTCCTTCTCTAGAGATATGATACAAATTCATCTACCGGAAATGGTAAGTATGAAACATTATTTTTGGAGGGATCCTTTGAGGGCGGCATTCGGGTTGTTATAGGAGGATAAACATTGTAGCTCAGGATGACGGAGTTCGCGAAAACTTTTTTTGATATAATTGATATCATTAAACAACTTTTAATTATGCATTCGTATTAATTCCTGCGACCTTGGAGAGTGGGGCACAATTATTATTTTTATCTAACAAAAAGGGTCGATTGGGAAACATCACCCTGTTTACAAGAAACAAAGAATTATTATTATTATTTTAGGATCTGAGTAATACCGAAGAACCCATAATCTGTGACGCATGCCATGTATGCCTTAAAAATTACGTATCTTTTGCTACAAACTGTATGGCTGTCGAAGAGAAGATAAAGCTGTATTGTGACCTTCAAAACATCAGTGGGCCTGTGGATTTAGTACGTGTGCTGCAATTTATGGAAGAAAATGCATTGGATTTACAAAAATGGCTTAATAAAGATTTGGTCATAAAGCAAGATGATGATTTGCTTATGGTTAAGGTAGAAAATGACCAGGATGTAGAGGATTATATATTGGAGCATCATATTGTCGACAGCAGTAGCATTTCAGGATTGTATTTGAAGAATGAGGAGATTGATATAAAGCCCGAAAATGATGAGATGAGGTAGGGTTGATTTAGAAAGTTGTCTGGATCGTGTATTTATTTATTACCTAAAATTGGTATGCGATAGGATATTGTATTGTTTATTATATGGTTCAATCAACAGGATAGTATAGCGTAATCTTTAGCCACTGATGTAGGCGACAATTCATAGAAATCAGAAACTAATATGTCGTAGAGCCATAATAGGATTTTTTGTATTTTACGTAAACATTTGATTATTGTGAATAACAACAAGTTTTCAACGGTGGTAACAATATTTATAGACATATTTCTATATACTGTTAAAATTGTGGGTAAATATATCATTGGGAACATTATAAATTATTTTACACAAGTCAACATGAGTACCAAAAGCAAAACTCTTAAAATACATGTAGACAATATAATGTCTTTGAAGCTTATAAAGTTTAAACAAAAAAAATTTAACACATCAATTGTTACAATTAAATTTGAAAAATTCTTTCACCCTACAGAAAGTTTCAGAGCGCAGTAATTTTCTGACTTCACTTTGAAGCTATTAATGGAAATATCCTTAATTTATTGTGGTAATTTATTATAAAACTTGGGCTCATAGAAATGTTTGCCATTTTTACTGAAAATGAATTTTAAATAAGGGCATCTTATATCCTCAGAACAAATGAACAATGTATTGTATATATGTCAAGGTGTAGGTCAAACCTGGTATTAATGTCAGAAATATTATCACTCACAAGGCGCCAATCAACCTTTTGGAGGCTATGGTATAGAGAAAATAAACCTTCCTCAGTAATAGTCCTGTTAATCATTTTTTTAGGGTAAATTTCTTTAGTAATATTTATCTCTATGTCAACCCTGGCCCTATGGTCAGATAGGCCAGAGCCATACACTGTTGTAGCAAAGCATCCATCAAAATTGACCAGTATGTTATCGATAAAATTTGTAATCTTGTATTATCGGTTATCAAATATCGAAAACATTAAGAAGATATAAGACCCTTGATTGAATTTTAGTAAATTAGTGTCATCATTGAGTATATGTTCCAAACAGTAAATTAAAATAACCACAGATAATATTATACTATACTGTACATTATTTATGTTTGTAAGCATACTGTTAAATACTCTCATGAAATTTAAAAACTCAGCATTCGGTGATCTATGAACGGTTATAATTTATTAGTATATATAAGGTATCACAAACGGCTGCAGTCAATTCGCAATGTTTTTCAACAGCAAGATTATTAATATCTGAAAAAGGTGCAAACAGTAAATATTTGTTACAAAAAATCAAAACACCGCCATATTGGTACACATTTCTACAAAAGGACGACACTACGCTTTACTTGTGGAATCTACATTGGCCACTTCGTTGTAGCACAAAAAATGTTCTGGTAAACATCCACATCGTAGTCTTTGGTAGGTGGGGTGATACTTCATATTTAATATCAAGAGTCAGACCAACCTTAAAGGAATTAAAGATATCCCGGTTCTCTATTCTAACTTTCAGTGATATGCAAATAGGTATATTAGTATTTATAATACATTTAATAAGTAAATAGTAATAAAATATTATGCTTACCTTCATATGTTTTTAATAAAACTTCATTATTAACTTAAATACATAAAATAATAACTAACAATAAAGGATGAAGGGGAGGGACATGACCCAATTCAACAGAAAATTCGTTAATATGAATTTTCACCTACTTTTCAAATTTTAGCTGTATAATTGGTTTTATACTTAGACAAGGTAGACAAATGATTCAGTCTGTGTCAAATATCTCACCACAATGTAAAATGTCAGTGCACTAGTAATAATTGTACATTAATAAAATTAATGTAGTGTCTTTAAGGTTAGTTGAATAAACCAAAACATTTACCTAAGTTATCATAGATCGCAATAAATTCTCGAGAAATTAAAACCAGCTATTAAAGAAGTAAATTGAATCAGAGAGAACAATATATTGTATTTTTTAGTGAAGTAAACAGCGAACCTGTTCCATCGGGGGCATGTAAAAATACCATGAAGAGCTGTTCCTTGAAGAGGAAAATGTCGATTAGGCAATGCGCATTGAAAGGTAAGCAAATCAGTAACATGAAAAACAATATCAATAATAATGAGTTGTGTTTGACATATAATTTACTTTTGGCTAGAGAAAAGACATTTTTAGAGATTTTGCTATGAAAATTTGTTAATAAACTCATGATACCTTTCAGATAATAGACATTAAAAATAATAGGAATATAATAATTTAGTGAATTTTGACAAGTGTGTACATCGCAGGGCAGATTTGACTTCTGACATTTTTAGGTGGGGCAGTTTTGGCATGTAATAAAATGCTTTAAAAATATAAGCTTTATTATTAATTGTGACCTACATCGTTATTGTTGCACATATTCTTAACTCATTATATATAAAAAAATATTTGCAAACTCCTATTTTAAAGCTTATTTTAAATTATAACTGTCAAAGTTAACGTCAAATTCATGATAGTAATTTACAAGTTTAGTATTGGGCAAAATTCAGTGGCGTGCCCAGGGGGGAGTTAGAGAAAAGAGAGAAAATATAGAAAAAAGATCATTTTAAGTTTCAACATTTACTTATTTTTATTTAATGTTATATTATTTCAAATTTGATTAATTAAAAGCAACAGATTCAGATTCTTGGTATTTATTAAGAGCGGAGAGCGTATGTGCATAGCAATATAGCATAGCATAAAAGCATAATATGCTTTCTACTCACGAGATTTGAAATCAAATATAATAGAAGAGTATAAATCATTTGTCAGCTTTATAGAAGAGCTTAAAAAGGGAAATAGTATTGATATAGAGGAGATACTGCCATTTATTATAGAAAATGATTTAGAGACTGTATTCCCGAACATGGCTACCCTTTTTAGGATTTACCTGACTATAGGTATTAGTAGCGCTTCTGCTGAAAGAACATTCAGTAGGCTGAAGCTCATTAAAACTTATAGCCGAACAACTATGGGTGAGGACAGGCTGAATAACTTAGCTTTGCTATCAATTGATTCTGACTACGTTAAAAATATAGACTTAGAAGTAGTTTTGAATAGGTTCAAAAGTATGAAAACAAGAAGAATGTTACTATGAAAGACTTTGTCACTTTTGTTAGCTCAATTGTGATACCATATTACAATTGAGCTGACAAAAGTGAAAAAGATTATCATAGTAACATTCTTCTTTTTTTGTGATACCTAACATTCTATATTTCGTTTTTATTTTGTTTTGCAAGATTTGCAGTTGTTTTAGTAGTGTTTTTATGAATATTAAAGGATATTAAATTTAAGATCATGTTTCATTTGGATGCACTATGATTACGATTTGCGCCCCCGAGAAAGCTATGCCCCCCCCGCCTCTACAGGTTCGGCACGCCACTGGTAAAATTACTATAATGTCGATCCTGTTACATCAGAATAATATCAGGTACTTTTGGATAGTAAAATTTTAATTATTTTCTCAAAAAAATTATTTTAAATTCATCTGCCTTGTTTTTTTTTTCATATCTCAAAACTGCCTAATCAATACTATGTCGAATCTACCCCACTACCACATTTTACGGTTTTCCAAAAATAACTTAGCTAAAAATTTAAAGAAGCGGTTATATTTAACAATTAATACTGGTAAATAGTCTTATTAATTAAGCATAATAAATATATAAGTATATACATTTATGCACTCGACTTACCTCAAATAACTATGTTGTCTCTAAAAATGTTCCGGTGTAATTTTCTTTAAGTGAGGTTAAAAAATGCAAAACGTTGACTGTCAACGTCAACTTTCAACTGAATAGGGTAACGCACAAATGCTAACATATAGAAACTTTTAAAACTGTAAAAAATATGAATATTCAAAACAAACCTTCTAGAGAAATTCCTGCAAATTTAGCAAATCCTGATGAGATAAATAAGTACTTTTCATCAGTTTTTCTTCAGAAACATGATGGAAAAGAACCAATAGTATTTCACAACTCAAATAGATATAATACCGCTAATTTTGATTTTAAGCTAGCTAGTGTCAAACAGGTTAATACAATACTACATAGTTTAAAGTCAAATGCTCGGGGTAGTGATGCAATTAGTGCATCTATGCTAAAATATTGTAGTCCATTTATAGATAAGTATGTAACACATATCATTAATTGTTGTATCGAACGTGGATATTTTCCCAACATATGGAAGGAGGGTATAGTTGTACCTTTACCAAAAATTATTAATCCGCTTACAATTTCTGATTTGAGACCAGTTAGTATCTTGCCTTCAATATCCAAAATTTTAGAAAAAATAATGTATGAACAAATTCTCACATTTTTAAATGAAAATAATGTTTTATCTATTTTTCAATCTGGCTTCAGACAAGGTCATAGTACAGGATCGGCATTGGCACATATTACTGATGATATCATCACTGCGTGTGACAATCAAAAGGTAACAGCTATGGTACTACTAGACTACTCAAAAGCTTTTGACACAATAAATCATCTTTTATTATGTGCCAAATTAAAATATTACGGATTCAATGAAATTGGTGTAAATCTGGTGGGAGTCTTATCTGACTGATCGTACGCAGCAAGTCAAAATACACGATAAACTTTCCCAACATTGCCATTTAGCTACTGGAGTCCCTCAGGGATCTATTTTGGGTCCTCTATTCTTTATTCTATATACAACTGATATTTTAAATTCAATTAACGTTAAAAAGCACGCGTATGCTGATACCCAGATTTATGAAAGTTTTTTAGTTGATTTAATGAAAACCTGGAACGTGTGTTACAAATGTCCCTCAGTCACAACTTGACGTTAAATCCGAATAAATGTTGCGTCTTAATTTTTGGAAATAAAAGGAAAGTAGATTACGAAAAAAATAAATTAGAGGTAAAAATTAATAACGAAATTTTGACACTTCAATCTTCTGCAAAAAACTTAGGTGTATTATTCGACTCACAGTTACAATTTTCATCACATGTAAATAAACTCATTCAGAGATCTTATTACACATTAAAATTGTTATATAGTAATAGGCATATTTTAAATTTTAAGCTTAAAAAAATATTAGTTGATTCTCTTGTGTTATCAGTTTTGAACTATTGCGATTTTGTGTACGGTCCATGTTTATATTCTGCTGATAGAAGTAGACTTCAAAAAATACAAAATGCATGCTGTAGATTTTTATATAACTTGCGAAAATATGACCATGTTTCCCAAAAATTAAGAGAAACTAAATGGCTTTCTATGGAGAATCGCAGGAAATTACATTTATTACGCTTCACACATTCTATATTAAAATCAGGTAGTCCTAGTTACCTTAAAGTTAAATTAATTTTTAGGAGGACACTGCACTCAGTTAACGTAAGATTTAAAGATTTATTAAATACTCCTAAATATAAAACAACCACATTTCGTAAAAGCTTTACCTATAACGCCGTTAATACATACAATAGTTTACCATCGCATTTCAAATCTTTAAATGCATCCAATTTTAAATTTCACGTTAAAAAATATCTGCTTAATCTGCAGTGAGAAGTGACGAGCGTCTGTATAGTGGCGGGTTTTCCGCTGCTGGGTTGTTTTTTGTGAAGGTCAATCTTGCGCTTTTATTATTATATTGAAAATTTTGTATACACATTTTATTCATATATATGTATAGATTACTTATATGCCCAGAAACTTTACTTTAAATAATTTAATTTAACTAAATTAGTAGAATAGTATATATCTTACTTGCCATGTTTTAACTTTATAATTAGTATTATTGCGAAAATATATAGGGTTAGGTGTAAGAGTAGCTATGCTAAACTTCGCCCTTATATTTTCTTCTCTAAATAAAGACGTTTATTATTATTATTATTATTATTATTATTATATATTGAATGCAGAATCGCAAACAACAAAGTTTAAGCAGTAAATTTGAAATTGTCAAATGTTATCCGCTCTCCCCTACACACAGTTTGATTTAAGAGATGGTCTCTATGTTTTTAATATACTTAGCAGATTTTAAAATAAAATTATATCCTATGGCAGAGCAAACCCCACTTTTGTATTAGAAATGAGAATTGGAAAAGTCAAATGTTTATCAAGCTGTTTTTAATTAAGAGTGCAATTATTAAAATATATTAATAATTAATTATTCTACACCTTTTTTCAATTAATTAATTTGCTGTCCAAGTTATAGTAGTTCTAGATTTTCCGTTCTGAAGTAGATGCTAATAACACGTCCCTAATTTGCAGGGAGGCAGCATGCCTGTCCGGGTTGCACAATAAAAACTGACAAGTATATTTTGGCACAAGATAGACACCAAGATAAGTCAGAGGTGAAGATGCACAAGTGTGAGAAATGTGAATTCGAGACGAGATATAAGGGTAATATAATCAATCACATGCTAATACATCGTGATCCAAACGCGGACAAAAGATTTAAATGTGATAAATGTCCATATAAAACAAATTATAAGTCACAGCTACACAAACATAATCTGAGACACAAAGACAAATCTGAGGTGGAGATGCACAAGTGTGAGAGTTGTGAATTCGAGACCAGGTATAAGGGTAGTTTAATCCAGCATGTACTAAAGCATCGTGATCCCAGAGCGGAGAGAGAATTTAGATGTGACAAATGTCAATATGAAACCGATTTTAAGTCCAACCTGAACAAGCATAATCTGACACACATGGACAAATCGGAGGTGGAGATGCACAAGTGTGAGAATTGTGAATTCGAGACCAGGTATAAGGGTAGTATGACCCAGCACATGGCGACACATAGTGATCCAAAAGCGGACAGAAAATTTAAATGTGGTATATGTTCATATGAAACGGATTTCAAGTCCTCCCTATACACGCATAATCTGAGACATAAAGACAAATCTGAGGTGAAGATGTACAAGTGTGAGCATTGTGAATACGAGACCAGATATAAGAGCGGTATAATCCAGCACATGCTGACGCATCGTGGTCCCAAAATGGAGGGAAAATTTAAATGTAATAACTGTCCGTATATATCAGATTTTAAGTCATACTTACACAAGCATAATCTGAGACACATAGACAAATCGGAGGTGGAGATGCACAAGTGTGAGAGGTGTGGATACGAGACCAGGTATAAGAGTAGTATGACCCAGCATATGGTGCAGCACCGTCGCCCTAGAGCGGAGAGAAAATTTAAATGTGATAAATGCCCATATGCAACAGATATTAAATCCAAACTGCGCCAGCATAATCTGATACACAAGGACAAATCGGAGGTGGAGATGCACAAGTGTGAGAATTGTAAATTCGAGACCAAGTATAAGGGTAGTATCACCCAACACAGGAAGCATTGTCGCCCACGAGCGGAGAGGGGATTTAATTGTGACAAATGTTCATATACTACAGACTTTAAGTCGTACCTACGCAACCATAATCAGAGACATATAAACAAATCTAAGGGGGAGATGCACAAGTGTGAGAGTTGTGAATACGAGACTGGGTATAAGAGTAATTTAATCCAGCACGCACTGAAGCATCGTGATCCCACGTCGGAGAGAAAATATAAATGTGATAAATGTCAATATGAAACGGATTTGAGAGCCAACCTTAACGCGCATAATCTGAGACACAAGGACAAATCGGAGGTGGAGATGCTCAAGTGTGAGAGTTGTGAATACGAGAGCAGGTATAAGAGTAATATGATCAAGCACATACTGAAGCATCATAAACCCAATGCGGAGAGATAATTTTAGTGGTAAATGTCTATACAAAGGAGAAGTTAAATCCAGCTAACGTCGTCGTGTCCTCAAACCCAAGAAAATATATGATTAGATTACACTGGGGTATTCAGATTACAATGCACTTTTACTGTTTAGAACTATTAACAAAATATAGCTGTTAATTTTTTCTACAAATAAACAACTACTTAAAAATATGTATCAATTCAAATATTAAATATTATCAAATATGTCATCAATTTCACTAATTAAAAAATATCATCATACATCGTTATAAAATTAAGACCTGAAATGAAATGTTTCGACACTATTCCATATTTATCCACATTTGCATCCTTTGTTATGATAACTTCTGATTTTTTTCTATGTGACCCATACTTATATAGATGGAATTTTATAATAAGAAAATTTAATCAGCAATATAAATTTTTATTTTTTAAATTTTTATGTTTTCCATATCTGTTTGGTAATAAAAGTATAATCTTTGGAAGATATGTATTATTTTGAGTAATGTTAAGTCCCAATAGAGTAAAACATATTATGACAAAACTGTATTACCGTTCCTAATTTTTTTGTCAATTTTTTTCTTTAAAATTATTCGAAATTACACGAGGAATCAAGTAAAAGTCTACGCTTAAAACACTGGCACTGGCGAATGAAACGATATATGTTACAAGAAAATTGATTTGCTGCTCCCAGAAAATTTAGGAAACGTGACTTGATACACTTATATTCTGGGGGTCCAGAGATTAAAATCGGTTTTTTTAATATGAGCGTCACGAATTTGGACATTGTTACGTTCTCTTTTGTTAACTGACAATTTGAGTATTCAGAGGATGTTGTAGGTGTATTTTCTAAATCAGCGCGGCATCCGGTTGGTTTCATAGAACATTAGTGACATCGTTGTGCCACTGTGTCCCTGGTTTTGGTCAAGAATTGTATAGAGAATAGGATTGCCGGACGAGCGAATATCTTCGCCGAATGTAGTGGGGGGGCTGTGACGTCACCGCGGACCATAAAATACTAATTTATATGGGATTTATAAGGGAATGAAACGTCGGGTGTTAATTTTATTTCGAAATTAATACTTTCCTCATACTTTAATAAAAGACCAAATAGGTTAAATAAATATTTAGTTTAGGGTTTAACCTATAAAAATGATAAAGATAGGAATCGAATGGCAACGCAAAAGGCTAAGTCCACAGATTTATGGGAAGTGACCCAACTTCGAAACTTCGTGATGTGCGAATCCATTGCTCTCTTTCTTTTTTGTTCGAGCGTCGTGAGGTGATGCTACGTTCTGTTTTCAAGTTTATAAAAGTGTTTCCTCATTTAAAAAGTACGTACTTACTTCCAGATACTTGGTATTTATTAAGCAAATCACTGTCATGTGTAGTTGTGGTTTGGTAACCAGCACACAATCGACTATGTCGGATTACACAACTTGGAATCAAGGTAAGTGATTTTTTGGTACCTCGTTCCCTTTAACTCCTTTTGCCTTTTTTGTGTTCTCTAGAACTTGCATCCCATTGATTCCTAGTGTTGATTGAGGGAAAATCGCTAGGCCACTTTTGAAGCCCTTTAACATCAATTAAGTGAGTATTATATATAAATATGATCACTTGCCCTCAAAATTGAATTGATTCTCATAGAAAATTTAGAAAACGTGACTTCATACACGTATGTTCTGCGGTACAGAGATTAAAATCGGCTTTTAAATGTTAACCATTAACGAGTCCGTCACGAATTTGGGGCAAAACTACCAACCTAAGTCGAGGTTACATAACCCTAGTTCACAACCAGAACCGGTTCTGCATTAATGAAGCTACGAATTAAGTTAGGTAGGTATCTCTGACGACGACTAATTTTATCATAGAGTGTATATCATTTGTGTGAAAAACTCTCTATTTGACTTGCCTTATGTCTTCAGATACTTACCCAAAGTATATACCTACAGTGAATTAATTTGGGCTGAATTGGGCGCCACCAACGTCACTCACCCCGGAGAGGTAGAGCACGGGTCGTGGGCTATAGAACCTGAGGTAGTATCGACATATGAGAATATACAATTCACTTACCTCGAATGGCCTTTTGGTGTTCTTGGTATGCACTGAATTTACACAAAAAAAATCTGTTCCGTCTTGGTATATATATAGACAGTTAGGATGCATAAAATAACAAGTTATGATGAAGGATCCTAGTGGTAAGTAACTAATTATTAACCTTTTATGATTTCAGCAGAAAATGTTAGGGTTAGGGCAAAATAAAACGAACAATTCATTAATTAATATTGGTTTCCAATTCAATGTGGATATTAATAATTGAAGTGACAGAAAGTGAATATTAAGTAGATAATAATAAGTATATATTAATAATAACTTGACCTACACATACCTTCTGCTATTAGAAATACCCGATAAAGATGAAAGTGAAAAACGAAAGCTAGCCAGTTCCTCGTCTACAATTCACTCGTCACCTCGTCTATTTAGAGCTGGTTCCAGCTACGGATCGTGACAAATCAGCAATGAAGAGATATCGTATATGTACAAAGAACAAAATGGCAAAGAAGTCTAGGTATCATTGCACAAAGTGAGGCCTGAATCACCCGGACTATGCATCCATCCATGTTTCAAATTATGGTACGACGAATATTTATAGACTGCACCAGTACATTTTTTTTCAAGTTTTCAGCTTCTGCTCTGGGAATTATGTTGAGTTTATGTTACACTTTCTTGTTCTTTACTTCTAGCAGTCGAAAATAGGAAGAGTGGACTGGAATGTTCCAGTAAAATCTGATAATATACTTTTGTATTTGAGCATATGACAGCGTAGGAAGACCTTAAATTCCGACATTTGTCACATTAAAATTTTTTCTTTGCCTTGGGATCACGGTGCGTCGCCATGTGCTTCCTCAAATCACCCTTACGCATGGTCTCGTATTCACAATTATAACATTTGTGCATCTTAACCTCCGATTTGTCTTTATGTATCAGGGTATGTTTGTTTAGGACTGCCTTAAAATCCGTTTCATATGGACATTTATCACATTTAAATTTCCTCTCAGCTCTGGGATCGCGATGCTTTCTCACCATGTGCTGCGACAGACTACTCCTATACCTGGTCTCAAATTCACAGTTCGCACACTTGTAGTACACCTCCATCTCCGATTTGTCCTCGTATATCAGATTATGCCGGCGTAGAGAGGACTTATAATTAGTTTCATATGGACATTTATCGCATTTAAATTTCCTCTCCGCTTTGGGATCATAATGACTCAGCATATGACGATTCAAATGACCCTTCCGTATGGTCTTAAATTCACAATTCGCACACTTGAACATCTCCACCTCCGATATGTCCTTGTGTCCCAGATTATGCCGGCATAGGTGGTGCCTAAAATCCGTCTCATATGGACATTGATCACATTTCAATTTTCTCTCCGATTCTGGATCACGATGCAACCGCATATGCCGCCTCAAATGACATTTCCGATTGGTCTCGTATTCACATTCCTCACACTTGTACATCTCTATCTCTGATTTGTCCTTGTGTATCATATTATGCCGGCATAGGCGGTACTTAAAATCCGTTTCATATGGGCATTGATCACATTTAAATTTTCTCTCCGCACTGAGATCGCGATGCTTCCCCATGTGCTGGACCAAATTATCCTTCCACTTGGTCTCGTATTCGCAATTCTCACACTTGTACAGTTCTACCTCCGATTTGTCCATGTGTATCAGATTATGCTTGCCTAGGTTGGACTTGTAATGCGTTTCATATGGACATTTATTGCATTTAAATCTTCTCTCCGCTTTGGGATCACGATGCTTCAGCATATGCCTGCTCATATGGCTCTTATATCTGGTCTCGTATTCACAAGCCTCACACTTATGCATCACCTCTGACTTGTCTTTATGCCTAACCATGTGTTGTGCCAAAATATACTTCCTATCAGTTTGGAATGAGCATTCGCGACAACCAAACGTCTTATCGTGCCCCTCGTGTTTTGCCATATGTTCGTCAGAAGATAAATGCTTCCTCCCTGCAAATATAGAGATATCCGATTAGCATTTACTGCTAAACAAAAATATTAGAAACACTTATTTATACAACAAATTAATATAAAAAGCGTGAAGGAAATATTCAACATTTGATGTTAAAAGGGTAAGTAATCTTACAAAAATGCTGACAGTTTTGGTGGTTTGACAGTTCCGCCAACTGATTTCGTGGATTATCTCAAAAACTGTAGAAAACCACTTTTTTCATAAATTTTAATAAGGTTTGTTTCCAAGAAAATGTAGGACAACATTATGAAAGAGTTGACTGTTGAATTGGGTCATCCGTGTCCAAATTTCCCACACAAATATTTGCTATGTTTGTACACCTGAGTAAATATTATTTATATACTTGAATTTGCAAATAGGCATATAAATAATAATAGAAAGACGGTATAGATTAACTTTCACCTTCTAACAGCCAGTTCCATAAATATAAACAATAGCGCCCTTTTCGAAAAGTGAACTTGTAGAAAAAGTAGACATTTAAGTGGAATGCATCTCCCGTTAGGAAAAGCTTCAATTTGTGAATATTTATTGTGTTTGCTGGCCTGAAAGTTACGTGTGAATTTAGTCAAGAGGCAAAATGAGTGACAATTTTATTTAATAATAACATTTTCGAAGTTGTTTTGTGATGGAAATTTAAATAATTTTTGTTGGAATGTGAACATTGTGGTCAATTGCTTTATTGTATATTTTTATCCTTTTATTAAAGTGTTGGTATATATAATAAATATTAAGTCAACGTGACGTGGAAAAAATCAGCATGAAAGCCACTTTCTTGAAAGAGGGTGAGATTAAATTACTGAATGCCATATATTTGTTATCGAAAATAAAGTGACCCATAAGATAACAAATGCGAAAAAGGGATTCTTGTCAATTATGTGAGAGTATATTTGAAGTTTTATTTTTATTTGACGACAAGGTTGGGCTGGGGGTGAAATCGAAAATGAAGGAAACATTCTGACGCCGTGTCGCGTCGTTTTGATGAAAACATTGCAGTCGAGGCCTATATATTTTTTCTTTAACACCGTTATGTCTTCTTCCTCGCTTTCTGAGGGTGAACTTGACCTAGAATCCAGTAAACGATAGATTTTATTTCAAACACACCAAACCCAAACGACCACTATTTCCCAGACCATAAGCAGTTTTATAAATGAACGCATAAGCACTGACAGGTTATGCTGACAGTAAAAAATAAATTTGTAAGTTAAAAAGCCGACCTTTTCCCCTCAAAAGGGCCAAAACTGAGACTTTAACAAAAAGGAAGCTTTTTAGTAAAAGTGTCTAATATTCGATTATGGAACACGCTTTAGAACTTAAAGGAGACATTTAATATTGAGGAAGCTTTACGTCGATTATGGAACTGGCCATAAGACATCTATCTGCAAACTTTATATCTGATGAAGGTACCATGTCATATTCAGTAAAACTTCTTGGAACAATCCTTGATTTTAAGTACTCCTTGTTTATAAGGATAATGACCATATTTGTAGTCAGCTAAATTTGCATTCTTTGCAATATTGCAGTTAAAGCATACTCTTAATCAGGCGGCTTAATTAATATTTATTACTCCATGGCATACAGTCATATAGTGTTCGACATTCGAGCTTGGGGTAGAGGTAATGAATGGGAGAGTTTACATTTGTTTAAAAGAATTATTAGATTAATTCTCAACTTAAAAGTGAATGAGAGCTGTAGGGATATATTTAGAGAGAGAAAAATTCTCACAACACCCTCCGTTTACATCTTAAGATGCTTAATTTTTACTAAGAATAACCTAAGCTATTTCAGAAACGGGGCAGATTTTCACAACTATGCGACCAGACATCGTGAGCTACTGGAAGGAATAATCAACGTTCTTTAATACAAGTGCTTTTAAAAAATCACCATATTATAACTGCATAATTTTGTATAATGCTCTTTCTAAAGGAATCCGATGTATATCTGATTACAGGATATTTAAAAGTAAAACAACAGAATATCTGAGAGGTATGGGTTTTTATACTGTAAACTATTTTATAAGTGGTAAATGATGCCAACTGTGATTTTGTTTTACTTTTGATTTTCATTTTCTTGAATTCATATTGAATTTGTTATTTATAAATTGTTTGGGAAAGTAGTTTTACTATGTTAGCAGTTTGTACCAGTGTCTCGTCGACAAGAGGAAGCGTTTCTGATATGGGCCAAAAAAATTGAAAAAAAGTGCCAAGAAAATAAAGTTTAAATTCAAGTTTAGTGACCCAACAAAAATAAAGGGAGAGAAAAGCAAAACTATAGCGAAACATTCACCCCCACTTTTTTCCTATACCTAGCCTATATGTAGGTAAATATAAAATATATGTTTGTTTACCTTTTGCTGGGGACTTCCCAGTTTGCCTTTTCCTCTTCAAGGAACCGCTCTTCCCGGAGCTGTTAGGTACCACCGTTGGAACATAATCCTCCATTTGTTCACTATAAAAAAAAATATTTTATTCACTAGTCACTGCTTACAATCAATTTATCCGTCAAATAAATCTATGCGGATTCTCAAATTGTCAATTATCAAAAGTGAACGTAACAAATTCGAATCTGCCAGGCAATCTATTTTCATTTTTTAGGGATGATGTGAGTGTTATGTTTGTTACTCGAACTTCTATCCGTTGCATATAAATAAGACTGGTAATATACCAAAGGAAGAAAAGGCTTCTTTGCCGTTTGCATAGCGTTTATATGCTTGCACCTAGTTGTACGATGTTGTGGGAGATTTCCCCCGACAACCGTCATGATTTCCTATCCAATGCTTTCTCAAGGATACAAGGCGGCCCTTGATAATTTGTTTTTTCGCAGAAGAGCAACAATTTCAATTTCTAATAGACGATAAACAGTACCTCTCCACATCAGATACCAATGTTCGGTAATAAATAAATAAATAAATACAAAACCCTGAAAACTTAATAAATCAACCCTACCTCATCTCATCATTTTCTGACTTTATCTCAATCTCCTCACTCTTCAAATACAATTCTGAGGCGCTACTGCTGTCTACGAGATGACCCTCCACTGTCAAATCCTCCGGATCCTGGACCTTTTCTACCTTAACCATTAGCGAATCATCTTGCTTTATAACCAAATCTGTATCCAGCCCACTCTGTAAATTTATTCGCTTATCTTCCATGAATTGCAGCAAACACGCTAAGTCCACTGGCCTACTGATTTTTTGAAGGTCACAATACAGCTTTATCTTCTCTTCGACAGCCAGACAGTTTGTAGCAAAAAAAACATAATTTTTAAGCTGTATATGGCATACCTCACATATTATGGGTTTTGTGCTAATACTCAGATCCTAAAAATTATTTCTCTCTGATATACTATGGAGAATTTATTATGTTTCCTACTTACCATTTCTGGTAGATGAATTCGTATCATATCTCTAATGAAGGCAATTCCGTCACTAGTTCCATCCAAAGCTATGTAACTGCCATTCAGAGGTATTTTTATACATAATCGACATACCACTTCATCTTCGCCAATGTGAAGGTTACTTTTATTTTCTAATTCTATTAATATGTCCCTTAGACTAACTTGAGAGTTAGTCTTAATCTGGGCGGCGATATCTTCAGTACAAAGACAGTTTGATTTAAATAAATACATTTCATTGAGTATCGCTGAACATGTACCGCACACCAAAGGATGCTCGCTCACATCCAAATCCTGAAAAAACAAAATTGCATATTTATATCAGAAGCCAAAGCAGAATAGCCGCATGGGACTTCAGAATAGAATAGAATAGATAGAATAGCATTGACAAAGCATAATCTATAAATGTGGTTAGTCATAAGACAGTCACCAGCATGTCAAGATAAAAAAGTGGTAAAAGAGGAAAATACTTACCAATTTTAATAAAAGTATACTGAACATTTCTCTCATAACCCCATTTATGAAACACACATTTGCACTGTGCACTAATTCGAGGCAACATCTGCACACTTTTTTAGTATTGCTCTGCATTTTAAACGAATACAATATCTAAGACACAGCAGAAAAGTATGGTGTCATGTAGGTATATATTATTTACAAATAAAAACAGTATGACGTATGACATATATTTATGAGCCAATGCCGAACGCACCGCCAAAACCAAACATTCACACAAGGTGTGCCAGCACAAGTCAAGGATTGTCTCACAAAACACCACAGATATATGTGTAAAACACCAGCAAAGACCAGGTATCACATAAATAATATGCTATCACCATAGACAAATACTAATAATTATTTCTCACAAGAAGACTAGAACAAGGAGACCTAGCTCGCGTATACCTAGCAACGCATAATACGTCGTCAAGATAAACCTAATGGCGGCGGACTCCCATCCCCAAACGAGCGTTTACGCGGACGACGTTTTATAGATCCGCCGAATTCCACGGAAACCCTGTTCCCCATGTACTACTCTGTAAATGGGTGAACATAACCTAAAAACAACTGTTGCAGTTCGTAGTAACTGTCATGAAATTAGAAAAATCCAAAGTAAAGTACATATAAATAATTTAAATATTATGGAGTCGCCAGGAAGAAAACGTATAATGATGTTGTTGATGATACAAAATAAAATCAACAACTAATAGGTTATGTCTTACTTAAAATACGCCGAAAAGTTAAAATAAAACCAACTTTTCGGCGGAATTGGCGTATTGACTTTGACCCTGTGATTGGTTGGGAACATTTGTCCGCGTCTGCCAGTCCGCTGAAACGCTCGTTTGGGGATCAGGCCTTACCTGCGCAAAGCGGTATCGTGCACAATGCAACTTACCCTGAGAAAGCAGGAAGGTTGACGGAGACTCCCAAAGTTAGGTACGGCGCGGCGCTGCCATCGACATATAATAATATATTACAAAATAGACCCACCAGTAGAAGGCGTAATACGTAATTTCGGTATCTGAACGCATGCGCACTTGGATTATTTGCACTATTTGACAGATTTAATATGGTAGGTATTTGAAAATTGTTATTTTGCATCTGTCGTTTTCTCTTGTTGGTTATTGATAAATTTCATGTGAGGGGCGTTTTGCGATGCTTTTTTGTTTAATTTTTTGTGTCATCATTTGTTGATACGTGCCCCAATTATTTTTTATCAGAGATTGACTGCCTTATCAACATTGCTTTACAGCTTCCATACCTGTGACCAACTTTTCAGTGTTAAAGGGATTGATTTTGTATATTTTATTGACTTATTTTTAGTGGCTGCATATTATTATAGTGCGTAATATGCGTAGGCCATTGTTGGGTTTTGCAACAATCGTCGAGGGCAAGAGAAAGGCAATTAATTGCTTTCTACAGGAGGTACCTAATAAAGCATTTAATATGGAAAAAAATTAGTTGTTATTTATTTTATTTTAGATTAACTATAGAAATATATGAGCCCTGGATGCGAGCAATTGATAGAAGTACAGCAGATAATCTTACCGTGGAACACCACGCCCAAGCGTTTGTTCGTGGAGCGTATCCCATTCAGACTATAATAACCGAATTCATAGGCGAAATGGATTACAAGTTACTGTTTGTAACAGAAATATGAGACATAAAATTTTTTTAAAGGATACCCACAATTGCCGCAATGGGAGATCAGGACAGTGTAACTTTTCTTTCGTCATTATAAAGGCGCATTCATTCAACACGTTGTAATGTTTTGATAGAATACTAATAACTAATCAATTTTAACAAAACACCCATTAAAACAATACACTAAATTACTGAAAATAACTGTATTACTTATATTTCAAGAATTATTGAAGACCCCTTTACCGCAAAACGTTCGATGATATTAGGCAATTAGGCATCCAATGAATGCCAATGATGCCGATGCGACACGGCCGAGGAACGGGTAAAATGGATAATATTTGAATGGGAAACATTCTTATTCTGCATCACATTCACCATTCAATTGTTTTATGATATGACGATAGGTATATAGTGCGATCAATGTTTTGTTATACTGCATGATAATGTCATAATGTGATGGGAATGTATATAAAATCATTTGTTTTTCCTTAAATTCCTGGAAATCGGTTATACTTAACAACGCTGTTAAAAATGTGAGTGTGAATAGATCGATATAATGAGGGTTTTTTTGCTCGGGATTTTATGTCTCATATTTCGATGTTACAAACTATACAAGATATATTGCTTCCTGGCCGAATATACGTAATTTTTGCAATATATTTTTTACAAATTCACAGTGTTCTCAGTTTCTAATCCAATCGTTAACAGAAATACGTTTTCTTGTAGCTAGACGTCGCCTCCTTATTCTTGATAAACGATACTTATAGTGGCTGCCACTATAGCTGTTTGAATAGAATACAAAACAAAAATAATAGGTTATGTATCTACCACATAATATAGATTATTATAGCAATGTACAAAACACATTCAATGTTCACACGGCCACAATGTCCACTATAGTATAATAAACTGCATTGGATGCCAACACCTGCAATGAAGCAATGCAACTAGAAACACAGCGTGAACAGCTTGCTGCATTTTTAGGGTGGCAATCATTTTTAAAGTAGCGGCAGTACAAAAAACAGCGCGCTACTGGTTTTTGGTCTAGGTGTCAACAGGACAGGCCACTTTTGCAGCCGCATTAAATGCAGCCGTTTCTGGCCTTTTAGCTTATATAAGTATATACTTATTTAAGCTAAATACCTTACCTACCTTAGCTTACAGCAAAGTCACTCCTTTGCTGAACCATAAAATGCCGTCGTATCACACTTCGGACAAGATAAACATTTGTACCTTGTAGATCCTGAAGCAATCACTCGCAATACCGAAACTATAACTGCTAGTTATCAAACTATGCGAACAACGTAAAAATGAAACGGTCAAAGAGGCTCGATTTGCGCCGCATGCCTTATTTGTAAGTTCTTCCTACTATTTCGCGCGGCGTATACACGTGGTTTCCGCGAGACGGGACCGCAACGGTTACTAAGCGGTAGATATCTACGAATTCGCGCGGCTTATTTGAAGTAGGGTACTATTATTAAAAATGATATTTAATAAAAACAATAATTTGCTATATAACGGAAGGGAATTAATTTACGTTACAAGCTATATAAATATATAAACCTATATTATAATTTAAATATGAAGTACATATATTAATTTATATAAGTTATATTAGCTTTTAGGTAGCAGTTATATGTTATAGTCAATGGGGCACAACAACAATTTTCATATAATTTTATACAGCAATATCTAATTTCTTAATGACACATCTGTAATTTCGGGACAAAATATACCTATATAATTTTCCGCTTTCTCCAATTATTTTTTTTATTGATGACAATTATTTTTACTTAATACGACTTGCAATTTTATTAAATGTTTTTAATCTGTTCTGCATATTGTTCGCATACTGCATAAAAAAATATACTTTTTAACAAGAAGTATAAGGAAACATCAAAACATTAAAACTTTTCATAGTTCCCGAATGTTTTATTTTATTTATATAAATTAGTATTAACAAACTGAAAACGTCAACATCAAATATTAATCATTAACCAACGGACATAGATCATTCCTATTATATTTTCGGCGAACCATGATCTGTGATCTGCTCCACAAAACACATACAAAGAAATGCAAGCTTAACGTTTATTCAAGAGAAACACGAGCGGCATGGTCGAGCAACAGCGCCTATGTTGCAACCTAATAAATAACGGGAGGGATTCATTCAAATTACTCCATGTTACTCGTATCCCTTTATTGCAGACAAATAAAGTTTTTGAACAGAAGAATAAAAAGCAATGTGATGTTTAGTAAAACATGCAAAATTGTGAATAATAATGTTATATGTAATGTCTTCAAATAGTGAAGGGACAGATGTTAATACAACAAACTTTAATTTACTCAACCTCTTTTCATCTTTAATAATATCCAATGCATGTAACCGCAGTTTTAGAGACACTATGTAGTATAGGTACTGCCAAAGTCGGGAATGTTAATATTATATAACTGTTAATTTATAATATTATATAAGTTCCTGCAAAGAGGTCCACATATTATTAATCATTAAGCATTAATCGTTGTATATCTCGCTGTACCTATTACTATTGACCTGCCCGGCCGATCACTAGTAAATTATAAGTACTATGTTTTAGTGTACTGGATTGAATAAACTAATAGGAACAAGTAGTCCTACTGTGTTTCTATTCTTATGTAGTTTAACCCACTACCTGGTGATCCCAATAAATCACCACCACATGGCGATCCTACCACTACATTGCCAACGCATGGCGAACATATGGAACATATGGCATGAGAATTACAAATGTTATTTCTGAATTTTCATGCCGTAATTCCAGAATTCCAAATGTTATGTGGTAATTAGAAAAAAATATTTGCACAAAATTTGTAGAGGTTGGAACAGATTCTAAAAAAGGTATTTCCGACCTACATTGTACCGAAGATATTTGGAGAAATTAACGATTTACTGGAACACCATAGCAAATGCTCCCCCTAGCGACGAAATTACGAATTCAAAAATATTATAAATCGAATTATTTTGGCCCTATTTGCAGATCAATTTTTTACCCCAATATCGTAGCATGAATGGGAGCTGAGATACAGCCGTTCTGTAGAATTAAGTGATCACCTTGTATATTTACATACATAATATGTCTAATTTTCTATTATTCATTGATATTATTTTATTATTTTATATCACATTAACTTTATTTTTGAAGTGAAAACTTCTTTAGGTGCGATTTGCTGAGTGAAAGTAAGTGAACTGTCACGCTCGGGTCGCTGACGCTGAAATACAAATGTTTATCATGTAACTAATATTACTTCACGGGTACAGAGATGAGAATAAATAATTTTATATAACAATATCAATATTGTCTTGTTGTTGATTCACCGATCCAATCCATTATATAACATAAATGTAATTTATCTATCTATTATTCCTTATGTTAGGATCATTATGCTTTTGCATGTGTTTGATCATACTACTCTTATACTTGGTCTCGAATTCACAATTCACACACTTGTGCATCTCCACCTCCGATTTGTCCTTGTGTCTCAGATTATGCCTGGTTAGGTAGGCCTTCAAATCGGTCTCATATGAACACTTATCACACTTAAAGTTTCTCGCTGCTTTGGGATCACGATGCGACAGCATGTGCCGGGTCAAATTACTCTTCTCTATGGTCTCGTATTCACAATTCTCACACTTGTACGTCTCCACCTCCGATTTATCCTTGTGTCTCAGATTATGCCTGTGCAAGGAGCGCTTATAATGCGTTTCATATGAACATTCATCACATTTAAATTTTTTGTCCGCTTCGGGATCACGATGAGTCAGCATGTGCTGAGTCAAATGACTCTTCTGCTTGGTCTCGAAATCACAATTCTCGCACTTGTACATCTCTACCTCCGATTTGTCCCTGTGTATCAGATTATGCTTGTCTAGGGAGGACCTCAAATCCGTTCCATACGGACATTGATCACATTTAAATTTTCTCTCCGCTCTATGCTTCAGCATGTGCTGCACCATATTCCTCTTATACTTGGTCTCATAGTCACAATTCGCACACTTGCACATCTCCATCTCTAATTTGCTTCGGTGTCGTCTCAGATTATGCTTGCTCAGGGAGTTCTTAATATCCGTTTGATAAGGACAGTGATCACATTTAAATTCTCTCTTCGTTTTAGGATCACGATGCCTCAGCATGTTATGCCTGATCATATGACCCTTATGCCTGGTCTCATATTCGCACTTCTTACACTTGTGCATCTCCACCTCCGATTTGTGTTTGTGTCGTCTCAGAGTATGAGTGCGCAGGTGGTACATGAAATTCGTTTCGTACGAACATTTGTCACATTTAAATTTTTTCCCCGCTTTGGGATCACGATGCATCAGCAAGTGCTGGATCATGCTGCTCTTATACATGGTCTCGAATTCACAATTCTCACACTTGTGCATGTGCACCTCCGATTTGTCCATGTGTCTCATATTATGAATGCGCAGGTTGTGCTTCAAGTTCGTTTCATACGGACATTGACCGCATTTAAATTTTCTCTCCGCTCCGGTGTCACGATGCTTCAGCACGTGCCGGTTCATACACTTCTTATGCCTGGTCTCAAATTCGCAATTCTCGCACTTGTGCATCACCTCTGACTTGTCTTTATGCCTAACCATGTGTCGTGCCAGAATATACTTTCTATCGGTTTTGAATGTGCACTCTCGACAATCAAAAGTCTTGGCGCACCCCCTGTGTCTCGCCATGTGATTGTCAGAAGATAAATGCCTGCTCCCTGCAAATGTATAAATGTCATATTAGCATTTACTGTAGAACACAAACAATACTTGAACTGCTGTTACTTACACAACAAATTAGTACAAAAAAGTAAAGGAAATATTCAACATTTGATGGTAAGGAAACGAAAGGCTAATTCGTCCAGAACGTGCCGACGTTGCCGAATGTACTCACTATTGACGTTTTGAAATATAATTCTTGAAATAGAAGTAATACAGTTATTCTTTAATTTAGTGTATTATTCTGATGGGTTGCGTGTTAAAATTGATTAATTATTAGTATTCAATCAAAACATAACGTGTTGAATGAAAGCGCCTTTGTAGTGACGATTTTAACTTGCTGTAGGAAATAGTTATTTGTGTGTTAAGAGCGCAAAGTACTGCATTGCCGCTTGCGAAAGAAATTTCTTTCAAAAGCGGCAATGGCAGTTTGTGCTCGTAATACATACAACATTTTTTCTACAATCGCTTAATACAGTGTGTTCTTGTATGTACTTGACATATGTTTATATATGAACCGATTTTAATAAGTTTTTTTTGTTAGCTACATTTCTCATGTGTCATTTTTGACTGACAAGCGCCTGCTAAGGAATTTATAGTAAAGAAGGGAGCGGGAATTGACACTATTGCCGCTTTAAAGCGACAATTATGTCATCATCGGAAATGGCGTACTTTGCGTTTAGAATTGAATGCGCAAAAGCCTACTATTGAGGCGATTGAAGAAAATTTATTTTCTATGCCATTGCGGCAATTGTGGGTATGCTTTGAAATTTTTTTATGTCTCATATTTCGATGTTCCAAACTATACCTCAAACATTTCTGGATTTCTCTATTATTTCACTGAATTCAGCTTTCAAATATTACTCTTGATATTACTTTTAGAATATATGTTTACTTTTTGATGGGGATGTCCTGATCTGCCTTTTCTTCGTTAAGGAACCGCTCTCCAGTGAGTTGTTGGGTGCCACCGCCGTTAGAACAGAGTCCACCATTTCATCACTATAAAAGAAAATATTTTATTCTCTGATTTACAACTAAACTTACGATTGTTGACTAAAAACACCTTATATGTTGTTAACGCGTTTTTTATTAACAGCCTCATTTTTTTAAATTTACAATAATATGCCGCAACTCACAAAGTAAATTATTTTCTTTTTAATTTTATATTTTTTTTGCGAGTGTTACATACATTCTCTAAGGCTCAAAATAATACTCTTTATATTTTGATATAATAATGATTTTATTTATTTTTTTGTGAGAACTAATTTAAACGACCTATTATCATTACAAAATAAACCATAACTTATTATTAAGAAGTCATCAATGTGGTTGGCCAGATCTGCAACTCTATTGGAAACTTTTTTCTTTACTAACACCACGACATGCAGCTCTTGTATCAGGTTCAACTAAATTTTTCAAATATTTTGCTGTTAAACAGTTAAGCTCTTTTAATGGGGATAAATACTCGTAAGCAGTGGTGGCTGAGGTAGTGCCACGGAGCCATGGCAGCACCTTATTAATTCGTAAAAACACAAATATTAACTGTATCTTTCTTTTAAACATATATTTTCTATCTAGTGCATTTCTCCCCATTCTTCAAGAGTTTATTAAGTCTGGCAACAGCGCACTGCCCGGTGCCCCGTTGACGCGACGCACGGATGGATGTGAAGAGACTAATCAACTGTTTTGTTTTGTATGTGTCCTGTTTGGAGGCGAAGAAACTTGGTCGACAAATGGCACGGACGATCTTGTTCATATATGAGACAAAATGAAAACGCAAGAAAAATCTAAAGTTTACATGAACAACGTGTTCAGTTTATTCATGCTGGGTAAGTCAAATATAAAGACACAATTAAGCTCGCTTTATCAAACTGCTCCCATTAAACATAATGATGAAGTGGATAAGAATAGATATGTTTTATACCAAATAATTAACTGAATACGGTTTTGTGGTGCGTTTGAATTAGCGTTAAGGGGTCACGATGAAAAGGAAGGTTTAGCAAATATAACTACGTTCACTTTTTTAGCATTTAACGCATACCTACACATAAGTGTAAAAATATGTTATTCTTATTGTAATAGGTATAATTTAAGATAGTTATTAAAACATGTGCAAAAAATATAATTTCATAAATAGGAAAAGATACATATTATATGTAACTTTGTGATAATTAAAATCAAATTAAATCACGACAGAAGAAAAATATAATATTACAGAAAATTATCATACAAAAGTAATTCTCAGATGTATAATCTGACAATATTGTTTTTGCTTGGAACGTAGAATTGTAGAAGTTCTTTTAGGTATCATTTAATACCTAAAAAAAGCTCTACTACTACAGCCAATTATCTGCCAAGTGAAAGAATGCCATAGAAAAATAATTAAGCAATAAAATTTTATCAAGTGCTTGCAAAAATTTGTAGCAATAATTCATAATATGAGTCACTAACAATCATAGTCTATGTTCCTGACTATGAGTCTTTCCCCCTGAGTCTTTCTGAAATTTAAAAAAACAAATTACAATTGTTCGATTTGTTCTTACACAATCTAGCAGGACACCGTCTCATACACCGACCTTTCATTTCCATTTTAAATGTAAAATAACGTTCACACACACAAATTTAATACATTATACGCACAACCAAAACTTCACTAAATACGACTCTGTAATAATAATGCTCAAGCGACGATGACTTTGGTCAATATGTGCTCTTAAATTGCCAAAATAAATAATTTTATTACTAATTCGTTTTACAATAATTAACGAAAAACATATTATTACTGTTATTTACTGAAAGTGATGCAACAAACACGACGTAAACAACGGAGCACTTACTGCGTTGGTTATATTTATTATATATATCATTTATTATATGTATTATATTTACTGCATTATTTATATTATATACAACATAAAATTTCATGTAGATGTAGAGATTGCTAAACCGTTCAATTTTCAAAAGTCTCAATGATACTATTGATACTACCTTTTTTTCTAGCACGGCAGTATAGCCTAATAAACAGTACCTACCATTACACATTGCATGACAATTTTCGTTATAAATAAATAAACAAATACAACCCTGAAACCGGAAACTTTATAAATCAACCTACCTCATCTCATCATTTTCTGACTTTATCTCAATCTCCTCATTCTTCAAATACAATCCTGAAGCACAACTGCTGTCGATAATATGATCCTCCAATATATAATCCCATGCATCCTGGTCCTTTTCTACCTTAACCGTAAGCGAATCATCTTCTTGCTTTATGACTAACTCTTTCTTCAGCCTATTCTGTAAATCTAATGCCTTATCTTCCATGAATTGCAGCACACGTGCTAAATCCACTGGCCTACTGATCTGTTCAATGTCACAATACAGCTTTATCTTCTCTTCAACAGCCATACAGTTAGTAGCAAAAGATACATAACTTTTAAGCTGCACGTGGCATACCTCACAGATTATGGGTTTCTCGCTAATACTCAGATCCTAAAAAATGTATTCCAATCATCCGCTTCGATATACTCTGGGAAATTTTTTATATATCGTACTTACTATTTCTGGTAGATGAATTTGTATCATATCTCTGATGAAGGAAATTTCGTCACCAGTTTCATCCAAAGCTATGTAACTGCCATTCAGAGGTATTTTTATACATAATCGACATACCACTTCATCTTCGCCAATGTGAATATAAAGTTTATTTTCCATTTCTATTAATATGTCCCTTAGACTAACTTTCGAGTTACACATTTATATCATATCAGAATAGCCCAAATACGCAGATATAGCATAGATTAGATAAAGCATTGCCAAGCATAATCTAAGAATGAAGTTAGTCATAAGAAAGTCGCCAGTCTGCCGAGATAAAAAGTGAAAAAAAAATAAAAACAATAACACACATTTATCAGGCAACGTAAATAACTCTCCTTATCTTTGGTGAAGATTTGGTCACATAAATAACAAATGACAAATGTCAAACGCCAAAACCAAATATTCACAAAAGAAAAGCCAGTGCAATTAATTAATGCCAGGACTGTCTCACAAAACACCAACACAAAATGATTCTTGTAGGTATAGTCACAGAAATAGTATGTTAATTCTGTGGTCAGTGGAAAGATAACGTACGCCACGGCTTCGCCCATAGCGATTGGTCGTGCTCAGCCCACCAATGTCGTGTAAATTAATTTGTATCTATAGATATCGATAGGTTAGTTATTGATACATACGACGCTTTTTTGCGAAGGAAGTGTTGCTTCCAAAGTTTCAGAACAGTTGCAATGATACGTCATATCAGAAAAGTATCGCAAAAAATGCAACATTTCGAAATTGTTCAACACCGCTCTCTTTTGACGAATTTAATTACTTGTATGCACATTAGTATCTTGTCACAGGGGACAGAACATAAAATATGAAACATTCCCACTACATTTTGAAACGATATCCAACCAGGTTTTGCAATCGGATGAAATGCTTTCATGACTGACGTCACGGTTTCATCGCGATAATACAACACATGATTCGATTTTAAAATGGTTTGGAAATCTTCAGCGCAAAAATACACCTATAGTTTTATAGATAGATAGTTATGGATACATATGTATCCTATATATTATTTGTTATCGCCATAGACAAATACTGACATTATCTATGAAAATTATAGACAATACTCCCACGGACACACAAAACACTCAACGTGGATCAAGAACAATTATATAGATCTTAAGATGTTGTCACAAAGCATATGTAGTAGGTAAGAGGAATATTATCTATGTTCTCGGTAGGAATCCTGAAAAAATGCCGAATTAATACTGTGCGCATGTGAAACAATTCAAGTGCGCATGTCATATTCTGAACTGCTCAAAATTTTTCTTAACAACTGAAAGCAGAATCAATGTCAACATTAATCATAATCAACGGACATAGTTCATTTCTCTTCTATTTTCGCCGCATCACGATCAGCGGTCTGGTCCGCAAAACACCTACTGAGGAAATACCAGCTTCACATTATTCAACAGAAATACGAGCCGAATGGTCGAAGCGAGCGATCATTGCGGTTATAAACTCGGGGTACATTTTTGAATATGCTAAAATGTACCCCGAGTTCGTCCTTTACTTACCTTCCTATTGTAAACCCTTTTTATTCTCAATGACCTCTGGCTCAAAGAATACGTTGTGATAAAATTCCTGCAAAGTAACAGTCTAGAGATATTCTTCGGAAGTAACTGATTGCATACAAAAAAGCACTTTCTCAAACAGAAAGATATAAATAATCTGTTTATATTACGTTTCTCAAAACATGTATATGTGAACAATAATGTTATAACATGTAAAGTCAGCAAAAAGTGGGGAGCAGAATATAAATACAAAATTTTGTATAAAAAATATACAGATTATGTAAGTTTTTTGTGAGTGGGATAATGGGTGACGTGCACGAATTGACAGCTTGACTACCATAGAGGAACAATAACCTTAAAATTGGTGTTGACAGATGGTTGATTTTGTGTTTATAACATGTTTAGATTAGAAATAACCGGTAGCTATCGGTCAACAACAATACAACCGGTATTTGTTATTCTCTGTCTTGGTGTGATTCATTTCATTTGGACCAGGTTATATAAAAATTTTTTTAAGCGTTCGAATTTATAATGTTCGAACATTTTGCGCCGCCTCATTTTGGGCTACCAGGCAAACTGTGAACAGAAGGTACATATTAGCATAGTCGCTGGACAATGCTAGAAGGGGTATTGGGGTTTTTATATAAAATTTCTGACATAAATTACTCAGACATTTTTTGTTCTTTCAACACCAAAATAAAAAGTATAATGCAGTGAATCTCGAACTAGTCATGATCCTTGAATTATTTGCGTGAAACAATGCGCTTCGTACAATGTTTTGTGTTTTTTAGTTCAAATAAAACGCTAATACCTTGCGCTTGTACTTAATATATAATGTAAATATATAATGATAGCATATACAACTGACTTGTTCTGTTGTTAATTTCAAAATCTATACAATATATTTTTATACTGTTTTACACTTACTGTATGCTTAATATTAAATAGAAAATACATATTATCGATAATTATTCCATCTTTTTAATGTCGTTAGAAAAGTTGTTCCTATTAAACCCAATATTGTTTTATTCCACACCTTTTAAAAGTTTATTTGTCATATTAGTGGTAAAAATAGTTGTAAAATAAAATCAGTAGATAAAAACTGATATTTATTTAATACCACACATATTATTAGAACTTCATAATTAAAATTCATAAACATTTCTTAGCTTTATGTCTTATTAGCATTTCTTAGCCATGTCATCATTTGTTAAGTTGTTCTGTATGACCAAAATGATACATCCAAACAGATCCATATAGGTAATATAAAATATTTATTTATGACTTAATTCATTACAAATTTGAGGAAGTAATTTATGTTTGACTTGTATCTCTAGGACGATAAACAATACCATGACTTTTCATTTCTCGTATGATCTTTAGGGTAAGAGCATCATTTTGCTCATTGATGTGTTTTTAACTTAATTTGGTTTATTAGTCCAGAAATACAAATTAAGTTTTATACAATTATTAAGGAAACAATTTCATAATAGGTATCAATTATCACATTTAAATTATCTCCGTTCTTGGGTCACGATGCCTTATCACATGCTGGGTCATACTACTTTTATACCTGGTCTCGTACTCGCAACTCTCACACTTGTACATCACCACCTCAGATTTGTCTTTGTGTCTCAGGTTGTGCTTGCGTAGGTACGACTTAAAATCTGATACATATGGACATTTATTACATTTAAATTTTTCCTCCGTTCTGGGGCCACGATGCTTCACCATATGACGGATCATATTACGCTTATATATGGTCACGAATTCACAATTTGCACACTTGTAAATCTTCACCTCAGATTTGTCCTTGTGTATCATATTATGCTGGTGTAGTTTGGCCTTAATAACTGTTGCATATGGACATTTATCACATTTAAATTCTCTCTCCGATCTAGGGTCATGATGCTTCAGTATATGCTGGGTCATACTACTCTTATACCGGGTCTCGAATTCACAACTCTCACACTTGTGAATCTCCACCTCGGATTTGTCTTTATGTCTCAGATTATGCTTGTGTAAGTACGACTTAAAATCTGATACATATGGACATTTATTACATTTAAATTTTCCCTCCGTTTTGGGGCCACGATGCCTCACCATATGCTGGGTCATGTTACGCTTATACATGGTCTCGAATCCACAATTCTCACACTTGTAAATCTTCACCTCAGATTTGTCCTTATGTATCAGATTATGCTGGTGCAATTTGGACTTAATACCTGATACATATGGACATTTATCACATTTAAATTCTCTCTCCGCTCCAGGGTTACGATGCTTCACCATATGCTGGGTCATACTACTCTTATACCTGGTCTCGAATTCACAACTCTCACACTTGTGCATCTCCACCTCTGATTTGTCTTTGTGTCTCAGAATATGCTTGCGTAGGTACGACTTAAAATCTGATACATATGGACATTTATTACATTTAAATTTTCCCTCCGTTTTGGGGCCACGATGCCTCACCATATGCTGGGTCATGTTACGCTTATACATGGTCTCGTATTCACAATGCTCACACTTGTACATCGTTACCTCATATTTGTCTTTATGTGTCAGATTATGCCTGCATATGGAGGACTTGAAATCCGTTTTATATGAACATATATCACATTTAAATTTTCTGTCCGCATTTGGATCACTATGTTTCGCCATGTGTCTCAGATTATGCTTGTTTAGGAGATACTTAAAATCGGTTTCGTAATGACATTTGTCACATTTAAATTCTCTCCCCGCTCTAGGGTCACGATGCTTCACCATGTGAAACTTCAGATTCCTCTTATACTTGGTCTCGTATTCACAATTCTCACACTTGTGTATCTCAACCTCCGATTTGTCCTTGTGTCTCAGATAATGACTTCGAAAGTGTGATTTATAATCTGTTTTATATGGACATTTATCACATTTTAATTTTCTGTCCGCATTTGGATCACGATGTTTCGCCATGTGATAGATCATATTACTCTTATTGTTGGTCTCATAATCACAATTCGCACACTTGCACATCTCGTTTTGGTGTCGTCTCAGATTATGCTTGCTTAGGGAGTTCTTAGTATTCGTTTCATAAGGACATTGATCACATTTAAATTCTCTCTCCGTTTTGGGAACACGATGCCTCAGCTTATTATGCCTGATCATATGACCCTTATGCCTGGTCTCATATTCACAACTCTTACACTTGTGCGTCTCCACCTCCGATTTGTGTTTGTGTCTTAACAGAGTATGACGCAGTACGTGGTACCTATAATTCGTTTCGTACGGACATTTGTCACATTTAAATTTTTTCCCCGATTTGGGATCACGATTCATCGGCAAGTGCTGGATCAAACTACTCCTATACCTTCTTTTAAAGTTGCCCTCCGATGCGCCACGATGCGCCCGCATATGCTGAATCATAGTACTCCTATATCTAGTCTCGTATTCACAATTCGCACACTTGTACATCTTCACCTCGGATTTGTCTTTATGTCTGAGATTATGCATGCGTAGAGAGGACTTTAAATCCGTTTCATACGAACATATATCACATTTAAATTTTCTGTCCGGTTTTGGATCACTATGTTTCGCCATGTGCTGGTTCATATTACTCTTATACCTGGTCTCGAATTCACAATTCTCACACTTGTGCATCTCCACCTCCGATTTGTCCTTGTGTCTCAGATTATGCTTGGTTAGGCTGCACTTAAAATCGGTTTCGTAATGACATTTGTCACATTTAAATTGCCTCTCCGCTCTAGGATCACGATGCTTCACCATGTGCTTTGTCAGACTACCCTTCAACTTGGTCTCATATTCACAATTCTCACACTTGTGCATCTCCACCTCCGACTTTTCCTTGTGTCTCATATTATGACTTTGTAGGAGTGCCTTAAAATCCGTTTCATATGGACATTTATCACATTTAAATTTTCTGTCCGCTTTTGGATCACGATGTCTCAGCATGTGATTCATCAATTTACTCTTATATCTCGCCTCGAATTCACATTTCTCACACTTGTGCATCTTCACCTCTGACTTATCTCTGTGTTCATCTTGTGCCAAAATATACTTCTTGTCAGTTTTGATTGTGAATTCCTGACGGGCATGCTGCTTCCCTGCAAATTAGGAGCATTTCTTAAATGAAATTGTGTATGGGGGAGAGCGGGGCACATTTGACAATATAAAATTTACCGCTTAAACTTTGTTGTTTGCGGTTCTGCCTTCAATATATGTTAACGTTTGTGCGTTACCATATTCAGTTAAAAGTTGTCGTTGACAGTCAACGTTTTGCATTTTTTAACCTCAGTTAAAGAACATTGCACTAGAATATTTTTAGAGACCACATAGTTATTTGAGGTAAGTCGAGTGCATAA
The DNA here is from genome assembly GCA_964058915.1 of Tetropium fuscum. Taxonomy (NCBI): domain Eukaryota; kingdom Metazoa; phylum Arthropoda; class Insecta; order Coleoptera; family Cerambycidae; genus Tetropium; species Tetropium fuscum. Next base: position 264,402 of record CAXKVY010000278.1, on the reverse strand, counting down.
ATGTAGAGACTTATATATTTATTATGCTTAATTAATAAGACTATTTACCATTATTTATTTACCATTATTATTTACCATTAAGTTATTTTTGGAAATCCGCAAAATGTGGTAGTGAGGTAGATTTGACATAGTATTGATGAGGCGGTTTTAACATATGAAAAAAAAACATGAGGTGGATGAATTTAAAATAATTTTTTTGAGAAAATAATTCGATATAAATAAATTTTACTACCCAGAAGTACCTGATATTATTCTGATGTAAACAGGATCGACATTATAGCAGTTTTACCTAATACTTTTACCTTTTAAATTAGTATCATGAATTTGAAGTTAACTTTGACAGTTATAATTTAAAATAAGCTTTGAAATAGGAGTTTGCAAATATATTTTTTTTATAATGAGTTAAGAATGTGTGAACAATAAGGATGTAGGTCAAAATTAGTAACAAAGCTTATGTTTCTAAAGCATTTTTTACATGCCAAAACTGTCCCACCTAAAAATGTCAGAAGTCAAATCTGCCCTGCAATGGGTACACTTGTCAAAATTCACTAAATTATTATATTCCTATTATTCTTAACATATTTAATATTTCCAAAAATCAGATACCGTTATCTAAAAGGTATCATGAGTCTATTAACAAATTTTCATTGCAAAATCTCTAAAAATGTCTTCTCTCTAGCCAAAAGTAAATTATATGTCAAATATTACTAATTATTATTATTGATATTATTTTTCATGTTATGAATCTGCTTACCTTTCGATGCGGATTGCCTGATCGTCACTTTCCTCTTTGAGGAACAGCTCTTCCTGGTATTTTTACATGACCCCGATGGAACAGGTTCACTGTTTTCTTCACTAAAAAATACAATATATTATTCTCTCTGACTTCATTTACTTCTTTAATAGCTGGTTTTAATTTCTTGAGAATTTATTGCGATCTATGGTAAGTTAGGTAAATGTTTTGGTTTATTCAACTAACCTTAAAGACACTACATTAATTTTATTAATGTACAATTATTACTATTGTTTTTTTTTAATGAAAATAGTGCACTGACATTTTACATTGTGGTGAGATATTTGACTGCATCATCTGCCTACCAAAGTGTAAAATCAATTAAACAGCCAAAATTTGAAAATTAGGTCAAAATACATATTACGAATTTTCTGTTGAATTGGGCCATGTATCTCCCCTCATCCTTCATTGTTAGTTATTATTTGATGTATTTAAGTTAATAATGAAGTTTTATTAAAAATATATGTAGGTAAGCATATTCTTTTATTACTATTTACTTATTAAATGTATTATAAATACTAATATACCTATTTGCATATCACTGAAAGTTAGGATAGAGATATGTGAAAAAATCGAGAAACAGGATAACATTAATTCCATTAAGGTTGGTCTGAATATTGATATTAAATATGAAGTATCACCTCACCTACCAAAGACTACGATGTGACTTTACCAGAACATTCCAGAATTGACTCCAGCTGTTAGTGATACCTTATATTCATGAGAGTATTTAACAGTATGCTTAGAAACATAAATAATGTACAGTATAGTATAATATTATCTGTGGTTATTTTAATTTACTGTTTGGAACATTTGACACTAATTTACTAAAATTCAATCAAGGGTCTTATATCGTCTTATTGTTTTCGATATTTAATAACCGATAATACAAGATTACAAATTTATATCGATAACATACTGGTCAATTTTGATGGATGCTTTGCTACAACAGTGTATGGCTCTGGCCTATCTGACCATAGGGCCAGGGTTGACATAGAGATCAATATTACTAAAGAAATTTACCCTAAAGAAATTATAAACAGGACTATTACCGAGGAAGGTTTATTTGCTCTATACCATAACCTCGAAAAGGTTGATTGGCGCTTTGTGAGTGATAATACTTCTGAAATTAATACCAGGTTTGGCCTACACCTTGACCTATATACAATACATTGTTCATTTGTCCTGAGGATATAAGATGGCCTTATTTAAAATTCATTTTCAGTAGAAATGGCATGCATTTCTATGACCCCAAGTTTTATAATAAATTACCACAACAAATTAAGGATCTTTCCATTAGTAGCTTCAAAGTAAAGTCAAAAAATTACTGCGCTCTGAAAAATTCTGTAGTGAGGAAGAATTTTTGAAATTTAATTGTATCAGTTGATGTGTAAATTTTTTTTTTGCTTAAACTCTATAAGCTTGAAAGACATTATATTGTCTACATGTATTTTAAGAGTTTTGCTCTCATGTTGACTTGTGTAAAACAGTTTATAATGTTCCCAATGATATATTTACCCGCAATTTTAAAAGTATATAGAAAAATGTCTATAAATATTGTTACCACCGATAAAAACTTGTTATTCACAATAACCAAATGTTTACTCAAAATACAAAAAATCCTATTATGGCTCTACGACATATTAGTTTCTGATTTCTATGAATTGTCGCCAACATCAGCGTCTAAAAATTACACTATACTATTCTACTGATTGAACCATATAATAAACAATACAATATCCTATCACGTACCAATTTTCGGTAATAAATAAATACACAATCCAGACAACTTTCTAAATCAACCCTACCTCATCTCATCATTTTCGGGCTTTATATCAATCTCCTCAATCTTCAAATACAATCCTGAAGCACTACTGCTGTCGACATGATCCTCCACTATATAATCCTCTGCATCCTGGTCGTTTTCTACCTTAACCATAAGCGAATCATCTTCTTGCTTTATGACCAAATCTTTATTAAGCCAATTTTGTAAATCTAATGGCTTTTCTTCAATAAATTGCAGCACACGTACTAAATCCACAGGCCCACTGATGTTTTGAAGGTCACAATACAGCTTTATCTTCTCTTCGACATCCTGACAGTTTGTAGCAAAAGATGCATAATTTTTAAGACATACATTGCATGCGTCACAGATTATGGGTTCCTCCGTATTACTCAGATCCTAAAATAATGATAACAATTCGTTATTTTCTAAACAGGATGATGTTTCCCAATCGCCCCTTTTTGTTAGAGAAAAATAATAATGACCCGTTTTCCAAGGTCGCGGGAATTAATACGAATGCAAAGGTAATTAAAAGTTGAAATTAATGATATCAATAATATAAAAAAAAGTTGAGGAAAAATAACGAATTGTTATTTACCAACGAGATTGAACAGGTCGCTGGTCCTGACTAGCTTTAGCGGAGAGATATGGTCGTGAATTCGGAGGGCGTTGCGAAACAAATAGTTTCAGTTTGTGGGGAAGCACTATTTTTACCTACGAAGGCTTATGCTGCAAAAATACTAAGGCAGACCGCTCTTGCCTGCTAAGGCAAAACAGTATACAGTGCGCAACTTATTTAACGCACAACCAAAAAGTTAACTCAAATTTGACGTTATGTATTTTCGACAATTTTTGTTCGATTTGGTCGATTTTTTTTTCAAATTGTAGGTTTTTCTCTTAGGAATATCACTGTCTTAGTTGTTTTGGTAAAACGAATGATTTTGATATTATACCAGGTGCTATAAAAATGTTATGTTTTTTTCCGAAATTTCAAAACGTCCTGTGGGCTATACAAGGTATTGCAAGTTATTGCAATTATAGCCAATTTAAAGCCTCATGTTTTTTCTACATTTTCTTTTTTTATTCATTTGTTTATCTCTGTTACTTCATGAAATACACCGTTTTGAAACACCATATGCTTTTATTCACATGAAATGCATTTATCGGGCAACTCAAACAGCTAGATTACGAAGCTAGAAATCGAAGATTACACGTCATAAACTGACAACTGTGTCATTAGTTTTTTGTTGACAGTCCAGCAATAATTAGTGAATAATGGAACGCCAAACCAGAAATTTAACTCGTGATGAATGTGTTGAGGCAGCTACATTACATGGTGAAGGGTGGAGTTACAACCGCATAGCTGGAAGGTTGGGAGTGTCTCACACAACTATAGCGAGAGCAATTCAAATGTACGCGGAAACAGCAGAACATTCCAGACGGGCCGGTCAAGGTAGATCTCGTGTTACGTCTGCTATCCAGGATCGCTTTTTAAGAGTAAATGCTGTAAGACAACGATTTATAACTGCAACACATTTAAGAGCACAACTTCAAGACGCAGGTGGTCCACTTATATGCGTTCAAACTGTACGCCGACGATTGAGGGAGGCAAATTTAAGACCCAGGATTGCTGCTCGAGGACCCGCATTAACAGTAGATAATCGAAGAGCCAGATTGAATTTTGCCAATGAGCATGTTAATTGGATGGAAGCAGATTGGGAACGTATTCTTTGGACTGATGAGTCAAGGTTCAGTTTGTATAATTATGACAGACGTAATCGCGTCTACCGAAGACCCGATGAGCGATACAGTCAATGCAATTTTTTGCACACAACTTTATATGGAGGTGGATCCGTCATGGTGTGGGGCGGAATATCTTTGACGGGGCAAACGGACTTGGTAACTGTGAATGGAAATCTCAATTCTCACAGATACATCACAGACATTCTTGAAGCACATGTTTTGCCTTATGCCCCCTATATAGGACCCAATTTTTTACTTATGCAAGACAATGCGCGTCCCCACACGAGTCTTATCGTGAAAAATTATCTTCAAGAAGTAGGAATTGATCACATAGACTGGCCAGCCCGTAGCCCCGACCTTAACCCCATTGAACATGTTTGGGATTTTATCGGTCTTGGTTACGAAGTGAGGGACGACAACCCCAAAATTTACAAGAATTGGAAGGACGCCTAGTCGAATTATGGAATGGCCTAGATCAGAACCTAATCAGAACTTTGGTTTTAAGTATGAACCAAAGATGTCGGGAGGTCATTCGCGGAAGGGGTGGAAACACCAGATACTAATTCTCTATTTACTTTTGTTTTGTTTCCTGTTAATCGTTGTTTTATTGATTAAAGCAATCCATTTTTCTAGGTATGTTTTTTGAGTTTGTGTCCTTTTAAGACCTTTTTCTCTTCTAAAACACCATGCATCTCTCAATAAATTATAAGATATCAAGGAAAACAGAACGCAAAATGAGGCATTGAACCAGTATAATGAGTAATAAATAATGAGCACTTGACAAAAAAGAAAGTTAATAAATTTAATAAAAATCACGTCAACTCAAAAATTGGATATTTTATGAAGTAACAGAGATAAACAAATGAATAAAAAAAGAAAATGTAGAAAAAACATGAGGCTTTAAATTGGCTATAATTGCAATAACTTGCAATACCTTGTATAGCCCACAGGACGTTTTGAAATTTCGGAAAAAAACATAACATTTTTATAGCACCTGGTATAATATCAAAATCATTCGTTTTACCAAAACAACTAAGACAGTGATATTCCTAAGAGAAAAACCTACAATTTGAAAAAAAAATCGACCAAAACGAACAAAAATTGTCGAAAATACATAACGTCAAATTTGAGTTAACTTTTTGGTTGTGCGTTAAATAAGTTGCGCAGTGTATATGGAAAATTTTGAATTTTGAATTTCCCGCCGATGCTATGTAATTTTTCGCGCTCTTTCTCATGCAATTTTGAGATTGTTTCCATGTTAGTTAGTTTTCTAAATAAATCACTGGTAAAACAGTATATTCAGCAAAGTCTACCACGCCAAAATAGCATACGTCGTCTTAGACTTCATTGATTACAACTGAAATTATAAATGACCATGGCAAAAAAAATGTGAATACATACATAATATAACACTGGTTTACGTTCCAGGTTTTTTTGAATTTGTCAATGGTAAAACAGGATATGTGTCACCTCCAGTGGTATATGGGGATAAGGTGGGTGTTTTGTGGTGGTTATAGTATTCCAAGGTTTTGAAGGATATTGTCCATGTAAAATTTATACGTGGTTCAACAGATTTTACATATCCAAATATACCAAATATCCCCAGAAGGCGACTCTTTAACTATAAAAAATACTTTAAACAAAGAGAAAAGCTAAATTAAATATGCCTCTTGCGATGACCAATATATCTGTAAGTAAAGAAGAAAAAAATTTTACTGACCTTGTGCCTAAAATAGGCAAGAAGGAAGCAGTTATGGGTCCTGAAAATGAAGTTTCAGTTGATATAATTGATTTGGTCTTATAATTGATGAATAAAGTCTGTCTTTAGAGAGAGAATGCATTTGTATTTAGTTAAGAGTGAATATATTTTGTTTTTTTACTACATTTACAGTCCATAAATACAGCGATTTGTGAAAGATATTGCTGTTATGTTTCCACGGTAAAATTGTTTATCAATTATTTATACTAACGAGTAATAACGAGTAATAAAACATAAACCTCTTACATAAAACATTGTAAAACAGAATAAAATATGCTACTTTACCAGTACATTTAAAAAAAAAATATTTTTTTTTATTACATGTATGATAACATGTCATTTTATATTCCAAATTTCGTTTATTTATATTTTAAAATGACAAAACAACACTGAAAAAATGCAAAAAGTGATTTTTCTCAAAACTTACTATTTTCACATATATTGTTTTGCCTTTGCAGGAAAGTGCTTGCGTTCACTCAAATATTAAACAATAATCAGCCGGCTAAGTGGATTATTAAAGGATGAAATAAAAACGAATATTTCTGGTTTAAAATACAGGGAAAAGAAAACGACAATCATCCGTCTTAAGTTCACAACGCGAAATAATCAAAACACTTTAAAAGAATCTAATAATTCATGATTCATAATAGTTCAATTGTATTATAGACCAGGGTCGATAATTTTTGAAGCCAAAAAAAAATAATAAAGGGTGTCAAAATTAACGCAAGATTTGAATTTGCCGCCATTTGTGCAGTAAAGTGTTGGCAACTCTAAACAAAAAACTATTCGATAGCTGACAGTTTAGGGTTAGTGAAAATGGAGCGTTACACGATAGAATAACGTGTCTTCATTAATGAACAATATTTCAAGAATAATGAAAGCTTGGCGGCCGCGGTTCGAAAATTTCATACAAAATATGGTCGGAATAGTGTTGTAACTTCGTCAACTGTGAAGTGATTAATTGAAAAATTCAGGGAGACTGGATCCGTTGAAGACGGCAAACACACTGGTCGTCCAAGAACAAGCCGTTCAAATGTCAATATCGAAGCAGTGCGTGAGAGTGTCGGTGACAATCAAGGTTGAGGTTCCTTGATTGTCACCGACGTGGATTCGGCACCGTGAACAAGGATTGAAGCTCGCTACAGCGTATACTCACTAAAGATTTGTGTCTCCATGCTTACAAAATTGAAATAACGCAACAACTGAAGCCTAATGACCATGCACAGCGAGAGAGTTCGTTGAATGGATTATTGAACATCAACAAATGGATGCTGATTTTTCGAGCAACATCATCCTAAGCGATGAAGCACATTTTCACCTTGATGGCTTTGTTAATCGCCAAAATTGCCGCTTTTGGGGTTCTGAGAACCCACATGTGATTGTCGAAAAACAATAGCATCCACAACGTGTCACTGTTTGGTGTGGATTTTGGGCTGGAGGCATAATTGGAACATATTTTTTTGAAAATGAGGCTGGTCAAGCAGTGACTGTTACTGGTGCTCGATAACGCGACATGAAAACACAGTTCTTTTTGCCGAAATTGGATGAAAAGAGTTAAATGGCAAAGTTCTAGGTAATAAAAAGATCTACAACTTTTGTGTTTATACTTTTTTCACATAACCTCAAAATTTATGTGAAAAATTCAAGTAACCAAGTTTTTGGTTTTTTATTTCTTTCACAAAAAAAAAATTGTTTTAATAAATTTGATGAAAACTCACCTTCTTATGTATTACCCACTGTATTTTTTTATTTAAAATATTAAAATTCACCTTATTCAATCAAAAATTCTCACGTCAAAATATCTGAGTTTTTAAAAAAGTCGGTGGGCTTTTTGTTCGTTGAAATCTCTACTTTCTGATGGTGTAAAAAACAGCAAAAAAATAGGTTTTACAGGTTTAAAAAGAACAGGTAGTAAGGCCCAGACCCTCCTAGCCCCTTCCCCAATCCTCTATCATAAAATGAATAGGCATCTACGCATATAATTTAAAGATTCTACAACTTTCTCAAAATATTATAGATTCTTATTAAATTAAATTAGCTTTATTAGCTTATTTGGTTGTTAATTATAGTAGTATATTTCGATTTGCAATTTTTTTGTTTTTCAATGCAACATGGAATCTTACTTTTTTCGAGTAATTAAAGTGTAAATTTCAATAAATAACTCAAAATTGTACATAAAGATTAATAGTTATTTAACGAACTAGTGTATTAATGACAGCGATTAATAATCGAGATATTTTAACGTTAATTAACGAGATTATTAATCGCGTTTTAATATACGAGTTAGTTACAATATTTTTCCGTCGACTGTACTTTGAATAAAGTGGAGAAAATCTTATTTTAAATTTTCATTTAAGAAAACTAAGTACAAATTCAATTATTCATTAATTATTATTAAGTCTCACAAATCTGATTTGTGTTTGTAAATATTTATATGTAGGTACGTTAAAAACAGTGCAGTTATTAAAATTAAAGGAAGGCACAGATAAATGATCAATTTTATGATATTCTGAATTAAAATTTAAGTTTATGTCGTTATCTTGGATGATTGTTTCGGCGCTGGTAGAACTGAAAATTGACATCAAAATAATATCAATTTGAATATTCGAAGGCAGGTATTTAATTTTGCTTCAAATATCCAGGTAGATGAAAGTAAGAAGCAAACTTATTGTTCAAACTTTACTCCTGAGGAAAAATTACTTTTTTTTTTAATTGCAGAAAACAAAACACGAAATTGAAAATATAAAGATTGATGGGATTACATCTGAGGAGAAAAATAGGTCGTGGGTAGAAATTGCAACAGTTTTTAATACGAGGTCTCCAAATCTGGTTAAAAGGAGAAAGGAAAATTCACTAAAACGGTTTTAACGGTTTCAAAAGCAAAAAAATTTTGAGGCAAAAAATTATCGATGAAAGGAAATCTAGATACATGACCAGTGGTGACCCTGCTTATGTAGAGAGACTTTCTGGAAATGACGATTTTCTAATTAATTTCATAATTAAAACCAAAATGAATTGATATACCTATATATATGGTTTATAAAATCCAAATGATGTTATGTTGTCTGTCCCAAAGATCCAGAGGAGTATGCATTGTCCTGTATAAATATATAAAATATGTTTTTATTAATTAAATTCCCTCATTTTAAATCTTGCTTTAATTCTGCTATTGTTAAAGATGGTGGGTATTATCATGAATAATGAGCGCTACCGGGCCATCTTTCCACAATATCTCTAATTTTTATATCACTGTCCCCTATGACATGGACATTTATGGAAAAAAATGTGCTATAGGAAAAGCCTAAAAGCGCATAAAATACCTAATAATGCCTAAATTTTTTGTAAAATAATGAAACATAACCTATTTGTGACTAGACGTTAAACTCCGTCTTAAGCCCTCGAAATTGTCGACTTTAATTAAAGTCGGTCTTAACACATTAATCCGGACTTTAATACACGGTGCAACGTAAATGTGTCAAAATAAGTCTGTCTTAAATTTAATCCAGGATTAAGACTATGGTGCACTCGGCCATTATTAATAGAAAATCACGCATTAATAGGGGTCATTAATAAACGTTTTGTATACATTAATTAACCTCGTAAATACACGGTCGACGGAAAAAAAAGACTTTGGGATTCGGAGTTTTTTTCGTTTCTTTGCATTTTCTGAGAACATTTACCATAGTAATGTATATTTTTTACACCATCAGAAAGTAGAGATTTCAACGACCAAAAAGCCCATCGACTTTTTTAAAAGAGTAGATATTTTGACGCGAGAATTTTCGATTGAAAATTAGGGTGCTTTTTCGATATTAAGTCAAAATAAGGTGAAAAAATGAATATTTTAAACCAAAAAAATTACAGTGTGTTTGGCACATAAAATGGGTAAAGTTTTCACCAAAATTCTTTACCTAAACAAAAATTTTTTTTGTAAAAAATAAAAAAACCAAAACCTTGGTTATTTGAATTTTTCACATAAATTTTGAGGGTATGTGAAAAAGGTGTAAATACAGAAGTTGTAGATTTTTTCCATAGGACTCGTAGTTTTGCCGGAAATCGAGATAAACCGTTTATATACTGAAAATTTTTAAACATAAGCCTGATAATTAAATCAGTTTATGAAAAAACTAAAATTAGTTTTAGTCGATAAATGTTTTATTCTCTTTTTGCTTAGATTAAGTAACACTATTTATTGTTCTTTTGCTTTTGAGATTCCATAGTGTTTCTCCACTACTGACTATTATACAATTTGTAATTGACATTAAACAAAATAAATGAATTTTGATTTTTTGATAAAACTGTGCATAGCAAATATATAAATACAAGCAACTTAAAGAAATATAATAAATTAACAATAATATTTTAAAAGTAAAAGGAGAAATATAAATTCAAATATAAATATAAATTCAGTGATCTCAGTTTGATTTTTCTTGACCCTTGAACCCTGACTGTAAATAATAGCAGGCAGTAATTAAGAGCCATTAACCTTAAAAGCATTTAATAATAAAACTGTCATCTACCCCATTTAAATAGTTGCAGAAAACATTTATTTTAGTTTCACTTTAATGTAAGGGAAGTTGCCGACTAGAATCTCAAGAACTTTTGACCTTTTGGGAACTCACTCCCAGTTGTCATTTCACACCATTCGATAAGATAAGTCTAGAATAAGTCTAGATCAGTCTAGAAATTGACAATAAAGTAAATACTAGTGATTTTATTCATGTTACAAGTACCTGATAAAGTTTTTTAAAGTTACGAAACGACTACTGATGCAGCTTATATATCATTTATATACATTGAGAATAGGAGAGGGACTAAGTTAATACCTTGTGGGGCACCACTGGTAGCAATATAACTATGGGATTTATGTCCTCAACATATTGTACCCTATCACTTAAGTACGATGAAACGAAATTAATTAAAGCCACATTAAAACCAAATTAATACAATGTTCAAGCAATATATTATGGTCCAATTTATCAAAGGCCTTCGAAGAGTCTGTATAAACAGTTTCCACGTGAAGTTTAATATCTATCGCATTGGTAATTAATTGAGTGAACGACATTACACTTGTAATGGTAGACCTATTTTATGAATCCATGTTGTTCATCTGAAATTAAACCTTTTACTTGTGAAGAGAAACAGTTGTATATGCACATTTCGAAAGCCTTTGCTAAATTTGATCACAACGTTATCAATCTATAGCTAGATATGTCATGTGAAAATTGCACGGATTTTTTACATTTTTCAACGTTCTGGAAAGCAACTGATTTTTAGAGACAAATTGAATATTAACAAAGGGTTTAGACTTAGTCTTTAACTAAGAAACTAGACACACCAACAGTTCCACACCTCAACTAAACTTGAGCTTCTTTAGAGAGGAAGTAAATTCTGATTCACTATGAGAATTTAGAGAAAACGGAATAACTTTGACCAGTCTTGTAGACTACATCTGCGTTAGTAGTTATTAATTTTTTTTTTTAAATCAGCAAATGTATGAACTATACTTGAGGCATTATTGTAATCTTTATACATTCATGTATTCTCTATAAATTATATGAATATTTAATATTTCCAATCATTCACTCCGATACATTCGGGAGAAATAATGTTTCATACTTACCATTTCCGGTAGATGAATTTGTATCATATCTCTAGAGGAGGAAATTTCTTCATCAGTTTCACCCAAAGCTATGTAACTGCCATTCAGAGGCATTTTCATACATAATCGACATACCACTTCATGTTCTTCAGTGTGAGCATTAGGTTTATTTTCTATTTCTATTAATATAACCCTTAGATCGACTTTCGTGTTAGTTTCAATGTGGGCGCTGATAATATCTTCCGTATAAAGACACTTTGATTTAAATGTGTAAATTTCATCGAGTACCCCTGAACATATACCGCACGCCAAAGGACGCTCACTTACATCCAAATTCTAAAAGGAAATTAATTGTATATTGATATCACGAGGATGAGCAGAAGAGCCCGTTGAGATTTCTCAATTGGGAGGGAAAATAATATGCAGATATAGCATTGTAAAGGTATACTTTGAGAATGGAGTTAGTCATCGAAATAAAATAAAGTTTAAACGTTAAAAGAGGCGGACCTTACCAATTTTATTAAAATGAAATTCAACATTTCTCTCATAACCTCATTTAATAAATCGACATTTGCACTACGCACTAATTTCAGGCAAAATCTGCACACATTTTTAGTATCGTTTTGCATTTTAAATGAATACAATGATGTATTTTGTAATTAAAAATAGTATCAGATATTTATCAGCCGACAGAAATATAAATAAATTCCAATTCTTTTTACCACACCAGCCACAAAATTCCAAACATAGATAAGATGGAGACTTGGAGACCAAATCCCAGTCATATCACATACCAACATTGAAAAAAGTAATCTCAAATAATCACAAAACAGCAACAGAATCTGGTTAGTGTCGATATCACCATAGACAAATACTAAGAATACTTTCTATTATATTCTCTACGGAAACACAACATAGATTAGTAGACACCTCGTCATAAAACAAAGATATTATTTTTGTTGTTCTGTACCAATAATATAACAAAATATTACACAATATACAAATATTATTTATTATTTTATATTATTACTAATATATATTATTTGCGGGGCATGACAAAGTAGAGTTAGGATGAAATAAAATCTTTCTTTTGAATTAGCCATAACATATAATTTGTTAGTTCTAAAATAATGATTGGTTATTATTTCTAACAATACTATATAATTGTAATTTAAGTAAAATAAGTTTATTTCTGATAATATTTTGTTAGGTATTAAAAAGCGGGAAGCGGGTAAAGCAGAAATCAAACGCGCTCTCCAAGACTGAATTTTATTCTGCAGGCACAAGAACACCACTCGCACATATTGCCAACTTATGACAAAAATTGTGATTATAGTGTTGCCATATTCTTTGAATTTTTTATTCCCATAGAAATCTGATTGTTCACTTTCGGTAGCTATAAACTTTCAAGGATTCATTTATCCACACATTTAATTTAAAGTTGTAGTTGAAACATTTTATTAAACTTCAATATTACATAATTCACATAAAACAATAAATGGCATAAACGCTCAACAGCAAAGGCAAAGACCAAAAGACGCCTTCATATAAACCTTAACTTCTAATATCCGCCACGCGAGGGCGCAACTGATTCATCATATCCGGTATTGGAGGGTGTCACAGTGGGTTAGCGCGCTTCTATTCATATTCAAATTTTAGGACTACAAAGTACCTCTTTAAATCGAACCAAATCAATCAAACAGAGTGCTGTATCCTATTTTAGAGCTCCTAGGGTACATATGATATCTATTTGTACTCATAAATAGGACAAAATAATGTAAATAAGTGAAAATTTATTTGCTAACAGGTTTCTTACAAAAATGAAATAAAAATTTCCATTTCAATTTTTGTTTTAGACAGCATCTTTCAATGCACACGATGTCAATAACCCTACGGTAAAACAAACACTTACTGTGGAGGACCATACGCCGTCGTTAAATCCAGAAGGGGAATACATCTACCTGTAAAAAACAGCAAATACGCCGGCCAAGTGTGCATTATGAGAAGGAAACCGTCCAGCAAACTACGAAGGATGTGATGTGTATAAAAGCAATCATGTTGTCTCAACAGTGTCTAAAATTAAATATAATGAAGTGAACTAATTCACAAGCAAAATATGTAAATATCATGTAAATAGTGTATGTATAAATAAACATATGAACAAAACAAAAGAAACTAAGTAATGTGACACGATAACAATGCTTCAAGATCTTTAAAGTTTTATGGTCAATTACATATATCGAATGATCTGTGTTAGAATACTGTGATTTTGTAAGGTGTATCTTAGTGTTTAAGAACTTACTGTGGAAGAAGAAGAATATAAGGTTAGGTTTAGTGTTGCAATAAGCAGAGAAGTGTACCGTTTTACGGGAATTTTCAATATAAAAGGGAAAAGTTGAAGCTCAAAACACAAATATCTAAAATATAGTCTAAATTCCTAAAAATTTAAATGATTGTTACATAAAAATTATTTTTTTAAAATTAAGTATAACTAGTGTGCCAATCTGGTTTATTTATTTTTGATGTAATTAATAATAAGCCCCAATTTAACCAGAATAATTTATTTAGTAGTTAACTGAACTTAGTTAACAACTTAAATTATATTTAGGATTTAATAAGATAAAACGAAAAAGTTAAGTTTTTTTTATTACTATTAATTTTTTTATTAACTATAATTGGACGCCACCAGTAAATTTGATTAAAGCAGGTCACTGGGCCTTACTAGCCAAGTAGAGCCAAAGGGTTGAGTTCGAGGGTCTAGGTGATACTCACAAGTATAGAAAACAGCTGAACCTTACCTCCAATCCGTCGCAGGTACTCTCGATAATATAGCACTATTAATATTAATATTAAATCTTGGTAGGTACTTATAAGTAATAAAATAAAACACGATTTTTACGAATAAATAGACAAAACTTAATGACAATCCTGCAGTTAAGTATAACATGCTTTGCAGATTCAAATGTAGTTTCGTAGTCTCGCAAGAACCCTTATGTGGGTCGCTTTTCTCCTTTCTTAAGTAAGAGAATTTTGTTTACTGCCAAACTCCACCCTTCGCTAAATCGCGAGTCCTGCGTTTCAATTGGGTATCTCGTGGTAGCTTGCGCTGAGCTGCCAGATACACTCTCGAAACCCCGGCCTCCTTTGCCGCTCCCGACCAGATTGAACGTTCGCCTGAAGTTAGGCAACGCTCAATCGGGTTGGGACTTGGATGGATGACCGTACATAACACGACAGTAGTCCTAATAAACGCGCTGCCTATGTGAGGCAGTGCCGTTGAAATGAGAAGAGTGAAGAAAAGGAAAAGCGCCTATCTTAAACTAGGAAATCTGCATCCCTGGCAATTTGGGGAGAGACTAGGGAAATGCGTAAAAAGAGGCTTTCCAAAATGCGGGCTAATAGTAAAAAAATATTAAACAGTGAAAAAACATCGAAAGACGTGCTTTCGGACGTGACGTTGCTTTCGGTTAAAAGCATACTAGGCTAAGCATATATTAGGAAAAATAGTGGATAGTTTTGCCACTGTTGTAATTCTCTCAACCTTTGTTTCTTGGGCTACTGAACATGAATCTGAACTTTGCTGACAGGAATTTTGGCCAGAACCCCCTTTTTTTCCCCCCTTAAAATTGAAAATTTTAGCACCTTGTTAGGTTTCTCGCTTATGTCAAAAACTATATATTTTACCGAAAAGACCACTCTATACAAAATTAAAGTAGACAAAATTTCCTACATTTTTCCGTATTGTTACGGAATCATCAGAACCATATAACCATAACGTCATCCAAATAAATCGTGCACGTTTTCCAAGTCAGTCCTCTCAGACCTAACTCCATAATTCGCTCGAGATTCGCATTACATAATCCAAAAGGCATGACATTAAACTGGTACAGACAAGACAGATAAGACCGAGACCAGACTGGCAATTAAATTTTATCGTGCATACTTGTATAGCAATTTGCTAAATAATGTCTGTTATATATCATTATATTATGTCTTATAACACTACTTCTGTTCTCGAAGATATTTAGAAGATATTTAGGACTAGCTAAACACACACAGTTGACAATAATAAAGTAAGCAATACACGACATAGGTATAGGATGTTTTAATAAAGGTAAGTAAAGTATATTAAAAATTAATTACGTAACTACTTCACTCCAATATAATATGGAAAATAGAAACTTATCAACATAGTTGCAGTTAAAATTTAAGAAAATAGAGTTTTAATTCGGTTAAAAGCATACTAGGCTAAGCATATATTAGGAAAAATAGTGGATAGTTTTGCCACTGTTGTAATTCTCTCAACCTTTGTTTCTTGGGCTACTGAACATGAATCTGAACTTTGCTGACAGGAATTTTGGCCAGAACCCCCTTTTTTTCCCCCCTTAAAATTGAAAATTTTAGCACCTTGTTCGGTTTCTCGCTTATGTCAAAAACTATATATTTTACCGAAAAGACCACTCTATACAAAATTAAAGTGGACAAAATTTCCTACATTTTTCCGTATTGTTACGGAATCATCAGAACCATATAACCATAACGTCATCCAAATAAATCGTGCACGTTTTCCAAGTCAGTCCTCTCAGACCTAACTCCATAATTCGCTCGAGATTCGCATTACATAATCCAAAAGGCATGACATTAAACTGGTACAGACAAGACAGATAAGACCGAGACCAGACTGGAAATTAAATTTTATCGTGCATACTTGTATAGCAATTTGCTAAATAATGTCTGTTATATATCATTATATTATGTCTTATAACACTACTTCTGTTCTCGAAGATATTTAGAAGATATTTAGGACTAGCTAAACACACACAGTTGACAATAATAAAGTAAGCAATACACGACATAGGTATAGGATGTTTTGATAAAGGTAAGTAAAGTATATTAAAAATTAATTACGTAACTACTTCACTCCAATATAATATGGAAAATAGAAACTTATCAACATAGTTGCAGTTAAAATTTAAGAAAATAGAGTTTTAATTCGCAGGTATATAAATTTACAATCTTTCTTATTAGTCATGGATATAGAACTCGGACTTGTCGATGCAAATACGTAAAATTATAATTACTTATGATTGACGCAAACGCTACGAGCACATTTGTCACATTTAAATATCGTCTAGGTTTTGGGATCCTGGTGCTTCCTCTGCACGTGCAAAATCATATTACACTTAAACCTGGTCTCGTATTCACAATGCTCACACTTGTGCATCTCCACCTCCGATTTCTCCTTATGTATCATATTATGTTTGCGTAGATGGTCCTTGCGGTTCGTTTCATACGAACATTCATCACATTTAAATTTTCTCTGCGCTTTTCGATCGCGATGGGTCAGCACGTGCTGCATCAAACTATACTTCCGCTTGCTCTCGAACTCACAATTCGCACACTTGTACATCTCCACCTCGGATTTGTCCTTGTGTTTCAGATTATGCTTGCATAGGTACCACTTGACATCCGTTTCGTATGGACACTTATCGCATTTAAATTTTCTCTCCGCATTGGGATCCAGATGCTTCATCATGTGCAGTTTCATGCTATTCTTATTCTTGGTCTCGTATTCACAATTCACACACTTCAGCATCTCCACCTCCGATTCGTCCTTGTGCTTTCTCAGATAATGCCTTCTCAGATGACTCATATTGCTGGTTTCGTATTCACAATTCTCACACTTGTGCATCTCCACCTCCGATTTGTCTTTGTGTCTCAGATTGTGCCGTCTCAGATGACTAATATTGTTGGTTTCGTATTCACAATTCTCACACTTGTGCATCTTCACCTCAGATTTGGCCGTCCCTGCAAAGGTAGGAATGTTACGCTAAAACTACACAACAAACTGTTTAGACACTTGTTTAGATAATGCCTTGAAAATAAACACAAATAAGTCTGCAGTAATGTGTACTGGAAATGGAAAGCAAAAGGAGAAAACTAGAGAAAATATCAAGGTAGACATTAATAATGTTATGACTCATAAATTATACATCTTCAACCAAAGTGTTCGGTTTACACATGCTTATCGTTCCATAAGCATGTCGATAAGTCATTTATAGATCATTTCCAAAGAAAAATGATACAAATTTAAACACAATACTAGACTCCGATACTAAATTATTAAAGGCGAAGCCCCCTATCTTGAAGTTGGGAGTGTTTTTCAGATTGTAATTTCTTAAAAAAAGGTCAAACTTTATATTTCGGGTTTAAATCCAATGCACTCATTTCACCAATCAGAATTTTCGAATCAAAATTGGAAGTTCTTCAAATGCTCGTATAGTATACGTGCACCTATTATAATATGTTATTTAATTTCACAAATTTCCCGACAGATTTCTTGATGTTCGTTTCTTTCTTCTTGATGTTACTTTTAGAATATTAATATATGTTTACCTTTTGATGGGTATTTCCTAATCTGCCTTTTTGTCTTTAAGGAACCGCTCTCACCGGAGTTGTTAAGTGCCACGGTTGGAACAGATTCCTCCATTTCTTCACTATAATAGAAAATATTTTATTCTCTCTGATTTTATTAATTTATTTCACAGATGGTTTTAATTTCCTCGATATTAAGGGGATTTCTGTCAAGTAAACCTTTCGGTTTATTCCACCATCCTCAGAACCAATAATTTTATTCTATATACACATTTTATAAACAATAATTTTATTTTATATACAATCAGGTACTTTTGTTTTATTTCTCTGTTGTCTGCCTACCAAACTATAAAACCAAAGAAACAAAAAATTTCAAAGTGAGTTCAAAGTCCAGTTTAACTGATTTATGGATAAATGTGCATTAGACATAAAACTCATAAATTATTTAATAATAATTTGTATTGTTGTGATTATTGTTAAATATTGTGTAACGAAGTGGAAATATTTTTAAATTACAAAAATATGATTAGTTTTTTATAAATGATAAGTTATATTAAGTATTCTGGTACTTGTTTGTTGCAAATTCGTATTAACATTTATAAGTATCTGATTTCTCTCAATTGCCTCCAGCTAGGCTCATACTAACTCTAACTATAGCCTAATAACCAATATCGTTCCGCATCACATAACAATTTTCGGTAATAAATAAATAAATCAATACACTCGGAAAATCAACCCTACCTCATCTCTTCATTTTCTGACTTTATCTCAATCTCATTTTTCAAATACAATTCTGAAGCGCTACTGCTGTCGACAAGATGATCCTCCAAAATATAATCCTCTGCATCCTGGACCTTCTCTAACTTAACCATAAGGAAATCATCTTCCTGCTTCATGACTAAATCTTTATTCGGCTTATTGTGTAAATCTAATGCCTCATCTTCCATAAATTGCAACACACGTGCTAAATTCACTGGCCCATTGACTTTTTGACGGTCGCAATACAATTTTATCTTCTCTTCAACAGCTATACAGTTTGTAGCAAAAGATACATAATTTTGAAGCTGTACATGGCATACCTCGCAGATTATGGGCTTCTTGCTAATACTCAGATCCTAAAAAAATATTTCCAATTAACCGCTCTGATATAGTCGGGGAATTTATATGTTTTGCACTTACCATTTTTGGTAGATGAATTTGTATCATATTTCTAATGAAGGAATGTTCGTTACCAGATTCACCCAAAGCTATGTAACTGCCATTTAAAGGTATTTTTATGCATAATCGACATACCACTTCATATTCATCAATGCAAATATTATGTTTATTTTCCATTTCTATTAATGTATCCCTTAGAATATAGAATAAACACCAAATCACACAAATTACAAATGTCAAACGTCAAACTAAAACCAAACCACAGAAGAAAGAGCTTCTCTCTTCCGTGACAAAACATTCACACAAGAAATGCCAGCACAATCACAGAATTATTAATTCTGTGGCACAATGTCAGGATTGTCTCAGGCCTAATCACCAAACGAGCGTTTATGCGGACGTTTTATAGATCCGCCGAATTCCACGGAGACCCTCTTCCTCATTTACTACTCTGTAAATGAGTGAACATAACCTAAAAACAGCTGTTGTAGTTTATAGTAACTGTCATGAAATTAGAAAATTCCAAAGTAAAGTACATATAAATAATTTAAATATTATGGAGTCGCCAGGAAGAAAACGTTAAATGATGTTGTTGATGATACAAAATAAAATCAACAACTAATAGGTTATGTCTTAAAATACACCAAAAAGTTAAAATATAAGCAACTTTGCGACGGAATTGGCATATTGACCTTGAACCGAAATCGCGCCCTGTGATTGGTTGGGAACATTTGTCCGCGTCCGCCAGTCCGCTAAAACGCTCGTTTGGGGATCAGGCCTCAGAAAACACCAACGACTGACTGACTGAAACCTGAAGAAGTATAGACAAGAAGACCTATAATGAAACTAATTTGAATATTATCAGATTATTTATAGTTAACCAAAATAAATGCATCTACTAGTTTTAATAAATATAGAAAGTGCATTGTCCGCCCATAGAAGCAATTGCTGTCGCCACAAACATATAATTATCAAATTTCTCAATATATAATTAAAATATCAAATTCCACAATACTATATAAAATTTGTATATATTATTTATGAATGTCATAAAAAATTTATGTGCATACAATATTGTATAGGCCAAGATGTTAGCCATTTTTACATTTATTTTCGTCTACTTTAATACGGCAAATCCGTAAATATTAATTTTTATACTTAAAAGCGGCAACGCCGCTCTAGCGCATATCAAACGCGGATTATATCTCTTTTTAACTCATTGGAATGACGCGCTGTCTGTCTTTGTAACCATTCCTTTGCTTGTATCAGTGACATATAAACGCATATCAATAAGTATTCTGTTTTATTTAACTAGCATTGGCGGGTTGGCAGGTTTTCGCGCGTATTCTGTAATCCGTAACGGTCACACGCGATAGAGTAGGTAGTGCGTTGGTCGAGATATTCGCGTATATCTAGTGCTGTTTTACTGTGATTGTGAATATAATATCACTGAACGATGGAAATTATCATAAAACGTAGGCACTACCGAACGATAGCTGAGAAAAAAATTATAATTTTCGAGTATTTTACTGCACACAGAGAGATAACCCTCATCGCAACAATGATGAATTCGCGAAAATTTTGAAAGACGTGAATTTTACGTATGGAAAAGTAGACAGAAAGTGTATTGTCATACAAAATATATGAAATAGTTGCTTGGCGGATGGATTATCTTCAAAAATTAAAAAAGTTTCGAAACGAAGGACGGAAAATGTATTACACTGACCAAACATGGGTCAACGGACATAATGTGAAGAAAGTTTGGCAGGATGGAAACCTGAAAAATGCACGGCATTGGCTTAGCGTACGTGAGGAAAAAGCAATACCAATATAGTTATGGGCAGACGACAATGATACAGTGCTGAGTTCAGGAACGTAGTGCATTGAAGTACTTATTTTTTTCTGACTCGGTAGTTTGCGTGAGCCGGGACAGGAATATTCCTGCTCAGTAGTTTGCTTGAGCAGGAATGGGATTTTCCGACTCGGTAGCTTGCCTGAGCCGGACAAGAATATTCCTGCTCAGTAGTTTGCTTGAGCAGGAAGCCAGGAACAGTTCACTTATATCGAATTTGGGCGACCGCGATCACTGTTGCTCCGTGACTCGTCACTTTACTATCCGCACTTACCTATCACCGTTTGGTATACTGGACGGCGTTGTGCTTGTTGGCAGGCGCTGCCAGTCGGAGATGCTTATTGAATAATCCAGCGTGGCGGAGCTGCTTTTAAATGATTTCCGACGTTGATCGTGACACGCTATTACTCTTTCTACAAGTGATGTTCCTGGCTTTGCTTGGAGCGGCGGCTTAGACGGCTATTAGAGTCCCTGGTATTACAAAAACTATTTACGGCGGCGCGGTACCCAGAAGGGCCCTCTGCTTGACTATATACAGAACTGAATATACAATTAAATATTAATCCACAGCTAAAAAGAAGTGAATTTTTGCGGTCTATATTACCAGAGAATTATAATATACAAATGCGAGACTTAATACCTACTAAAATAATCAGAAATTAAGGTAATGAGGGCCAAATTATAACCACTTCATTACAATAGATTTAATTTTGGAGTATATGCATAACAATGACCATGAAATTAAAAAAAATTGCTCAAAAAATACCACGAGCCACCACTGTTCACCACACATTCATTGCAGTAACTTTATATAGAGTGTGGTCTCATTATAATTGTGATCATAACACTCTTATATCTGGCCTCGTATTCACAATAATCACACTTGTCTCTGCACCTCACATTTGTCCTCTCTCCTGTCTCAAATTATGCCTGAAAAGGGCGTAGGTAAGAACTAAATTCTCTTTCAGACGGACATTTATCACACTTAGATCCCTTTATGTGCTCTATCATATTACTCTTATGCCTGGTCTCGTATTTGCAATTCTGACACTTCTGCATCTCTACTTCTGATTTCTTCTTATGTATCGGAATATGGCGATATAGGTTGACCTTACGGTCTGTTTCATATGAACAGTCGTTACATTTAAATTTTATTTTAACTTTTGGATCGCGATGGGTCACCAAGTGCTCAATCAGACCATCCTTCCGGTTGCTCTCGAATTCACAATTCGCACACTTGTACATCTCCACCTCAGATCTGTCTTGATGTCTCATATTGTGCCTGTGTAGGGAGCGCTTGAAATTCGTTTGAAACGAACATTTTTCACATTTAAATTTTCTGTCTGCTTTCGGATCACTTACGTTGTCACTTTTAAATTCACTCTTGGATCTGGGATCACGATGCTTCAGTACATGCTTGATTAAACTACCTTTATACATGGTCTCGAATTCACAACTCTCACACTTGTGCATCTCCACCTCCGATTTGTCCTTGTGTATCAGATTATGCATGCGTAAGGAGTACTTAAAATCCGTTTCATATAAACATTTATCACACTTAAATTTTCTCTCCACTCTGGGATCACGATGCTTCACCATGTGCTGAATCATAGCACTTTTATACCTCGTCTTGTGTTCACATTTCTCACACTTGATCTTCAGCACAGATTTGTCCTTCTTCCCTGCAAAGGTAGAAACGTCTTATTAGTATTTACTTCAGAACGAAAATGATAGAACTACTATGACCTACACAACAAACTGGTTAGATACTTCTTTAGATAATGCCTTGAAAATAAACCCAATAAATCTGTAGTAACGTGTACCGTAAGTCACTTTCTTTCATGTTTGGTGGTGATTGTGATTTTAGAGGCGGTCAAATTAAGGAAACACAACCGTTTATACTGAGAGAACTGTATATCTGTATAGATGTGATGTACACTGAAAGAATTGCATGACAATGTAACATTGTTTCTATGCAAGAAAATGTCCTGAAAGACTAGAAATGCATGGTAGCTAACACATATTATCATAAATAATATATATAATAACATATTATTAACAACGTGTTTAGCCCATGAGGAAACTTTTAATGCGGGAAGCTGTTTCGTCGCTTCTCGTTGGTTGGTGATACTTTGCAACTTGTAGGTGACTTTACACAAACATGTCAATTTCTGGAAAAAATACGTTTCTCAGAAACTTCGGCAACAATTTCAAACCTTGGTGGGGAGAAAGTGGGGAGACATGTCAAAGAAAGTCTGATTGCACCAAGCGATTTGTCAGTGTAAGTACGATTAAAAACAGCGTGCGGTAGGAAGTGTGTTTATGGCAATTTTATGTGGATGGCGTAAGGGCAAATTCTAAGGTATATGGTACTCTTACTATAGGTATTCAATTTTATCAGTAAAAAGTGATACTTCCCTCCATCCTTTGTGATGTTCGGTCAGTATGTTTTAGCAGATAATAATTATTATTGAGTATTTTTTTTACATTTTCCTTATTGGTTTTTTTTTTAATAGAAAACGCCCTACGGACGTTGAACATTGTAACTAGATTAAATCTATCTAACAATTTTTTCCTAATAACTAGACTTTAGCTGTTCAGTAGATAAGTATCCCGTGACACACTCCACATAACACTAATCACTTGGTTCATGTGATAGACATACCATGCTTAGAAATCTAGGCACTTTCACTGTCACTACACTAACTCGAACGGTTTTAGTCTCTTTAGCCGTCGAACAAGTCCGTTGTTGTCGAGTAGTGATATCACTTTGACGTTTTCGTGGTTTTCTAGCCTCTTCTGATGTTTGCCAGCAAACCTCTTAATCTCATCTTCAACCATAGGCATATTCAGGTCACGATGGATGTCTTCATTGCGAATATACCACGGTGCATTGACGATGCTTCGAAGTACTTTATTCTGGAACGTTTGAATTAATTTGATGTTGGATTTCTTAGTGCATCCCCAGAGTTGGATGCCATAAGTCCATACGGGCTTCAGAATTTGCTTGTAGATAATCAGTTTGTTGTGTATTGACAACTCAGAGTGACGTCCAAGGAGCCAATACATTTGTCTGAATTTGAGGTTTAATTGCTCACGTTTCTTCTTCACATGTGTTTTCCATCGCAGTTTTGCATCTAGGGTCATGCCTAGATACTTTGCTTCGTTGGCATGTGGGATTGTTTGCTGGTTGACAATCACTGGAGTATAGTCATATTTCTTGTTGGTGAAATTGACGTGAATCGATTTCGCCTCATTGCGCCATTTCTTTGTCCAAGTGGTGACATTGTTGACAGCTATTTGGAGTCTGTTCGTGGCTGACTGTATGTCTTGGTCAGTAGCAAGTAGAGCAGTGTCGTCGGCGAATGTTGCCGTGACTACTCCGTCGCTTTGTGGGATGTCGTTGGTGTACAGCAGGTAGAGAACAGGTCCAAGGACACTGCCCTGAGGTACTCCAGCACAAATCTTCTTGAGGTCAGAATATTCTTCTCCATATTTAACTCTGAAGTGGCGTTCAGTAATGTATGACTGAAGAATTTGGCTCATTTGTCGTGGCAAATAATTTTCTAGTTTATATTCCAGGCCCTGATGCCACACTCGGTCGAATGCTTGGGCCACATCTAGGAGTATCGTTGCGCAGATCTTTTTCTCTTCTAGTGCTCTCTCAATTACATCGGTAATTCGATGCACTTGATCCATAGTTGAATGCTTATTACGGAATCCAAACTTGTGAGACGGAATAAGCTGCTTTTCGATGGTTTAAGTCTCTGCAAAAGGAGCTTTTATAACAGTTTGGATATAATCGGCAGTAACGAAATTGGTCGGTATGCTGTTCTATTTTCAGGAGGTTTGCCAGGTTTGGGAATCATTATTACTTCAGCAATCTTCCACTGTATTGGCACGTATCGGAGTCGTAGTGCTGCATTGAAGAGATGCGTCAGTTTCATGATGCCTTTGCGGGGCAACTCCTTAAGTATTTGTGCAGTTATTAGATCATAACCTGGAGCTTTCTTTGTACTGATATTGTTTCTGATAGTGTTGGTGATCTCAGCAGGTGTTATTGGCTTTCTTATCGTGCCATCTCTGTTAGTAATTTGTGGTATCTCTTCTATGCCAGTAGGCTTATGTGGCTGAAATCTATTTGCCAAGTGATCAGCAAATATTTCTGCCTTCTCTTCATCTCATCGGGCCCAGTTGCCATCATCTTTTCGAATGGGAGGGTCATGATTCTTTGGCCTATTCAAGAATTTAGTTGCCTTCCAGAGGGAGTAGTCGGTGCTTTCGTCAGCCGATAACTCCCTAAGGAAATTTTCAAAGTGATCATTCTTGATGGCTTTAATTTCATTTTTGAGCTGTTCGCATAGATTATTTAGCACTCGTTTGTCTCCTGGCGAACGAGTTTGTTGCCATTTTTTTCTGGCTTTCCTTTTTGGTTAACCAAGTCTCGAATTTCTTTGATGTAGTTCAAACCTGGTGTTCTTGGCTTCAGTGTGGGGGTGTTGTTCCATGCAGATTGCTGCAAGTCAACCATAAGCTTTTCAACTTCATGGTCTAACTGTTCTTTCTTTTTCAAGGGTAATCTTAGTTCAAGTCTCTGTTCAAGCTCTGCTCGAAATCCGTCTCAATCAGTTTTCCCTTTAACGAGATATGCGGGTTGCTGTTTGGTTATAACATGTTCACTCAGTGAGAGTAGAATTGCTGAATTGGTGAGACACAATAAGGAAAATTGACACTTTGCGCAAGATGTGTTTTGTAAAAATAACAATTCCCGTAATTTTTTTACATAACTTTTAGGTACTCAAAATGAGAAATGGGCAGATTTAAAAAAAAAAATTAAAATTAAAAAAAAATTGTATAAAAAATATTTTTCATGAAAAAAAAATTGTTTCTTAAAGCCACCACCTGAAAGAAGGGACCTGAAAGAAGGAAAGAAGAATTCACTTCTGTGTTGATTTCAATAAGTTTAATTTTTAAGTTGATTTGTTTTTTTTTAGTTACCTATCAAACCAAAGAATCCTTTTGTATTAGTTTTTTAAACACTCTTAATAGGTTTAAATAAATGGTTCCTATATATATATTTATAAAATATTCAAATAGATTTAGAAATTTGTTTTATAAAGACTGAAGAAAAAATTAATTTTTTTAATAAAATGCGCATTTTTCCCTTCCACATTTCTCACAATGGTAGTATATAAAACTTTTTTAAAAACATAAATAAGTCGCCCTACATACAGATCCACATTGAAATTCTGGCACGTTTTAACCTGTATGTAAAGCAACACCATTACAGGATGACTACACACAAAATATTTTTTTTTAATAGCTTTTCATTTGTATGGTAGCAGCATTATTAAATAATAATTAGTTCAATACCAAATGTAGTACATATGTTGGCGATACTGACATAGGATAATGATATCTGTCACTTTTTCAAATGCAACATAAAGTCACTATTTGTATAGAACTTAAATCTTTAGTTATACTTACGGTTTTACTTTTTAATTTTTATCTATTTTTAGTATTATTGTTTTCATTATTTCACACAATAAAGATTACTATTTTTAAATGAATTAATACTAAAAAAAAAGTTTTCAAAAAACAATTCTTCATTTATCTGTTAGAATAAATATAATAATGTAATGGCTAGTTACTTCATACTAGACAACTTTATACGTTAATACTATTCTCTGAACGTAAAACCCATCAAGCCACACGTTACTCATATGTAACGCAATTTCTAATTCATAATTATATCGGTTTCTTCTTCCAAATCTTTGCTACTGCTGAATAGATGGCACCAGTGTGCTTTGTAAATGCATCTAGCGATCATTCTCAATGGTCATTTGGAACAGTGTGTATTGTGGTTTCCGACATAAATGGACCCCAGATTTGTGTAAGGAAAATGATAGCGTTCATAATTTATTCTGGAATTTGGCCTTGACGTTTTTGCATGCTAAATATAGATCTTACAGAACAGTTAGCGGATAGTTTGTAATTGGATATACAGAACTACGATTTGCTTTCTATTAAAATCAAATACTTTTTGTTTCGGAGTAATAAAACCCAAGATTTCATCTCACATAATAAATATGAACAGCAAAGAAGCTAATAACTATATTCCAGGGTGCAAACAGGATTTTTTTTCCATTTTTCAAAATAATAATTAATATATAAGATACCAGAAAATGATTTTAGTTTTGACCAAACAAGCAAATTCTGTATCACACCCTCTTTGAATGCTTCAGAACTCTATTGTACATGTAATTCAATATTTTCTAGCATATAGCTAGGAAAAGTAGTTGTTTTAATAGATTTTACAAGATTTTACGCATTTTAAAGTTTAACATCTTCCAGATAAATGTATGCACAGTGCTTTTATATATCAATATGTTCAAATAGAACAAATATAAATAGTAGAGTAGGTTTGTGTTTTCTACGAATTTGAGTTCCACGAAAACTAATGTGAAACTTTATGTGAAGTGTCACAGTGAGAATGGTGAAGCATTAATGTTAAATTCAAGTATAAATGATCAATAAAACAAATCGTACATCATTGTGCCGTTCTTTAATAAAGGTGAAATATCTTGTACAACGTCTAAGTGATTAACAGTTGTATATGTCCAGATATACAACTGGTAAGTGTATTGATTATTCATCTATTAATTTGATTATTTCTCTGTGTAATGAATAAATTTTCTTGTGTTCATTATGTGCTCATATATCATTAAAATATACAAAATAAGAAGTAGTGTTATTGCTAAAATTTAGAGAACCTGAGTAGCGCGTAACTTCCGTATTTTCTACACATGATAGTTTTATAAATATACACGTTTTCCGGTTTTCCGATTTTCAATTCAAATATTCCAGTAGGTGTGGTTTGCCCTGCCATAGAATATAAATGCTTTAATATCTGTAATATTAAATACTTAAAAACACGTTAAATTATATGTAGGTACCTCAAACATTTCCAAATAATTATTATTTCACTGAATTTAGCTTTAAAATATTATTCTTGATGATACTTTTAGAATAATTATGTTTACCTTTTGATGTTGATTTTCTGATCTGTCTTTTCCTCTTTAAGGAACCCCTTTTTCCGGAGATGTTAGGTGCCACCGTTGGAACAGAATCCTCCAATTCTTCACTATAAAAGAAAATATTTTATCGCTCTGATTTCATTAATTTAGACAGTTAGTTTAATTTCTTTGATATTAAGGGAGATTTCTGGTAAGTCAAGTACACGTTTCGGTTTATTCAACCGTCCTCAAAGATACGACAATAATTAGCAAAGACCGTTAATAATTACCAAAGACTACTTAATAATAAAAATGTCCCTAGCTATCATCCACAATGGTATTTTGTTAAAGCACCCGAGTTTTGTAAAACAAGTTCAACAGATGAACATAGCGTTTACATTGTACCAAAATAATATCATGCCCAGACGTCAGGGATCTTAGTAAAAGACATTCATTATAAAATTAAGTTTAAAATTATTGTAGCTCCTATAAAATATATATATATATATATATATATATATATATATATATATATATATATATATATATATATATATATATATATATATATATATATATTGATATTTTAAGATACACTTTGCTTACTAAAGTTGCTTTAACTTGCTATGTATGTATCTATCTATGTATGATTGTTCAGGTCAAATCTTGCAACTGAATTTTAAAGCAGTTATCCTCAACCGATTGAGCTGAAATGTTGAGCTGAAATGCATCAAATGCCTTGATAGCATATTAGTTTGCAACCAGTCTAGGAGAAGAAAAGCGGCAAAATAAATCCAGGAACCGAATAACAACCTCTCGCTGAATTTATTTGAAAGGCAATGTGAGTATAATTTTTAATTTTTTTGTGAGCAAACAATCAATTTCTCGAAGAAAACTCAAGACAAAAAAGTTGCAGATTGAAGACTGCTTTGCATATGAAATTTTTAAATATAGAAATGTGGACGAGCTAAAAAGTTCTGAGAAAAATATTTAGGGGTTCATATTTTTACCTGCTTAATATATCAGTTACGAAAATTATCACAAACTGTCATTTTACTAGTGCAAGCTGTCCGCTAAATTTCTTCCTCAAAATCCTTCCATTATGGAGAAAATAAATAAAAACTATTTTTTTTGCCTAACTTTAGAGGGGCACTTGGGGGGGAAGGGGTTATGGAAAAAAATTTGATGAAAGATTCACCTTAATTTTTTCATAAAGTGACCTAAAGCCTTAAAATCTGTCGCATTCATTTAGAAACACCCCATATGTTGTGTAGCTGCCACAAGAATAGCATTTACAAAAACATTATTATTGTAAATCTAATATACAATCTTATTCCTCATTCTACCAATGTTTGGTAATAAATATATAAATACAACTCTCAGAAAACA
Organism: Tetropium fuscum; assembly: GCA_964058915.1. Taxonomy (NCBI): domain Eukaryota; kingdom Metazoa; phylum Arthropoda; class Insecta; order Coleoptera; family Cerambycidae; genus Tetropium; species Tetropium fuscum. Next base: position 234,935 of record CAXKVY010000278.1, on the reverse strand, counting down.
TAACAAATCAGCCCTACCTCATATCATCATTTTCTGACTTTATCTCAATCTCCTCACTCTTCAAATACAACTCTGAAACACTACTGCTGTCGACAAAATGACCGTCCGATATATAATCATCTGCATCCTGGACCTTTTCGACCTTAACCATTAGCGAATCATCTTCTTGCTTTATGACCAAATCTTTGTTCAGCCTATTCTGTAAATCTAATGCATTATCTTCCATAAAATGCAGCACATGTGCTAAATCCACTGGCCGACTGATATTTTGAATGTCACAAAACAGCTTTATCTTCTCTTCGACAGCCTTACAATTTGTAGCAAAAGATGCATAATTTTGAAGATGTACATAGCATACCTTGCAGATTATGGGTTTCTCGCCAATACTCAGATCCTAAAAAATTAATTCCAATCATCCGCTCCAATATACTCTGGAGAATTTATTAGGTTTCGTACTTACCATTTCCGGTAAATACGTTTGTATCATATCTCTAATGAAGGAATTTCCGCCACCAGTTTCGCCCAAAGCTACGCAACTGCCATTCGGAGGTATTTTCATGCATAATCGACAAATCACTTCATCTTCGCCAATGTGAATATTACCTTTATTCTCCATTTCTATTAATATGTCCCTTAGACTAACTTTTGAGTTAGTCTCAATCTGGGCAGTGATAATATCTTCCGTATAAAGACACTTTGATTTAAATACATAAATTTCATCGAGAACCTCTGAACACGTACTGCACACCAGAGGATGCTCACTCACATCCAAATCCTGAAAGGAAAAAATTTGCACATTTATATCGTAAGGCAAAGCAGAATAGTCTCATGGAAATTAGTAGTGGCAAGTCAAAACGATACGCAGATATTGCAAAAGCATAATTTGTGAATGAGGTTAGTCATAAGACAGTCATCTCGTCAGCCTGCCGAGAAAAACAAGTGGAAAAGAAATGGTAAGAAAGTCCCTGACTTACCAATTTTATTAAAAGTAAAGTAAACATTCCTCTCATAATATCATTTATGAAACCGACATGTGCACTATGCACTAATTTGAGGCAACATATGCACACATTTTCAGTATTGTTTTGCATTTTAAACGAATACAATATGTATATAGTATTTAAAAATTATGACCAGTATCACAGGTTATTTATTAGCCCACAGAAATATTTCGCGTTATGTTATATATTTGGTACACCAAATGACGAATGTCTAACTCCAAAACCAAACATTCACGCTTTCACAGTTTTCACACTAGAGCTTCACACAACCAAGATGACTAGAACCACAGAACAGAGCTCTGCTAGAACCTAGAACAAGAGGAGACCAAGCTCGTTTAAAATTTCTACGGGGGTTTAGCGGACTTTCCCAGCTAATGCGCTTTCTGAGGGATTGTAGAAGTAGTTGTATTCTACCACTTGTAGAAGTTAATAAAATAAATTTTATGCCGCAACTTTTTCCAGAAAGTCTGAACTATATTAAATTATTTACTAATATTAAGTAAACATGACTAAATAGATAATAAAATACAAAGAGAACCCTGGTCTTACCTTAGATACTCCCTCAGAGGACGAGCTCTCGGTCTTCTGCAGCAAATGACTGATATTGGTAACTAGGTATGTTTTATATGAGGTAGTGGGAATATTCGGAAATAGGTTTAAAATTAAACAGAATTAAATTTTACAAACAGAAAAATAATTGACAAATTGAATTCATAATTAAAACTTGAAACTCACAATTGAAGATTAATAAGAATTAGGGTAGAAATGCCTAATACGCGAAACTAAAAACACAAGAGTCGCGAATTCTACACTTCGGTGAAGCCGTAAATGAAATTAATATGTTAAATACGAAATTAACAAACACTGATCTGATTACATTAAACACATTTTTCGAATTTGGCGCCGAATTTGCAGACACCAAGGAAGCTGCCATTTTCTTGAAGGCGTTCACGGTAAACCAATCACGCCATAGCCACAGCTTACCCATAGATTTGACTCTGTTTCTGTTTTATGGCTTTGACAGTTTACAAGTGTGTTACCCACATTTGTGGTGTTAGCGGTCATCATCACGTCTTTGTGGATGTTTTGTGGTTGACATAAGTGTTTTGTGGGTTGACATCCCATACCAAACCTTCGTAAAAAAATAAATATGTTGAACTAGAGCTGTTGTTGACCCTAACAGTTTGACATCTACTTTATAAACCATGTTTCAAAAAAGTGAGTTACATTAATTTAGGTAGAAAATTAGATTTAGCACTAGCAAAACGGGGTTGATATATTTAGATTTACACAGTACTAGGGTACGAAAAAATGAATATGTCAATCTGACTGCGGTGCGGTTTTCTTTCTGACACTATTTTTCTTGACAGCCGCAGTTCAAATAAGCATCGCCTACCACGCATGCATAGTGCATTTCCAAGGCTCATTCCATAC